>JAHLJT010008756.1:48999194-49414829 GCA_031308135.1 Acheta domesticus
TGACTACTTGTGATTTTTTCCTCTGGGGGGTACTTTAAAGAGGAGGTGTATGCAGAAAACCCGCATTCCGAGGACGAGCTCCGTCGCTCTATTGAAGAGAAAGTCGCAACGATTCCTCGAGATATACGGCCAAGGATATATTAGAATATATTTTTCAGGTACTAAGAATGTATTCGAGCCGAAGGACACCGCCTTCATCATCTTCTTAAAGGTAAGATAAGCACAGAAATAGTTCCCATGTGTCAGCACGGGAGCACTTCGCTGGGCGAGCCCTCGACTGCTCGGGCGACGCGGCCCGAATCTTCGGCGAACGATAAAATGAACACTATTTCGAGTAAATATGTATTTCATTTAGTTAAGAAGAATGTACATTTCAGTCACGATTTAAACAATTTGTTACTCTGACAATGTTAATCAAAATCACAGTCATGAAGTGAAGTGTTACATAAAGTAAATTTATTTAAGAAAGGTAAATCGTAGAATACAATTAATTCAATATAGAATAATAAATAAAAAATTAATGACAGTCTTGATTTCCATTCCAGAAGATCTTTATCTCTGAACGTCTGGTACTCTACCTTAAGTCTGATATTATATCTGGTCTAGGCATGCTGTGAAAATATTATCGTTTTCTAAATATTTAGTAAAAAGTAACTAGTACGTACATACACATAATTTTTTCATGAACCATATAAAGAAATATTTTACGAAAATATTTTCAGTAATTTGTAAAAATCTATAATGCTTGTTAAATATCTATCTTAAATATTGCATTTATTTAAAGAAGTAAAATAAATGGTTGGAGAAATGTTTGGAATGATGCATTCATTAAAACACCTTGGTAAATATTATGCTTTGATCATTTACCTTAATATTTGTATGTTACGTGTGCAAATGCAGACTCGTATTTGACGCCCTGTGGAAAGTAGACTCCGTAAATTTGACTGTTCCTGTACCAGCTTTCGTATAAAGAAAAGACTTCGAAAGGAACGTGAATAACGAAGCCGATGGATTATATTGCATCTATTTAATGACCAGAGATGTCTTTTTGAGTTTGACAAACCACATAACTCGAGAAGAATTTGACAGGAATATAACCAACAATTTGAAAATATTGTAATTTTCTTTCATGTTGAAATATTTGTTTTTTCTTCATGTACAACCTGATAAAAATAATTTACTTGCGTCAGAGTAACTTACACTTGATTGAAAAGCACATATATATTCAATTTTCATCTGCTTTGGTTTTTATATTTCGTGAAACAAATTTATTTCAAACATTAACCCAACAACACTTATTGGTACTAGGAACCTTGACGGTCAATCGTGACAAAGTAGATTTCATTTAGTAAATAAAATTCAGCTTTATTTGTAATTGGAGATATATTTTTGAATTAGTTGATATTTGAGCGACTGGGGCAAGTCTGGTCTGGCAGCGGCGCCGCCTATTCAAAGAGTGCGCCCACACTTGAGAATTAGGCTAGTTTTGAGAGTGTTCGGAACAGTGTCGGATCCAGAGGGGGTGCATGCCCCTCTCCCAAAACAGGCCTAGAGTTTTAGTTTGTTACCTTCCTTTATTTGGTAACATTGATTTAAATATTTATGTAGGAGTTATGTAATAATTTAAAAAATAACAATGTAGTATCATGTTTACACTACAAAAATAATATACAATATTATGACAAGGCGCGAACACACCCTTTATTTATTTTTATTCTTATGTATCAAATTTATAAAATTTGGTTGGCTAGCTCGGTTTTATTTTGAAAATAGACGTTTTAAAACTTACACTCTCAGGGTTCGTCTTTTTCTCTCTTGTGGGCTGAAAATACCACTCTTACGAGAATTCGGTTGGCGAAATACAAGGTGTGTCCAAAAAGTCATGAAATACATTTTTTTAAAAACAATTATTGGCGATATATGCACAAAGGTTTAAAATTCTTCAAAGTAGTCACCATTAGCATCTACACATTTTTTCCAGCGCTTCACACATGATTGGTAAGCCCCCTGGCAGGCCTCAACCAGAACCTCGTTTAAGAGCGTTGTCACAGCCTTTTGAATGTCCTCAATGGTCTCAAAACGGCGTCCTTTGAGCACGGTTTTAATCCTGGGAAACAGGAAGAAGTCCGGCAGAGAGAGGTCAGGACTATAGGGTGGCTGCGGCATTGTTGGCAGGTTATGCTCTGCCAAGTACTCGCGGACGCGCAGAGAGGTGTGGCTCGGCGCGTTGTCGTGATGCAACAGCCACGTAGCGGCGACGTCTTTTCGCACACCTTTCTCATGTGGCGCACACCATTCTCATGTGAAATTCCTCCGTAACGGTGTTGAATAGGACATTTTTGGGATGTTCAGAGTGTCAGCTAAAAGGAGAACATTCAATCGGTGGTCAGAATTCATCAATTCACGAACACGAATCACATTGGCTTCGTTTCTGCTTGTTGATGGTCTTCCAGAACGAGGGTCATCGTCCAATCCTTCCTGGCCATCCTTAAACTTCTTCACCCACCTCGTAATTTTCACATAACTCATGGCAGACTCCCCGTAGGCTTGCTTTAATACTGCGTGAATCTCGGAAGGCTTTTTATCGAGCTTCGTGCAAACCTTGATCGCCCGACGTTGTTCGACCGAATCACTCATCGCGTGTCGTGACGAGGTCGCGAAACACAGGCGCACTTATTCAACGATGCTGATGCTACGGTTGCTCGGAGCAGACTGCGCTTTGATGTGCTGTAAAGCTGAGGGTACCCTCCACCTAACCCAATCAGTCCGAGTGCGCTGCGACCAATAGTAGCTCTGCAAAAAATTATATTTCATGACTTTTTGGACACACCTTGTATATCTATTTACATTATCATCGGCTTGATATACAGGAGCGGCTAATTTAGAAATAATAACACAAAGTTTTCTGAATTATTACTCACTCGTTGTTTATTACAACTCGTCCTATTTATTGTGAAATATTTTAGTAATGAATTTAAAACGTTTCGGGCGACGAAAAGGGTCAATAACATGCAGCCATTGCGTGAGGAAGGTGCAAAGCCGACATTGGGGAATCTCGCCGGAGGCTCCCAAATTGTTCGGTCTACGCCCCAGCGTCCTGCTGCCGCCGCCGCTGCCTTTTCAGACGAACGTGCGCGCTCATAAAGGGGGCTTCAAAATAACTCCCACAAAGGAGAGGCACCGGCAGGGACGGCAACGGAGGCTGGGGAGATTCATAGCGGTAGCGTTACTTGTGACAACACTCTTGAAGCGACGACGCGTGTTGTAGTGCTTAGGCGGTTCTCTTTCCACCTGAGAGTACCGGAGTACAAATCTCGTCCCATGATGTTGAATTTCACGTTCCATCACGCCACCAGCGCTCTATCAAAGCCATCGACCTCAGAAATGATCGGAAAGGCTAGGAAATGAATACCACAATAGAAAAAACACGTGATTCAAAGAGATCGATGTAGCATTATCGTTTAGCTAGAGTGACTGAACGAAAAGTAAAACATACGTGGCAGATGTAGAGAGGCGCCTGGGCAAATACAACCTACGTGGCACCTGAGAGGGAGGAATTTTAAGCTAGGTTGTATAGGATGTTTGATCATGCTTTATTTGTAACGCGAAATTGTGAAATAATACACGATAGTTTCTAATGGAATTAATTGTAATGTATTGTAATATAAGTTAGTCCCTTTTATTGATTCTTATATATTACTCGAAACGATTTGGAACTGCTTTAGTGTGTGGGTGGCTTGAAACTATCAACAAATGTTTACACAACATCTATCATTAATTCCAATGAATTGTTGATGCAACATATTGGCACCTTACTTGCGTGAGACAAAACTTTCAAGGTAGTCACAGCTGCCTGTTGTGATAAATAATTTATGTTCAAAGCTTTAAGAAATAAATACCTTATGCTGCTGCAAGCAAAGCCGAACGTTAATTACTGTATCTGTTCTCCATCGACTGACGCATTGGGGCAGTTTGGGAGGGGCAAGAGGGGCGGTCGATCCCGGACCCCAATTAAAAAAATTTATAGTTGGAATTATATTTTTTTTTGATTTATTTAAAAGTTATATTTTTATATAAAATTATAAAATTATCATTTTTTCTTAGCTAAACCTCCTTTTAGATTATTTATTTAAAAATAATAATTCAATTATTCTAATTACTATTTTTTAATATATTATAAATAAATTCCATACACGAATATACTTATATTTTTATTAAATAATGTATAAACTATTCAGTTATATATTTTTTATATTTATAATAATAATAATAATAATATATTTATTAGGCTACGATTGGTTAATTGCCAGGTGGTAACCATAAGTCTATAGCTTTACAATATATCTACATTTACAATTAAAAAAACAATTTACAATGTAACACGATAAAAGAAATTAGAACTACTACTACTACTTCAAAGGATGGAACAATACAACAGCTCTCTCTAGAGACCCTGCAAAACCAACCGTTAACATTAATAATACTTTTAAAAATGTACACGTACATACACATTCATGCATACACATACATACATACACATACATGCATTCACATTCTTATACATGAATGCTCACTCACATGTTCATATATAACCGATCACACACTGTCCTTACTTGTTATACATGCCTACATTTACAAAATGAAACAGTTACACATAGTATACATGCATAGATATGCATATACATAATCGTAAACATACATAAATGTAGCTACATGGTTATGTATTTTTTTAAATTCTGAATCATAATGAAGATTTTTAGAAGTTAGCTCTTTAAACATCCGAATTAGTTCCCCACACACTCTCTCACTTCACTTTAATTTAATTTATGGGAAAGGGTGATCCCATCAGTTTTGCTGCGAGTGACACCAACCGGAGCTCCGCCACTGAGCCGGAAGCACAGGAGACCGAGACGCGCTCAGTGACACCTCATGTCTCGATTGGTGCACGGGAAGTGGTCTAACCGTGAGAGACGGAACTTGTCCACACGCACGCCCGCACACGAGCAGTTTACTCAAATAAGATATAGGGATTTAATAATTTTGAATATTTTAAGTTTTTTAATCGAGAAGACCATCTTCTGCGGCTCTATTTGGTGAAATGTTATTCAATTATTTCATTGCATAAAATTGTAGCTGCTTTGTCTTTTTCCCTTGGGCTCAATTGTACTGATTGGAGTTAAGTTTCAATGCATAAGTTAGAGATTTTTCTGAGCAATTACATCTTAAATCACGATGTATTAATGTATCAAATTTATCATTAAACTAATATCTCGAAATGTAAATTACTAAAGTAAAGACTATTTATTTTAAACTAATGACTTTTATTTACCTATTTTAAATGACTAAAACAAGGATTTTTATTTCTGTCACTATGCACGAGTTTTTGTTGTTTTGATTGAAAATTAAGTTCAAGATGCTTTTAGTTAATCTTAAAATATTTCGCATTTAGTGAGATACTATTTATAGTATCAACTTCAAATGGAATCAAGAACATTTTCAAGAGAATACCTCTCTTTTAAAGGACGTAACACTGAACTTGTTATGAATTTTACTATTCTTTAGTTGTTTAGTTGTTTGAGATGTCAAAAAGTTTGTGTCAGTCAGATTCACAGTATTTTATTTTTATACATTACTAAACTATCATGTAGAAGAACTCCGAGGGACAACAAAATGTATCCCTCGTTCAAGTAGTTGTAAGCCAGAGGTGGATTTCGCCTTTGAGTTTACAGCAGTTCCAGAAACAATAGCCTGCATTATCTCTAAGATTCCAGAAATACAATATGTCCATGATTATCTCAGTGAGTCTCAACAGGGGATCTTGTACTGATTATTCAAACGTGCGTTGGAGACAAATGATCCGAACATACAAACTTAACGATCTTTCAACGGTTACCAGGAGATTGTTGATCGACAGAGATCCCATTCAAGAATATAAGTCGAGAGGAAAGGAGTCCCAACGTAAGTAGATTCGTGATGAGCAATGAGGAGACTGAATACTTTAATGAAGTTTGATGTTTTAGCGGCACTCTTTAACATATTTGCTATTTTCAAATAAAAATAATGACTTAAAGAGATATTCAAAGAGAATGTCAAAGTTAAAACAGTTTGCACCGCGTTTCAATTTTCTTTCGTTCAAGCGGATCTGAGGCAAATTTTATTTTACGTGAGGAGTATGAAGTTGTTTGGAAAAAAATATTTTGTTAGCCATAAATATTAGAAGATGAAACCAAGTAGGGTCCTCTGAAGTATTTTAGGTGAAAGAGTTATATTCTGTTTTATACAATTCGTAGCAGAATATCGACTTCCTCTCCCAGATGTATTTCCAATGTTGACTCAATGCGCGTTAAGAGCAAACAAAAAGTGAACATACAATGGGTAAGTCTTGTTTGTACGATTTTTAGTTTCATGATACGTTTTACAAAAATGAGAGGAATGTTTATTTCAAGGTAATTAAGTTTTATGAGACAGATTAAAAGATGTGTTGAAGAAGGAAAGCGACCATTCAATTCATGAAATACAAGCGAATAACCTTCCTGTTCTGGAATTTCAAATACTTTTCTTTGTGAAGAAAATGTCATTGAGTTTCAAATTTATTACTGAACTTAGTCGTTTGGAACTCTTACTCGATTAGATTGAGGATTACCTAATGAGCTGATGATTAGTTGCTGGGTAATTTAGTTGGTGCACCATGCCTTGATTTCTGTAATGAATAAAGGAAAGATAAGGAACGAACTAAAAATGTATTTTTCACATTGCAGGGGTATTAGTTTAGAGAAATTGATCGTACAGTAAAAACAACGCATTCAACAATAAACTACGTGTTGAACAAACTCAGAGAAACAACATTTGTGCAGGTGAGTAAAAGGAAAGGAACGGAATTTGAGAGATGAACGTTACATTGTGAAACTAATAAATCGGCATCCACAACGAAGTGCTCTTACAATCCGTGTAACGAGGGAGAATCAACGAAGAACAAATGTCAAATGTCATTCCATTCCTAGTGAATTGTAGAAATGTGATTTCAAGGAAGACGACAGTGGAGAAAGCCGTTCGTTAGTAAGAAGAATCGAAACCAAGAATGAAATTTTGTAGAGCTTGAAAAGAGATTGTGCGTTCTCGAACAATGCTGGTTCAATGAGACCAAAATCTCTCATTATGGTACGGATGGAAAGAAGCTTGTATGGAGAAAAATAATTTCTAATAAGGGGTCTTTATGTACCCTACAATTATAAAATAGAAGTGAATCAATTATAAATTGTGGCTATATGTCGTCGCATGTAGAGGGTAATGTCAGGGAGAAATGGGAATATCTCAACATTTTATGCACAAAAAGGGAAATAAAGTGCAGCTATAAAGGGTGTGGGATCCTACTACATATTTCAGCAATACAACAATCTCAAACATAGAGCTAATATTTGCGAGCTGTGGTTCATATAAAATGTACTAACACGATTTGGGTTTAGTGTGAAAATCAGCCGACCTACCACGCTTCGAGGAGCCCACCTATCGAGAGTTCGGTGTAAGGCAGTGCTGGAACTTGCCATACGCAAGTCATTTAATTTTATATCATATTTTTATGTATATAAATAAATTCATTATTCTTTTTTTCGTACTTTTGCATTTTTATTATTCTACCGTTGTTCTACCTTTAATTATCAAAATCACATAACATCTACATTTAACGAAAATAGGAAGGAAATAAGTCATCTTCAAACAGAGAATCAAAATTGCACGCATTGAAATGTACAATTTCCAAAATTTAAATTTTAGAAATGTATAGACAACACATTTTTTGCCACCGTCGGCACGTGCCTCCGGTGACTATTCGTAAGTCCGCCCAGCACACGAGGCAATTTGCGAGGGCAAGAGACTTCGTCGGGCGCAGCCATCCAGCGGGGAAAAGATCACCGCCACCTCCCGAAGGAAAATACACTCTACACTTACGGCACTAAGTAGTTGACGCTCCCGAAATCACGAACAATCAATCAATCAATCGTCGGACGCAACGCGTCGTGTGGGGCGGGAGCGTGCTCGCCGTCACCGATCGGTCGCTCGAGAGAAGCAAACCGGTCGTCGGCGCTGGAGAGAAGCAAACCGGTCACCGGCGCTCGAGAGGCAAATCGGTTGTCGGCGCTCGAGAGGAGCAAACCTATCGCCGGCGCTCGAGAGAAGCAAACAGGTTGCCGGCCCTCGAGAGAGGCAAATCGGTCGCCGGCGCTCGAGAGAAGCAAATCGGTCGTCAGCGCTGGAGAGAAGCAAACAGGTTGCCGGCGCTCGAGAGAAGCAAACAGGTCGCCGGCGCTCGAGAGAAGCAAACCGGTTGCAGAAAGCGAAGGTGACGAGCTGCCATTGCAACATCGCACCGCGCAGACGAGTGAAGGCGAGCGACATGCAACGACCCAAACATTCCGGCAGCGACCTCTAAAAAGCTCTAACGCACTTTCATGAAAATTGCATTGCAATAACTTCACCCGTTAAAAAATTAGAGGTGTTACGTGACTTATCCTGTATATGAGCCTGAAGTCTCGTATATACGAGCCATCGGGAGCAGAAGAGAACCCTAACATTCCTGAGATGTCAAAAGGGAGTATGATTAAATGAATATCAACGAATTTTAAAACAAATTTATCAGTGCATTAAATATGAAGTCTCGTATTTTGAGGTACATACAAACATAATAAATGATTGATAAACATCTACGTTTAAATATGTAGACTTTTTCTACTTTGGAAGATTCGTCACTTATCAGACTGATGTTTTCTTAAAGCTGCCTTTTGGTCGTGAAGATAGCCATAAATATTATGAAGCAGCAAGTCGAATCTGCCCCATATCTCTTTCAGCGGTCTTTCGGGGAGTCTTTCGTCTAATTGTTTCATAGGCATCAGAAAGGTTTCTTAAAAAATACTTGAATTGGAATTGTTGCTCTCATTCCGTGAGTGTTTAAGTCCACGAAAATATTGCGAACCACTATTGTGTTTTCTACTTATTTACTACGTAATGTTTAAATTATTTTTTATCCTGCAAGCTTATCTTTGCGGTTTGTAGAAACAAAAGTGATCGTAGGTTGGCGATCTAGGTTTTACATGACACCAGTATTAATAAATTATCGATATATACCGGAAAATATTTAGTTTAACAATACAAAAATAGCCATGTCACTTCTATTTGAACTCGTGAAACTAATGTTTCACGAAATATTGTAATAGTCTGAATATTTTGATAGTCATGAATTTAAAACACGAAGTGACAATACAGCGACTAACGACTAACTAACCCACTAACGTTCAAGGAGGTTCACGTCAAGGAACTCGGCAAGAAATGGCAGTTGCGTTGGTACCAGGGCTCTACGTGCTGTGGAACGACCGTCATCCGCAACCGACAGGCTACCTCAGCCCAATTGCAGGCGTCGATCACTCTCGTTTTTCTTTTTTTATATTCTGAACAAAGTCAATTTACAATTTATTTTATATTAAAATAATTAGTAGATATGATAAAATTCACAGTTGACAATGACAAATTATTATAAGTGAAGGTATCCCAGTTGTACATTTCACGGTCTTCTTGCATCTAGCACAAAAAGGGTCAACTTCGTGCTTTTGATTGAGTCAAAGTTGAGGAATATATGAGTCGTTGAGAGCAAAAGTTATGTAAGTCAAATTTGGAAGATTTGAGTTACTTACATTGATGGTTATAAGATTGTTTTATCATGGGCTAAAATAGTGTGAGTCAAACTTCAATATTTCGTTGCTAGAGGCCACTTCAATGCAGAAGTAGCTATCAAGTTGCTCATATCGCTGCATGCAATTGTGGTGCAAATCACAGGTGGGGCGAAACGAGCTTCCAGGAGCTCCCAAGAAATAGCTTCTTGTTTATCTGCACCTACCTCAGAAGAAGCATCTCGAAAAAAATTAATCGCTTTTAGAAATACGTGCACCGGTCAAAATCGCAACTTCAAATTTGCTTTCACTTGAATGAAAATTTGAACAGACAAAGCCAATAATTTAAATATTACTGATCACAACTTGTATCAGAGCATTAATGTGTGAACAATGACTCAGATTTCGGAAACATAGAGCAAGTTGACAAAAATAAATATCATTTCTCCCTCTGACTGGTAAAATAGCATCCGTTCACCTCGAAAATCGAACAGTACGTGAAATGGCCTAAGCAGATCTACTTTACAGCTTTTAAAATCAATTGTGAGAAAATGTGAAGGAGACAAAGTAAATTAGCTCAAAATACAGTGGATGCTGTTTCCTAGAGAAAACCCTAACTGTAACATGTAACTGGAGTAAAAAAACAACATGATTGAACTCATACAATACAATACAGTGCACCACAATTACTTCAAGACACTAAAAACAATCATGGTTGATGAAGAATAGGACCATTAAAACAAGTTCAAGATGAAGAGGAGTCTGCTGTCCCAACCAACTTGTCAACAATGTGAGGACTGCTGACTTCCCCTTCACGAAATTGCTTATTCTTTGTGGCTTAATGAAAAAACTTGTAATAACAGTAAACACACTTCTATTTTATTATTTGTGATATTAACTAATTATAACTTACATTGTATAAAATATCACAACATTGTGTGTAAATGCTAGTATACTTTGTCATTTTGTTTTGCATTAACTTCACTCTATATCCCTATTTTTCCAAAACATTACAATCGCAGACAAAAATTGCGCAAGTCAATTATTTAAATGTAAGATATAGTTTTCAGAACCGGTATGTGCAAAAGTAGTGTAAGTCAACAAAATAGCTAATTACCTAATTAATAAATAATCCTTCAGTCCAAAATATCTCTAGCAAGTTAAAAAAATATCACCTTAACCCGTTCATAACACTTTTAAGTCATTTGTTTATAAGCATTATAATTTTACAGCGTTTTTCGTTTACACGTCATTTTCCGGAATGTATGTTCTTTGACTTACACCATTTATGCTCTCAACAGCTCATATATGACTAAATATTTTGCGACTAATTTGAAAATCTATAAATGGAGTTTTCAGGGAGTAATTCTGGGTAATCTGTAGGTTTCTGCAATATTATCTAGGAGATTGATAGCTAAAAAAATTGATTTTCCAGACGTTGAAGACAGCTTGAGTTGCCCGTTTTGATTCTTTTAAAGACTGACAGTACTTTTATGTCTCTGTCATTTAGGTATACCATGGCGCTGCAGCAATCATTCTAAGCGTTTTTGATTGAAGTCTCCGTAAAATGGAGAGATTTGGTCTGCTCGCCCCAAATTCGCTTCCGCAACCGGTTGTTTTCCTTGGCGACCCATTGGCTCCGCGCTCACTACCTATACCCAGATTTAAACATATACCTGGGTTTTTCGTTCTTGGCGCATCAAGGTCACGGACGAAAAATAGAGAGGGAAGACTTTCTCCAATGGGGCAGACAAGCAACGCCCGAAGTGACATCTGGTGACGAAAGTTGTAAGTTGTCCGGTGACCGCAGTTGTATTACACCGTAAGTTGTATATGTTGAAGTGCAAGTATTCGAGTAAGAATGCATAGAAAGAAAAAGTAGAATGAGTAAATCCGCGAATAAAAAGAAGAGGAAAGGCAGAAGAAATTGTTGTATTCCTCACTGAGCAAAATTAAAAAAACCTTAATTTGGAATTTTATTGTTTCCCAAATCACGAATGGGAAAGAAAGCATTAATGACATATGTGGACAAAATAATGTACATGGTCTGTGTTCTAACAAATAACAAAGAACCGCTTCTGCGTCATTAATAATTTAATTAAATTTTATTAGGTTTAGGTGATAACATTGTATAGAAATGTGTAATCTAAATAAAACACTCTTATATTTATTATCATGTCAACTTCGTTCAAACAAAATGGTCCTTAAATTAGGCAGGTGCAAAGATTTTTGAGATTGATAATTTAGCTTCAAGAGCTGTATAAAATAAGTAAAATAGAAATTTTCAATTTTGGGAATAAGAGATGATAAATATTCTTCATCCCGATGAACAAGAATATGAACGTGATCGACTGATGAATAGACAAACAAATGACAAATGTATATTGCAAGTGTTTATTTAAATACGTGAAGCTGAGTATAATGATCATGAGAATCTTTTATCTTTAAATCACCGTTTTCACTAAATTCCAAATATGTAACAGATACAATTTTTTCTTCCGTGTCCACTACTGAACCATGTTTACATGAGTAAGGGCCAGCGGCGTAGCTTCAGCTGGTGTCACCTGGGGCAAAGCTAATGGTGTCACCCCCCCCCATAACTTAAGTATAAAAGTATCTATTGCTGCATAGATTGTACATTATTTTATAAAAATACAAACATATTTGTACATAATAGTTATTTATGGTGTAATAAAAATTCTATGTAATTAAGAGTAGTTGTAATATAATTTTTAAATATATAGTTTAAAATTAAACATAACTTACCAACAAATGTAAGTTATTTATAAAACCTGTTTACGAGATTTAAGGGCAGCAAACATATTTATAATTTCATTAAAATCTATCTTTCTTGCAATGTCATTTTCTATTGACAATAGAGCCAAATCACATAGTCTTGATTAATATATAAAATTTTTAAGTAAATGATTTAAATTGTATAATTCCAACTATAAAATATTTTAATTGGTGTCACCCCTAGAATGATGTCACCCGGGGCGCGCCGTCCCCCTTGCTCCCCCCCCCAGATACGCCACTGGTAAGGGCACTTGATTTCCAACAATTCAAATCCTCTCCCATTCTTAATTACTCCATCAGGACTGCAGGCTAACTATGGCTGCTAAAAAGAAATTATAACACCCGTCTCATTCCCGCATAGACTTCCTTTACACTGTTTACATGAAAACTTTCTTCCCTTTATTTAAACTTTTTTGTTGGAATATTCCGACATCAACAGGTTGAAAACTCCAAGTAATAGTTATTAGCATTATGTCTACTATAATATATATTAGTAATATGTATAATTCGAGAATCCTGTGCGATATACCTATTTTCACTGTACACGCGGCAATACTCACTTCTACTTCGATCACCGGATTATTGCGGATTGCTGCCGCTAGAGCGCAGTGTCGTCGGAAAAAATTCAACTTGCCTGCCCCATAGGGAGCTTCCACGTCACTACTGTGTTGACAAAGCGCGCGACAAACTTGGCGAACGTCCTTCTCAACGGGCTTCGTGGCCCCAGACATGTACTTACTACGTGGTAATCGCGCGAGAGTGTCGTAACACAGCGTAACAGCTGACGAAATGTCATGCGCCAGGAAAGAATAACCCAAGTATACCTGCATTTCAAGGTCACGAGGAGGAAGGAGAGGAGAGCACTGTCATCCAATCGGGAGCTTCTTTAGGACGTAAGCTTTTGGTATTGGAGCTCCCGATTGGATAACAATGTCCCCCTCTCCTTCCAGTTCGAAACCCTCTAAATACAGCTATGTTTAAATCAAAGTATATACTACGCTCTGCGGCCAGCCAAATCCCTCGCCCCGGGATCTGCCTCTTGCTTGAGTGTAGGCTTCTGCCAATACTTTTGTACCTCTGCCACTCACCACGTAGTCAGTGAGCTTCTTGGCAGATTTTATTCTACACCTCTCTCAAAATAAATCAACGCCGATGCTAAAATCTGCAGCTAATGTTAGTCCTCTTTTCTACTCGCCACTCCTCTTTCTACGCTCTGTTTCCTATTGTGGTTGCGTCGTTTCTCACTTTTTTGTTGCTCGACTAAGCTTGATTAAACGTTACATTCAAGCATCTTATCAATCATCAATCATGAAGCTAAGCGGTGTTTTAATAATCTTTCCGATGACAAATAAAAGAAAAAAGTTGACATTTACACCAAGAAAATTCAAGAACTGATAAAAAATAAAACTACGAAGTGAAGAATTCGCGATATCATAGAATTTGAGATGTTGATGCCTCACAATCCTGATTTCTCCACTTCCATTAATCTTTCTCAACCATAAAGGGTGTTTACGTATATAATATTGTATTGTAGATTTATTTTTCACTCTAAAATGAGTTTTCTGTGATTTTTTTTTCAGGACATTGGTTTCCTGTTTATCTCCAAGCTATATATTTCTTCTCGTGAAGGCAGTTTATTGTTAGAAATAGACTAACGTTATGGCCGTCATTGAACATTCATTTTCTTAATTTATCTGCCATATATCGCATGTAGACGTCATGAGATATTCTATTTATCCAAAATTTGTTCAAGACAATCGCAGATCATCTTAATTGGCGTAACACTTCCTTACGAAACGTAAACTGGATTTTTTGCATGCTACTATTGTATGAATTATCTCGTTGGAAATATTGGAACCTTTTCGTACATCACGGTCGTGGCAATTGCAATTTTGGTATTTCTACTGTAATATTTATAAAACAATGAAAACCTTTCAATATTCCTCTTCATGAATGGTGAGGTCGATTAATTACGATAGGAAACTTTTTCTCACGTACCTACCAAATTGTATAGCATGCAGAAAAAATAATTTCAAATTTACATTATATATCCTCTCTTTCTCTGTCCCTCGATTCGACACACTACAGAGATGCATTGCATATTGTTTAAATACGAAGGTGGTCTGAAACATTTTGGGCATCGTCCCTAAATTGTAACACTTATTTAAATGCTTGGCATTATTTTATTGATACAACTTTTACTCATTAAAGACTCCATGTGACAACTCATATTCATGATCGTTTGATCGCCTACAATTGTTTGTAGGCAGTCGTCTGAAACAAACAGGAGTAGTGAATTCTTCCATTCTCAGAACGGAGTAATAGTGATGTTCTTCGTAAAACGTCTGATGCCATTATTAATTCATTTAAGGATCATGAAAGTGTATGATGACTCCTCTCCTTCAATGTTTATCGTAAAACAGGAAGCCTAGTTTTAACCCAGTCGTGGGAGCAGCCAAGTTGGCCCACATGGAGGACGTCCAAAAACTGCACCATCGAAAATCATCAAAAAGGACATGATATGGTGTGGGAAGATCGGCGTGATAAGATGCGTGAAATAATACAGTAGGAATTTCGAAGGAACGCATAGCTCGCATTTTTCACGAAGAACGAGAAAGCATTGGGAATGAGAAAGCTTTGGGTTAGATGAGTGCCGCGATTGCTCACATCAATCGAATCAAAAACTCATTCGCATGAAACTCTCCGAATTCGTTTTAAGAAAAACAAAGTGTGTTTTTTTGCTTCGACATTGGATGAAACGCTGTTTCGCCAACACACACCAGAATGAAAACAATCTAGGCAGTGGATAGAACCTACCTCTTTAGCTCCGAAAAAATTGGAAGTCCGTGTCGTCAGCAGAATATGTCATGGGATCGGTGTGTCGGAATGCGCTAAGAATTTTGTTGATCGATTATCTTAAAAAAATACAGAAATAACTGAGAAACACTATTCTAACTTTCTAACAAAAGTGGATGCAAAAATTCGCAAAAAGTTACCAATGCGCAGAACTTAAAGATCATTTTCCTTCAAAACAATGTGCCTGCCCCCAAAAGTGACGTGGTAATGGGGAAATCGAGATATTTGTGCTTGAAGTGTTAGAATCCACCTTATTCCCCAGATTTGGCTCCCTTGGACTTCCATTTGTTTCGAAAACTCAAAATCGTACTCGATAATGAGCACCAATAAAGAAGCGATTGCAGCTGTACACGGGTATTTTGAAGAACTTCCAGACAGACACCATAATGACGGGCTAAAGGGAATGAAATATACTAGATAGATGAAATGTACGGAAATAAAAATGATTTTTGAAACAAACATTCATTTTCACTAGCACGTTGAGAACTTTTCTTACCACTCTTGTACGTGGAATGTGCATATTTTCAGAACAAATTGGTTATCATAACAGTGCAGTTGGTGTGAAGAATATTTTCCCGAAAAGTAAGTAAATAATTAGAAAGAACAATTCTCACATTTAGATTTGCAATTTCCCATATGTCTAAATGCATACGTATGTTAAACAAACAACCGTTTTCAAAGACGACTGGCAATCCAAAACAAATGAAGATATTAGTATCTTTGCAAAAGAAAATGTCGAAATGCCTTATTGCATGTTCGTGAAGTGGGAGAGCTTAAATCTTTTTACATGGCGACTTTCTCAAAATCGCCTTCCTCGTTCTTTCAACACTGAATTCTGAAATGAAAACAAAATCGAGACTGCCATCCCACAACGGCGTTAGATTTCGATTTCAAACATTAAATATTTCGAGAGAATTATATCACTTGTTCTGCATTTATTTTTCACCCGTTTCTCCAAATTCACGCGTGACGTAGCAGCTTCTGCGTCCGAGATTCAATGTGATCACGGAGTCAATATTCACGACGCCAGACCAAAGAATTTCGAGAATTTCCGGAGTGTTTATTGTATACATTTTAAGAAATACATTTATTGGAATTGATTTGCTTGTTATATTTGTTTCATATGTGTAACATATTTTTCAACATTTTGAAAGTCATAATTAGCCATTTTCAAAAATCCTTTTTATGATAAAATTTAAAACGAGTAGTAATGTAGTAATATACGTAATATACGCAAATTTGTAACTAAGATTTGGGCATGAATGTATGGAGAAATGGTGAGACACTGAGGCGTCAAAAGTCAATACTATCATTCTGCTCTTTTCAGAATTTGTTCCGTTTCGTTTCGTCCTGAGAGACACGGTTAGCCGGATTCCGATAAACATTTTTGTGTAATTTTTTTTATTTCCATCACTATCTTTCATTGGAACATTAATTGCGCATCAAATGTAATTTTCGGAGATACAAAGTTCTGTTGTTAAACTCAAGACGTAATTTGCGTCTTAGAACAGAAGATTTTCATTTATCCCTTGTCAGAATTGTCAGCAGTTCATAAAATAGTGTACTGGCAAACATGGTGACGGAGTAAGTTACTGCAAATAAAACACTTCAATAATTAATTACAATTGTATGCATTGCAATAATCGCCTTCTGACACATTGCTATTTAAATTTTGTTACATTATTACATCATATTTTTTGGGTTTGCACTCTTTTGGGTAGTCTGGCTACTCAGAACTTCCCATTTCATTTTAGGGGAGGCACTGCACTATCCATCAATGTAATGTTAAAAAGTATTTCGTACTAAAAGTATTTCGTATTAAAAATCAATAAAGGGTTTAAATTTCTAACTTAATGTCTAAATTAAAATGTGCAGTAACATGACATATGGGAATGGCGTGGAAAAGGGGAACTTGCAGGAACATATTAATATTTTAATTTTTTTAGTGGAACGTTGGCAAACTTGAGAAGAAACAGAGGGGGTCATATGGAGAACATGCAGAGTAGAAGCTGGACAACGAGGGGAAGTACACGTGAGCGACATGTAAGAATCATATTTATTCTCAAATACTATTTACATCGAACGCGTACTGCCTAGCGAACAAACTATATCCTTACAAAATACTCTAAATCTACTTTAAATTACTTCCTAATTTATTATAACTATTTACATGTCGTGGTCTAACACCTAACCACCTACTGACATTATTTACTCTAGTATAACGTATGGAGAACATTTGTTGAAAGGTGCGAAAAAACCTTTTATATTTATTCTTAAATTATTTTTACATTAATCACTTGCGGTGTAGCTTACAAACTAGGTTCTTACAAACCAACCTAAATCTACTTTGTCTTACATCCTTCTTCTTAACACCGAACACTATTTACATTATGTAAACATATACTTATAAACTGAGTATAGGCAAACTCGTATAAACACAAACACATGTAAATACTATTTACACTTTCACGCTATGCCGTCTTATTTTAACTGCGTCTGCAAGAGCCCTCCACAACTCCTCTGCCATCGACCACAGGGGCATTGCCTTGGTGTTCACGCTCGCCTGTCATTTGTTTTCATTTCAATTCATTTATTTATTTCTTCTCTGAACTTACATCGTTCAGCCTTTCGGCTCTACAGATGATTGGTGATTTATACTAACCTTAAAAACGACGAGTAAACGTTCGTCTGTACTCGAACGGGATACGATCACTCTGGGCGGTATGACGAAAATAGCAGGCAGCGCTCCCCGCAACAGCATCGGCGATAATGCGCTCACGTGGTACGCGCGTCTCGTCGCTGGAGGTACGCGTATTCGTACAGCAATGTCTCACTCGCCTCGCACCACTCGCCCAGTTTACCTCACGGCCGCCTCCCAAATCAATGCCTAAGCGGGGCCGCCCAGCCCTCACAGCGCTACTAGCTATCCAGACTAGTATAGTGGTCCAAACAATATGCTACTCAGATGCGCCGGGAGTCTCTCTTCTTTACCCAGAATATCGAGCCGCTGCCACGAAGAAGCCGAGAGCTCACCAAAGTGTCAACCGAATGAAGGTCCGGACGGCTCAGAGCCCCCTTCCCGTCTCCTCACTTCCTCCACCTTGAGGCTATTGACGTGGGTATCGCCAGGGCCTACGCTATCTGAGGGGATGTCTGTTTTCTGTTTTCGCCTCACCAGTTGCCCTGGAGAGGGGATGTCTGCGATCCATGACTAGACTTTTATATGTGGGATCCGGAACGTTCAGACGAACGTCCCTTGGTATAATCCAGCGTAAGTGTATGCACCAATGACCCAACTGGTGGGTTACCGGGCGAGTCCGGCAACACGAGGTTTAGCAAGTATCGTCTCACTGCCTCCACCTAGAAGCTAACGATATGATTTGCACCGTGAAACTTCGGGTTCGGGTGCTCGTCCACAAACTCTCTGCCAGAGATCTTGACCACCTACGGGGACACGATCTCCTATCCCCCTGCGGAGAGGATTGCGAGCAGTCCGTGGCCTGTTTGTTATGTTACTGCTCCGGCATTCCCCTGACATTGATAGGAGAAACCACGGAAAACTACCGGATAGAGCAGTCGGCCGCTAGAAAACTCCTCCAGACAGCGACTGAATTCGATTTAGCAAACTAGCTAGTGTCGAAAATTCTGCCACCGTGGGGAATATAATGCTAGGACCTCCCGGTCAGAGGCACTGCATTGACATCAGTTGATGCTCTGAGCCACCTCTTTTGGTGAGAGAGGGAGAGAGAGGGGGGGAGAGGAGAGGTGAGAGCCCGTGTGCGGAAGTGCCCTCCGGCGCAGAGGGCCTAGAGCAGCCGGGGAGTGCGGCCGCGAATCAGTTAACGCGCGGCGAACGTGCGCGGAAATGAAAGGCAGCGGGTGCGGCCGCCTCCGAGAGAGAGAGAGAGAGAGAGAGAGAGAGAGAGAGAGAGAGAGAGATATGCACGGAGGAGAGAGCCGCGAACGGGATGGGGGAGGTGGAGGCAGCGGCGGCGGCGGCGTGTGGAACGCGAGATAAAAAAAAAAACGAGCGCAAGGAAGGGAAAAACGCGCACACCGCGAAGCATAAAAAATTGGACGCGTGTCCCGCGCGCGGTGGAGAGAAGCAGATTTGGGAGCGAAAAATTAGCGCTGCCGAAACGCTCTTCACTGACTCCTGCACCGCGCCGAGCCACCGCAGCTCTTTGGGCCTGGAGGTCTTGGGTGGTGGAGGCGCTGGCGAGTTGTCGATACCAGGCGCAGGTTGGGTCAGGCAATATATGCGTGAGATGCGGACTTCTCTGCTTGGTTGTGAGTTATACTCCGATTTAAACATAGTGGCACTTCAAGGTCACGGTCTGGAAGAAGAGAGGGATGTTGTCATCAAATTGGAAGCTGCAAGCTGCAATATGTGATCGGGTAATGTAAGTAAGTGTAATGCGTGTGTGTAACTAAGGAGTGAGGTTGGGATAAGGGAGAGGAAGGACAGTGCGCGGTTCGTGATCTGATTTTAGGTTAAAGATCTGAAATTACAGAGTCATAAACAAATAGGCAAGGCAATTGTAAGATTCCATGCTCTATGAAGTGGCTTGCGGGGATCTTGTGGATGGCAATGTCGGAGTAGTACCCTAAAAGGAGATCACGAACCGTGCACTATCCTTCCTTCCTCTTCCTGGTCCCATCCTCACTCCTTAGTTACACACATGCATTACTGTTACGTACATCACTCTGTCACATATTTCGAGAGACCAGCTCGGGAGCAGTGTCCCGGCTGGGACGGTGCCACGCTCGTGGTAGATACCAGGTTTGGAAACCCCCCGCGAGTAGACGGGTATGTCGGCTCCTGATCTCGCCATCCAACTAGGGAAGTTCACAGCTACCTCCCGTGATAAAACATGCACTACACTTACGCGATTAATGATCTTAATTGATGTGTCTGAAATCACAAAGGTTGTAATATGGAAAAAGCACTTGTCTTAGCAGCTCCCTTAAAACTGATTACAACCCTAATATCAATTGAAATTGTTTATGTCTTTAAATCAGTAATAAACGTTAAGTTTAGTTAACCAACATTTTCTTGGTAGGGATACTCTCCAACCAAGTTACAATCCATTTTTAACAGTGCTGTGTACTAGTTTCAATAAATGGGTTACAACATTTTTGCCCGAAGGTGAATCAATGATGATAAGTAACGCGGACTTCTCCGCTCGGTTGTGAATTAAGTTTCTCCCGTACACAGTTTACTTACCGTCCAGCAGTTACAGACAGTAGACGTCTTTTTGGAGGTAGTAATACTAGTATATTGTGAGAAACATGAATGAAAGAAGTGGGAAACCACTACACATTTGATATTTATTAGACCACATTATGGCCTGGTTTTTTTACAGAATAGCTATGTTAGTGATACATTTAGATTCCACGTGTTACTTATCGATAGAAAGCTGCCGTGGTCAGCGATTAGATAATAAATGCGTATAGATCATGGACAAAAGAATGGCATGTCACATTCTTTCAAAAATCAGACCATAATATGTGGAACTCACGTATCTCGTACAAAAATGTCTTTGGCATTGCTTGTTTGAAACTGTTGGACTCGGTTCCTATCGTCACTTCGTAGAACCACACTTCATTCGATCGCCAGGACTCATTTATTACTACTTAAATAACTATTACATCAGTTTTTTTGTAGGAATGAAACACTACGTTTTTTGTTTTGAAAAATGTTCTTTTTTATTGCAATTAATATTTCAAATATGTTTTACTTAAGGAATAATCTGTATGATTGTGTCAATGGAATGTATTCATTGGCTTTTTAAGAAGTTATTGTGGTACTTAGCTGTAATTTGCAGCACGAGTTACAGAATAATTTTATCTACCACGATTACACGTTTCTTAGCGCCCACATTCCTGTGTTATAAGAAGATTCCTTAAAGCACTAGTGTTCTAATGGATTTATAATAAATAGCGTTAGTTGCAGAGACTTCATTCCTGTTGCCTTGGAAATTGAATGAATGTTTCAGTCACTATCATTGGATGTCTAACTTTCGTATGAAATGAAGTGAAATTTTGGAAAGGTATTTATTGCAGTTATCATTAAAAAATAAAACTATTTGTTGTAAGTACTGACTGTTACACTAAGTGATCAAAAGTATCCGGACACTGAAAATGTAGCTGAAAATGACTTACCAGTTCGTGGCGTCCTCTATCGGTAATGCTGTAATACAATAGGGTGTTGGCCCACCCTTAGCTTTGATGACAGCTTCCACTCTCGCAGGCATACTTTCAATCAGGTGCTAGAAGGTTTCTTGGGGAATGGCAGCCCATTCTTCACGAAGTGCTGTACTGAGGAGAGGTATTGATGTAGGTCGGTGAGGCCAGGCACGAAATCGGCGTTCCATAACACCCCAAAGGTATTTTATAGGATTCGGGTCAGGACTCTGTGTAGGCCAGTCCATTATAGGGAAGTTATTGTAATGCAACCACTCCGCCACAGGCCGTGCAGTACGAACAGGTGCTCGATCGGCTTGGAAGATGCAGTCGCCATCCCCGAATTGCTCTTCAACAGTGGGAAGCAAGAAGGTGTTTAAAACATCAACGTACGCCTGTGCCGTGATAGTGCCATGCAAAACAAAAAGGGGTGCAAGACCACTCCAAGAAAAATACGACCACATCATAACACCACCGCCTCCGAATTTCACTGTTGTCTCTACACACGCTGGCAAATGACGTTCACCGGGAATTCGCCATACCCACATCCTACCATGGGATCGTCACAGTGTGTACAGTGGTTCGTCACTCCACGCCAGATTTGTCCACTGTTCAATCGTCCAATATTTACATTCCTTACACCAAGCGACGCGTCGTTTGGCATTTACCTATGTAATGTGTGGCTTATGAGCAGCCGCTCGACCACGAAATACAAGTTTCCTCACCTCATAGTACTTGGAGTGGATTCTAATGCAGTTTGGAATTCCTGTGTGATGGTTTGGATAGATGTTTGCCTATTACACTTAACGACCCTCTTCAACAGTCGGCGGTCTCTGTCAGTCAACAGGCGGGGCCGGCCTGTACACTTTTGTGTCCTTCACGTTTCCATTTCACTAGCACATCAGAAACAGTGGCCCTAGGGATGTTTATGAGTATGGAAATCTCGCGTACAGACTTCCGACACATGTGCCACCCAATCACCTGACCACGTTCAAAGTCCATGAGTTACGCGGAGCGCCCTATTCTGCTTTCTCACGATGTCTAAAGACTACTGCGGTCGCTGATATGGAGTACCTGGCTGTTGGTGGCAGCACAATGCACCTAAAAAGAAAAACGTATGTTTTTGGACGTGTCCGGACATTTTTTTCCTACTTAGTGTATCTTTGTACAAAGTTTTCTTTAACATGAGCTACAGTCATATCAGATGATTTGTTTAGAAAAGTACGATCTCTATTTTTCTTACTTTTATTCCAAATCCGAGGTTTTTCCAAATCTCCCACTATACTTCTACCTACATTATTGTTTTCTGTAGCTCAGTCATTAATGTGTCTTTCTTCCTAACTATTGTAGATACACTCGGCGTGTCTTTCTTCTGCCAAAATGTGTTCTTCTGAGTCTACAAGCAATGAAAATAGGGCACGTAGGCCCTATTCCTGAATAAACCAAGTCAACTTACATTGAATACTTTCTCCCAATCTCAGTACTTCTATGAGTGATTTCTATTGCCACACATACTGCGAACGAAATGCTCTTTGTAAGTACTGCATGTAAATATTATTTTGAATACATCATATTTCTTTCATTTGTGGCGTGAACACATGTTAACGTGAACTAACCATTAAAAAATAAATATCAAGAATATACACCTCCTTTCGTTGGTCTCTTGCTTATCTCTCTTTATTTAAACCTTCTTTTCAACATGTTGTTTTATTGATCATCTGCTGTGAATGTACAAGTAGTTCAGTGTATGAGATGAAGAGGATATGTTCTAACATCAGTTTTTAAGATAATTTAATAAGTAGTAATTACAACATAAAAGGTGTCAATGTATAGAAGCGAATGCGTGAAAAGAAAAAAATGAGGTTAAAATGCATATTCAAAACTGAATATTTCAAATCTATTATTTTAAAATCGTCATACTCGTGTACACTTAACAAAAATTCATATCGATGAGTGAATCATTCTCATTTTCCTTTGAAAGACAATTTATGAATAAAAGAAATGATCTTGAAACTTCATTCATATCTCAAATACATAAGCTATGAATTCTTTCGCTTTTCAGTATTTATAATTGCCATGTTAGTCTATAATTTTTGTTATAAACCAATTACTCGGAGCAAAAATGTTCAGTTTGAAACTTGTAGAAGAGACAGCTTGTTCTGAGAATATTTCTTCATATTTAAGTTACATTAATTTAGAACATAAATTATATTACGTAACTCTGTCAAAACATTTCTATCAACTTGTGTATTATCACGGCAAAATTGCTTAAAATGGTAGTTAAGTGGTTATACGATTTTATTTTGCTTTACGTGAACGATTCTTCTAAGAACCACAAACTATTTTTTAACGATAAGAAAACATTTGCTCCATCACGATAACATACGAGGCTCAACTTTTGCTACCACTTGGGTGAAAACACTAAATGACTTTAAGGGGTGACTTTAATTGGCTTCACGCTGCCTCAGCGACGCGCAATCGATCAATCGGGCGTCTGAGAGGAGCCCAGGCAAAGGCAGCGCATGATGGAAAGACACGAGGGAGTTACTCCTGCGCACCGATTTTTGCTCGTTCTGCGCAGCTTCATGTACGTTGAACCACGTACCACGATACGGGCAATTACTTTGAAAAGCCAGGTCACACGCTGGCCACCATGCTGCAAGGCAAGCGAGAAGTGTTGAGAAACATTTTGGGAGTGGCATAAAGTGACAATTTGTCAGTGTAGTAGCAATAAAAGACGTAATTTAAGAAATGCTTCATCTATTTGTTTCGATCATTTGAAACAAGGCGATGATTTTGGTATCTGGTTGCATTTAAAATGTATGCTAATATTATGACGCAAACTGGAATATGAAACTCATTGGCTGAAGTCGGATAGTCTGGGCAATAGCTCACCTGTCTTTTCATCCCGGGCTGTGCGAGATATGGAGTTTTGGGCGTACCGCTCCACGCAAACGTCTCCAACCGCTTGCGAAATTTCGCGGACTTCTCAACCTACGGTCACAGCGGATGTCTCCCGTCTTGGAGGACATCCGATGTGACCTTACTAAGTACAGGGAGGAAAAGTAATGGAATCACCTGAACAATACGATTTCGATTTTTCGGTCGTAAAATCGGTGTTCAAGGTTCGCTTCAGCTTAACTCTGCACACATCAGAATTAAGTTTTATTATCGCTGTTCTGTCAAGAGTGGTGCAGGTAGAGAGGAAATACACGCAGTTTTGTACCCGTAAATGGAGTGTCTGACTGGGAGAGGAGGCTCACAATATCAACTGATGTCACTGCAGTACCTCTGACCGAGAGGTCCTATGTTCTAGTCTCGGCGCTGGAAGAATTTTCACATTTGGCAGACAGCTAGGTCGAATTCAGCTGCTTTCTGGAGAATTCTAGCTGCCCTGATCGGCAGTTTTCTGTGTTTTCTCCGATCAACACCAGGCGAATGCCAGAGCAGTACGCTAACAAACGGGTAACGGACCGCGCGCGATCTTTCCTTTCTCTTCCTTGTCCTATCCTCGTCACTTATACACAGACTTACACTTGCAGTACACTATTACACATGCCGAGAGACCGGTCGAGAGCTTAGAGCTTCTGGGTTGGGTGGTGGACCCACTGGTGGGAGATACCTGGTGGAGGAAAACTCGATAGCCGCCGGACATGTCGGCGCCGATCCAGTCTTCCAGTGGAGGGAGATCATCGCCACCTCCCAAGGGGAAAGTGCACAACACTTACGGGACAAACTGAGCTTGGCCCTTCTCTCGCCCGGAATCACCATTCAGGATGTCTGTATGTATGTATGTATGTATGTATGTTTGTCTGAATGTGTACTCTGTCAGATTAAACTGAAGCATGAACTGGAGATCGAGTTAAACCTTTTTTAGGATAAAAATGCAATATTTCGTAACCATTATCAATATTGCGAGATTTTTATGCTATTGGAGTACCATAATTTCAACAGTAAATCAGTATTGGTATCTTTGCAGGAGAGTGACAAATCCTCCATAATTCGCCTATTGTCATACCAGGAAGGATTTGATTCGCTTCAGTGTGGGTATCATTTATTTTCTTAGGATGGGCATTTAAGTTGAATGAAAATGTGATTATGAACTGACATTGCACACTGATATAAATATGTTCGTAAAATGTTCCAAATTTTATTAAATTCTCACAATTACAGCAATTATATTCTCACAATTTCCCAAATTAACTAAGAGAATTGGCACAACATAATTTAATGGTTCACGTGTAAGGTTGTTACTTCATTTAATGTAATTTATTAGAAAGCCGTGATTTTGGTTCCAGATGAGTTAACAGAGTGTGCAGTGCGATATGAAAATTCAGAAATCAGAACAATGTGAACAAGCTTTGCAATTGCGGATCCGATAGAAATGCTTCAAAATGTTGGTCAAGAATATTTTTGCCTGTCAAATCACATCTATCTTACTAACCTGTCTAGCAATAGAGAATGTCTAGAATGTTTTTCTAATGTACAACAAGAAGATAATTTGACTGCATAAAATATGACTTGGTAGTGCTGATTAACAACTAGAAGTGACCTATTGTAGAACCATTACAAGCATAACCAATAGGATATTGGTTCGATTAAATTAAGAACATTCCCAAAATCATGAAAAATCGGATAAGCAAACAACGCTAGAAAATCTTACCTGGGATCTTCCAATCACGTTTAGAGTACGCTCACAAGCACACGCACACCAATGTTTAGAATTTGTAATGGATTAAATGTCTTCGGCTTATAAGAAGAGGTACAATATTTGTCGGCAAAAATGACACACACTATTATTAAAAAGGAAATTAAATTAAATTAAATTTGTTAAAGTCGAAACAAAGTTACTCAAAAAATGGAAAATTCGAGTGCGAACACAAATTCGAAGTATCGTGTTGCGTAATCCATAATCGTACGATATTATTTACCCATTCCTTTAGTTACAGAACGTTTTTTTAAATAAATTTTACATTGAGTTCTTATAATATGGGTACTATCTTTGAATGCATATAATGAAGGTAATAACTACGAATGTATAGAATACAGTTACTAAAATACCAAGATTCTGTAGGTTTGAAATACAGTGTTGAGAATATTATATGCCGTATTCTTCTGTAGGTACTTTTAATGTAAATTATTGAAATTCCACTCCATTCTTTAGAATGAAATTTCTTAAGAAAGCAGTATTATACATTTTAACGTGATGAAAATCAGAGGACCTTTAATGTGAGTATCGATTATCTTAGATTTGTTTGAATATTTATCAACCAAAATTATTTTGAAATGTTCATCCGAAATATTCAATGTACTGACAAGTCTTGAGATGAAAGAGTAGATGAATACATATTTCTATTTCAATTAGTACATAATTATTTACTACCATCGTCGTCTTCAATATACCATAGAATTGCAACTCGCACGCCTAATTAAATATTAAATATGTTATATATGTTTGTTGCCTTAATATTTTGTTCCTCTGTCACGTTTACTAATGGTAAAAGATAGTTACTCGCAAAAAGCATGTACCTGCAGTTCTCATTAGTTGGGCGTAATCCTTCCAGCCTATCTTTTTTAATGGCTTCATCAATCGTAGATCTGATGTCATGCTTTCTAAATTTTACTTTTCAAATTTCGGCATTGTTTTTAGATTTTCTTCGATTCTTCCTAATATTGAATCAGATATTTCTCATTTTGTTACTTAATAGTCATAGTCAAATTAGTTTTAACAAGTGAAATTCTTGAGAAATTAATTTTATATTATTGCATATTGCATAGGCAGTATGTAGATAGTATTGTAATGCAGCGGCAAAAAAAACGGATGGTTTTATGATAGATAATGCGGCATAAATAAGATGATTTTTCGATAGAAAACTCTTACAGTAATGCTGTAATTCCGATGAAATGAATTACTCTTATTCCTGAATAATATAGTAAATTACTGGCTCTAAAGCGTGTAGTCAGAATCCAGGCTTTACGCGTTCTTGATACCAAACAAATGGATGACTGGAAAGTGTCTTTCCGCCCACCTGTGAACAATGCTAGCTGCACAAAAAGGTTCATCAAATATTCACCAAAAATTATATTTCTCGATAACTCTGACTGATGTCGTTACCCCTTGAATTTGAAATAGATATTTTTGGGGGCATTTGTTTTACGAAGCTTTTACATCACTTTCAACAATTTCTCAAAAATGCCTCGATTTTGTTTGTGCTAAATGTGTTCCTCTGATGGAGCAAACTAAGCTTTAAAAAATGGGGCAGGTCGTATGTTTGATGACCTTCCTGAAATTTCGAAAATTGCAAAAGTTCAAACCTTTTTTATTTTTTTAGTTTCAGGGCTTTAAATATCAAGAAATTGAACGGTTTCTCTCTACCATTATACAGATTATTTAAGTGTAGTGTCGACTATCCTTACGGACTGAACCACGCCGACTGACAGGAAAGAGCTGGCAGTGCACGTGCGCTAACCAAGCGCCAAGCACCGCGCGTAGATCCCGTGTAAACTTGGTCTCGTTTGGATTCACTTAGAGCCTTGAAGCAGCTTTCCCTCTCTTCCCCTGTCTACGTGGTACGCGCGCGTCGTGAGGCTTCGCGTTATCTCGATCCCAGCAGCACCCCTCCCCTCCCCTTCCCCCACCCAGCGCCGCCTCCGCAATGCCCCTCCGCGAGTTACTGCGAATTTCCGGGTTCCGCGTATGCGCAGACCGCTTCCGGTTCCAGCCGGTGGTTCCGCTCCGCTCTCAAGGCCGTGCTGCCGACGGCGCCCACAGTGGCTGGCATCTCATACGCGGGCCCTACCACTTCCAAGGCCCAGACATCAAGGTACAATGATTGTACTTTGTATCTCTTACATTCCACTAAACGTTTTTTGTACCTTACGAACAAAATCCCTATATTACTGACGTGTAATGCGATTATCTGGATAAATTAGACTATGTAACACACTGTTTGTCCTTGGGAAATTGCGACAGCGGTCATTGTATCTTTCGAAGTAGGCTTTTCTGCTCAAGATTATGATTTTTAATATTTGCATACCTCTTTAGATAGACATAGGTAAAATATGTATAAAGTCATACACAAAAAATATTTCAGGTGAAATGAGATGCCATTATCCTGATCTCCAACTGGCATCCCAAAATACTTATTGAAGATTACACACTTTCTCCGTATTGCATGTACCAAGTACTTTTGTGCTCTTCGTTTTGGGAAGTCGCCATTCGCCACGTCTAGGGAGAGGAAATAATTACTTGCAAATGTTTAACATAATCACATAGGTACCTGCAATGCGACAAAATTTCAATTCCACGTATCGGTTTTCTCACCACTGAAAATAAACAACATAAGAGCATAAAGTCGGTTTTCTGGATTTTCTAGACATTAAAAAAACAGGAAAACATTAAATGCCCAAGAATAGATGAAAAAGTAAAATTTATTACTCGTATTTAGTGTAAAAGCCGATTACGGCTAAAAGCAGTTTTTTAAGGTTATTCGGTAAGCCGCGATCACCGTACCTTTCTTGAATTTAAGAGCAGCGGGTTCGAATTCCACTTCGGAGATAATGTTTGTGTTTGTCTCACACTTCAACGTTTCATCCAGTGTCTTCATCTAAGCACTCACTTTTAATCGTTCAAAATAGAGCTGCAATAACCATACGAGAGACTTGGGCTACTTAAAACCTTTTTATTAGGTCAAATTTTTTCTTCGTTTATTTTACAATTGTCTTATTGTTTTGAACATCCTACTGCTAATAGAGATTTTCTATGATTCTGAATAACTGATATATGACGCATTATAGAAGATTAGAGTTTTCAAGGTTTTAAATATTCAAGAAAATGAAAGGTTTTATTTACTAAAAGTGGGCGCACACACAATCTCTGCGTCACGGGGTCTACGTGGCAGCTATGAAAACAGGCTGCTCGGAATGGCACTGGCTTTAGCTATTTACGGGTCAGTGTATCAATTCGTGCCTCTGCGGTACCTCCGACCGGAAGGAAGGCGACTCCGGTACCTCCGACTGGAAGGCTATAGGTTTCCAGTCCCGATCATGGCAGGATTTTCCACACTAGCTGGATAGTTACGTTGAAATAAGCCGCCGTCTAGAGAAGAATACTAGCGGTTCACTGCACTGGTCAATAGTTTTCTGTGATTCCTCCGATCAACACCAGGACAATGCCGGAGCTGTGTCCCACAAACGAGCCAAGCACCGCCCGTGATTTTTCATTCCTCTGCCTTGTCTCTTTCACACCTTACTTACACATTTATACTCACATGCACTACTACAAGCCGATGGGTACGTCGGGGCCGGATTTCGATCCAGTACGAAAATCACAATCGCCTCCCGCGAGAAAACATGTGCTACACTTATGGGACTAATAACCTTAGCAGTTGACGCGCCCGGAATCACTTATCAACCAACCAATCATTAGATGTTTACGGTGACTCCCTTGCTTCTGCCCGGCCCCTCAGCGGTGTGACTCGCAAATCCTTCCTTTCACACGCTCAGTGCTGCGGGTCGTTGCGAGTTGTTTGCGAAAGGTCCTAGATTCATTGTTAGTGATTCTAGGCGCATCCACAGCAAAGGACATTAGTCCCATAAGCGTAGTGCGTGTTTTTCATCGGAAGGTGATCTTCCCCCACTGGATGGAAAGATCCGGCGCAGACCACCGTCGACTAGTGGGATTTCCCAAACAGGTATCTCCCACCAGCGAGGCACCTCCCCAGCCAGGACAAGCTCTAAGGCCCCGACCGGTCATCCGGCATGTGTGGTAGTGTAGTGCATATTAACCCTTTCACTGCTACGCATTAGGCGCGCTGGCCGCTCCGCAGTGCTGAATACTTTTTCGTGCGGTCTGCTCTCGCGCGCGCTCTCAGTTGTTATTAGTTATTATATATTTACTAAGGAGCATATTTACTTTCCGTCATTCTTTTAGATCCAGGCTTACTGGCACTGACGAAGTTGAAAGTATTCCATGCCTTCCACAACACCCGGAAGAACCCGAACCCGAAGAGCAGCGCGACGCACCGGTGCGTCGTTAGCAGTGGTGGCACGGCGAAGTCTGACGCACCGGTGCGTCGTTAGCAGTGAAAGGGTTAATGTGTGTTGTGTGTGTAAGGGGGTGAGGATAGAACAAGGAAGAGGAAGGAAAGATCGCGCTAGATCCGTACCCCGTTTGTTTTGGTACTTCTCCGGCATTCATCTGGCGTTGATCGGAGAAACCACGGAAAACTACCGATCAGAGCAGCCGCACGGAAGAATTATCCTGCTGACAGCGACCGAATTCGATCTTGCTAGTGCCGAAAATCCTACCATCTTCGGGACTAAAACCTAGGACCTCCGATTCAGAGGCGCTGCAATAACATTACTTGATGCTCTGAGCCATCTTGAATGTCTTTATTTCTGTTTTTTTCCGTGAATGTATTCCGTGTAAGATCATTTTTTTTCAGCAAGATCTATTAGATGGCTTCACATATGGGGTGCATGTACCACTTAGATGTACATGGGAGGCTTGCAAGGGGCTTATATTTTCAACCAGTAGTATAGTATGATTTTTTTCTCGGTAGGCTACAGAGCAGATTTACGTATTATTTTAATTGGAAATTATCAAAATGACACTTAGCGTGAGGTAACTAATTGTATTTTAACACCACTGTTATTTTATCGCATTTTATGCTGCCCACTGTCTTGTCTCTCCTTTCAGCGTTTTAGTTTTCAAATTGCGATAAAAGTTGAGTTGGTGTGTGTGTGTGGTGTGTGTGTGTGTGTGTGTGTGTGTGTGTGTGTGTGTGTGCGCGCGCGCGTGTGTGTGTGCGCCCTCGCGCCTCTCCATGGTGAGAGTCCATCACAGGCCACGAATGAACTCGAGAATACCCGTAAGGCCAGCCTTCGTGAAATTCGAGCTAACTCACCATATTTAGTCTCGCGAGCACACGTACTGATCATGCGTTGAAGGCTGTGAACTCCACAGCTTTCCTCCAACGATGGTAAATTTACGATTAAGCGGGAAGTTCAAGACGCAAAACCTACAAAAGGTCAGTCATAAAGCGTAATTTTGAATTGGTAAATTATCAATAAGCACATTATGAAGTAATGAAAAAAGTTTTTGTTTTTGATTAAATGTGTGGCTAGAATCCATCTTGCGGACTATTAGATATCCACGCCGCTGATTCCAACCATTCCAAAACCAGAATGGCATTTGTATGCGACTGTCAATAAATTACAATAATTTTGTTTGTGTTAAAATATTTGCAGTTTTTGACCTACGGCAAAGTTAAAAATATTTTGAACATGTGACGACCCTATCCTAGGGGAAATAGATGGTTACATCCCTCTGTGTACTAATTCGTCGTTCACAATGCTGTTTCGATTGTATAACTGGTCAGAATGTCGACAAATACTAAAATGAAATTTAACGTATTCATGGCCTGGCTATGAGAGAACGCCGGAGTTTTTTTTCTGGAAGCGATTACGCATGACAACGGTTTCGAATTATTTTTTTAAATATCCGTAAAGAGTTGAAAGACGAAGCTATCACGTATGGTTAAGAAATGTTATAATGAAAATTCTAAACGACGAAACGTAGTTTCCTACCTAATAGAAGATCGCAGAAAGAAACTGCACTGGGTGCGTTCATCCCCCACCTTGAAAGCATATGATACAGTTAAAATATATTAAACCAGTGTTTACATCATATTTCTTCAAAAGATTATCTTCAAAATATAATTCAATGCTTTTTCATGACACACACTGTGTTCACTGTGCAATAAGAAAATGAATTACGGATGTATTTTTCGCGCCTACTTTAGGTTGGTAGCCTTGTAGGTTTTTAAGAAAAATGTATTTTTATTTTGACCTGAATTGAATGCAACATATCATTCACGATAAATACGACCGAAACACCATAAAAATTAATTATTGTGATAAACATGTTTAAATTTGTCGTTGGGTGCTAAATCCAGGTATCACACGCAATTGATATATTATGGAGTATGCATTACTAAAAGACCTCAGCGATGAGTTAATAATGATTACAAAATGTTTTAAAATTACCCTTATAACTGAAAACGCGTAGTTTTTCCAGTTATAGCAGCGTTGTAGACCATAGACGAGATCATGTTCAGACGAAACGGTTCTCTTCTCTAAAATGCAGAACCTGTGGTCCTCTACTACGAGATTTTCGGCCATTGTGTGCGCGGTATGGAAGGGAGGGGGTTGTGGTGGCAACGACGGCGGTGGCGCTACGAGACAAGCAGTGAAGTTGCGAACTCATTGAGCGGAAAATTACATCTCCGACTGCGATGCGAACATTATGCGAGCCCTCGGACCTCCCCTTTCCCCTCCGACCCTCAACCGACGCCAGCCGGCCGACGCGTCGCGACGCTGCTCTGTGGCTGCTGTATCTCCCTCCCTGTTTGGAACAGTCGGCGAAACGAAACGGACTTCCCATCCAACTTACCTTCTTCGACTGGATATTGTGGTGGACAATTACTTTGATGTAGTATGTTCGACAATCCTTCATGGCTTGAAGTTCATATTTGATTGAGCATATGTTTTTCTTATCAAGAACAAAAATATTGCTTTTTTGGTTTTGACGTTTTACAAAATTGTTAAATACAGCAATAAAAAGCAAAAAAAGAAATTAAAATATTGTTATCAAAATAATGAGTTTAAGAATGGAATCTTAAGAAAATTATATTCACGTACACGACGTTATTAAAGCAATTGAGAATTGATAATTGAGAATATACGAAACATTCATTCATAAAGTAATATCTAAACCATTTGTATTGTAATCGTTTATTGTACAACGATACTGTCCCATTAGAATGTATGAATATATTTCTCATATTTGAATTGTTTGTCCCACTTTGACGAATAGCTAACAGTGTCTCTCACGCATGGGCCTCGTTTACCCGCGCTTCGGGCGTGAGGGACATATGGCCAACGTGACGTATTCCTTCCATGGTAACTAGCAAACGCCCCCACTTGATCTATCTTCGACAGACAGCCACAGAAGCTGAAACTGTTTTAAAGGAAAGCTATAACTCTACTTTTGCGTCGTTCGAGAATCGAATTTGGGACCACACCACGAGGAGCTAGTACGCTACCCATGAGCCATCCTAGACGCTCACTTACAATGATCTCTTTAAAATACTCATTTATTAGGGTTTCATGAATATGCAAACCAGTTAACATCACGGTGACGTAAAAGAAGTTAATTCCAAATTTTCTTACTGAATAATCCTCGATTTTACTGTATTGAAACTTTTGCATTGCAATTTTTGAATCGCTTGGAAAGCTTGCCTAGCTAGAAACTATTGGAAGGTGATCAAGAAAGTAGGGTGAGATCTAGATGGGAGAAAGAAAGCGGGAGGTTTTTCTGGAAAGAATATTTTTCAAGAGTTGCAGGATAATTGAGGAAAAGAGAGGTTTTCACATAAAAGACATTAAAGAGAGAGACAGAGAAGTTCAAGAACAAGAGTGCTATGTATTAGACAGTGAAAATAAAATGGTAGATCTGCAAGTAAATGGTGGGTGTGTTATACCGAGATATCCTACAAAGGGTACGGTCAGAGTGGATCGGTTTTCGGACGAAGAAAAGTTCGCTCACGAACGGCCGACTGGTTCTGCCGACCTGACTGGTCACACTGCATCCGACTTCAATAGACATCTATCTGTGAATTATTGAGTATTGTCATCGAATAGAAGCGAGATGATTACAACTGCTTGCTGAGATCTCTGCTCTTAAATTTCTTCTGCTTGAAAATCAAAAAGATTATTGGGTGAACCCTATTTTCGCCGATCGCGAAAATACTGGTAAATTTCATACCTTATATTACTAACGAGGAAAACCCGGCAGACGTTGTTCTGTCCTTCATCTCCTTCTTTCACCCTCCCATCACTCTCTCATTATCTCTCCCTCCTTCCCTCACCTTGTCCGTCTGTTTCTGCCGCTCTCTGTTTTTCTCATTCGCATTTCACAGATTCTGCACATCTCTGAGCATGCGAGGTAATATCGGGAAGCGCCGGACCAGCAAAAATGTAATAGAATCCTCAAGAAGGTTTTATCCTGTCGATTACGATGTCAGAAACTTTTTTTTGAGGCCTTTGGCCTCAATATTTTTGTTTTTAAGGCTCTAGAATGCCTCGTTTAGGAGTTATTTAACGACGACTGGGTTCAGATGTGTTTACCGTAAGTGAGAGCAAGAGTTGAACGACGTCACGAAAGCAGTTTGGTTAGGATGACGTCCGAGATCCATCTTTGGAGAAGAGGAGCTACCCTCGGAACAACTAGAGTTCTTCAAAGGAGTTTTCACCGCCCACACGACCAGCTACGTGGAAAATAGTTATTTGGTGACATTGCCCGATGAATGTTTGAACTCTGGACGAGCCGTTTCGGAGATTGTTTGCTCTGCCATCGTTTCGCTTAAAATATATTTTTTAGAATCGTCAGAGAGGGATATTTTTCTGTTGTCTCTCCCGCCAATGTCTCAAGGTCGCGCGGTGCGCAGTGTAAAATCCATCGCTCAGAAGAGGGGAGGCAGAAAGCATTCTGCCGTTGTAAAATTTAGACTGGAATTCTGTTAGGAAATATTTCATATTTGTATGTTAAAATTTACAGAAGTAAAGCTACTATATTTTGTACCTGTTTATTTAAACTCATTTATAAATATTGATTTCTTGAAGTTCAACATATTGTGTGAAATTCAAGTTGTATGTTTTGTGTATAATTTTCAGCTTGTTAATCAAGCTAAAACCAGTTGAAGTGGTATAATTCAATTTGTTAATTGCTACCAAAAAGGAACTAAGTACTGAAACAATTTAATTAAAATAGTTCAAGTGTAAATATTAGTGAAAGAAAAAGTTATAGTTTGTATTGTAAATTTTCTAGGAAGGATCCTTTAGGGCAAAGGTAATATTTATTGCAAGGGCGTATAGTAAGTGTACAATAGTTTATATTTTATTTTTATAAGGTTATTATTATATTTTGTGTCAAGTATTTTTGCTTCTCTTTGAGCACATACTTCGTGTATTTGCGTTTTTTATTTTTTTATGTGCCTACCAACAGTATACATTCAGGAGTGCCAATCATTTTGTGTGTGTTTCTATTTAAATTTGACTTGCTTACATTTGTTTTGGCCTATCATATTTTCCATCAATTTATCCCCGAGATTAGTCATTTTAGAACTTCACAATTTTTCTTGGTGGTCAAGCTCATTCTGGACCATGTGCGATTGTGGGGATGCTACACCCTGTTTTGTAGTAAACCACTGTGTGGCGTTAAAATCCCAACTTCAATACAGTGGATGCGACCTTCACAGAGCTGGATCGATTCTAATTTTCGCGTCGCGTCGTAAAAAAACATGCTGCTTGCGCGGAAGTGAAGGAGATCTCAATTTCATAATTTATTAGTATCCGCGTGTTCGCATAACTATTCAATATACTCCTCTCTTGAATTTGAGGTAGTAAATTCATGATTAATGATATTAAATCGATCAGTATCTGTTCTCGTGGTTCATCGCTCAAATGAAAGATATTAAAAACGAGTTTAAGATGGTGCTGGTTTAATTATTATTCATTCTTTAAATTTGATATTTCCGTTCTCCTTCGTTCCGAAAATTTTGTTTCTTACCTTAACTCGTTCTTGTTTGTAAGAATGTCGATAATTCTTCAGGTTATTCTTTAATGAGCGATCAAGAGAGACTGAAATTAACCGTTGTCATTGGCTTAGAATAAAAAGCTTATTCAAATTCCGGAAGCTAGAATGATTTGAATGTACCGGTGTCTTTCTCTCGTTCTGAAATTATGACAAGTAATATTCAATCGCTTTCACTGATGGGATGAATTTTTCAGTATTTTAGCCAATGATATTTTTACTTAACAGCGATATCTTAACTTCCCCAAACAGGAAAAGGAAGAAAGTCAAATAAGTCTGACAAAGCAGCATGAATTTATCAGCATAAAATTTAATTTTGTAAATTCGATGTTTTGATTACTTGAGAGTCGAAATTATAGTTATTTTTTATATGACTGGAAAAGTTACATTTTATTTGGGGAGTAGACTTTGCGACAAGAGAGTGATGGACTGAGTGATGCAATCCTAAGGGCAAAATAAAATCACTTTGACCACGTGTGTCCATACACTATTTTTAGACAGCCTTACTGACTTTAATTTTATTTTAATTCAAGGAACACATTGTCACTAATAGCTGATGTGACAAAATGAAATTGTTTTGTTTCCTTTGTTGCAATCTTAAGAGTTATTTAACCACTTGAGCATGGTCTCACTTTTGGCACGCCAGACGTGCTCTGAAATAGCAGCTTTTTCTAGTGGCTGTCTAAAAATATTGTAATCGCTGTATGAAACCTAGAACACTACATTTTAAAATAAAACTCATTAGCACATATTGTTCTTTCCTTGCTTGATGTGGAAATATAAATGAAAGGTTCGGATGTAAAACAAGGTAACCAACGTGGAAACGCCTGCGAGATACAAACAAGTGAACATTTTTGCTGGTAGGGAATTAAATAAGGTACATAAATATAATAGCCGGGGACAATCATTCGCTATACTGAGGACGTTTTGGAATCAGAGTGCATGTAGAGTAGATGGAAGTATTCTAAAATTTTAATATCACAAATATTACAAGTTTGAGAGTCTTCTTTTAGGTAATCATTTACTTCCGAGACGTTAAAATACGAACTGGAAGAATGTTTTTCCGTAGGTACAGCTTCTGAGAAGACCAAAACACAGTCTCGAAATGTCGAGGATGTGTAAATAAACCAAGGAATATTTTAATCAATTTGGCATCACTGTTATTGTACAGTCACTCACTAAAAACGTCGAGCTCGAATATTTTCTAAACGTTTAAACACGTTGAGTTGAAATTTTCACCAAGCAATTTAGGGACATTGGAGACCAACGGCTGATATTATTAGCTTTTTGATATCTTTTTTATAATTTTTAAAGCTATTTAACAACTTAGTTTTTATGTAGAACACTGTACTTTTTACACGATGAGGTAGGTCTTGAGAACAGAAATACTACATAATATCTTAGTATTTGATGAATAATTACGAACACTAATAATTTTTCTTTAAGTCCGGCGTTACAGCGGATGTGGATTAAGATGTCTAGTGCATGTTGTGGCCTCTAAACGACAATCGAAGCAGTCTAGAAATAGCGAAAGATACGTTTGATGCACACAGAGAGTAAATGATGTACAAAGCAGGCATGTCGAGGTCGTGGGCAAAGGAACTAGCTTACTAGAATTCGCGGGCATTGTATCCAGAGCAACTGGTGCAATATTCAAGAAATTAAAGAGTATACAAATTAATCCGGAATTGTTTTCAGTGAATACCTGCCCCGCGGCAGTCTTTTGGAAAAGTCATTTGACAATATTTCCCCAAATGTAGCTCTATTAATTCTCATGTACTAATGCAAATAAAATATACATCAAAAGAAAAAATTAGCCGGATTTGAAATTGTCAAATAAGAGTAAAATTAAACATTTTAATTCGAAAGTATCATTATATTGTAATATTTTTAGAGATCAATAATTGCTTTAACTCTGTGATCACGGGGTAAAAGGTCTTAAGTCAAAAATCGTAGTTTGCAGAAAACAATGGTTAAATATTATTGAGCCAACGCTTCTTCCTATGCTCAACGCTATTTCCCATCGCTTTTTTGTCGTCAAGGAGGCAACATTTAAGTAGGTCATTTTACTAAAATAAAATATAGGTTTCTAACTTGTAGTTTCAGTAATTAACCCAATTTTGCCAAAAATTGACTTAAGAATTTCTACCCCGTGACCACAGAACTATTTACGTGCAGGATAGGAGTGTTAACTGACAAATAGTATTGTCTGTTTAAAGAGCTGTCCGGTCGTAAGCGAGAATAGTCAATTTATAGAAACTTGTTCATTCATGTCACAGTTTTGCTATTTACAACAAATACTTAAACGATTTCATACAACATAATACAGATCGAAAACAAGAAAAGAAATCTTAATTCAAATACATTACTATCACATGGTAAAAAATCTTTCTACATGACATAATTTAAAAAATGAACTTCAACAATAATAAAGAATATAAACATAGTACAAATCTCAGTTGTTAGAAGAAATCTGGCGACCATTCGTTTGAATCTCTCGCAAGTCTTCAGCTTGCGCGTGTTCACCCCTTTCTCAGGGCTATTTTTTATTTATTTTGGTGAAAAAGCAGTAAAAACTGTATATGACGTATACGTAGTGGTAGAGATTATCTGCGCACATGTTAACAGCATTGGCGAGCGTCTGGGCCTAGGTTAATTTGGGGGGCCCTATTCTTACTTTCACTGATCTCCCCTACCCCAATTCCGATTTTGAAATGTAAAGCAAATACTACAAATTAAAAATTAATTTAATCTAAATATTTAAAAACAAATTTTGTTAAAAAAACTAAACTTCTCATTCATTGAGTGACATTCTCACATCAACTAGGAACATTCCATATTACAAATATTATCCAATGATGCGCGACACTTCAATCTGTTGTATCAATTTATTTTGCAAACAATTTAATCATACATAATGGTTTTTTATTTTATTTTTTGAACAAATGATCATAAAATCATTGTCATGAGATCTACCGGGGGCCCTTGAAAATTGGGAGCACTGGGCACTGGGCCCGTGCGTTACCACGGCAGTGTCGGCAGTTTCTGGATTCGGGAGGAAATGATGGCGGAGTTCTGAGTGTGAGAAGTTACCAGCGCTCGCGGGGTTTGGCAGGCCTGACTTCGAGTGCAGAGCAGCATTACTAGCCCACACGCGCCACTTGTGGGCAGTTGAGGTAGAAATGTTTAGAAATTTGCGATCCATTTGTGTTATTATCATCGTACTTTCAGTAAAAGTTGTTTCGTTTTAGTGTACCTCCTTTACTGAAGAAGTTGTAACTGAATCGAGTATGCCCTTGCTCAAAAAGAACACTATTTTTACAGTTAGAGAGACATTTACTCTGTATTTTTGCTGCCCTTCAAAAATCTTTCGAAGACGTGCAAATCTCACCGTGCAAATTGACGCACAGTTTACAATGGAGTGTGTTTCGCAAAACGCAACCACATTTAATACAAAAATATGTCGCTTTTATAAATTGGTTATATTTTAATCTTCGTGATGAATGATACTGATAGTAACATACTCGGAATTTCCTTGTCACATCGAGTAATTCTTTGTACGAAGTGTAGTACCCTAATTGATTGTAAGACACGTTTGTTGAAAATGGAAAAAAGTGTGTGGTTGTCAACAGACATCACAGGGATTTTTGTTGAAAGGGAAATTTCACGGATTTGGTCGCTAAGGTCACGCACATCCCTCGCTGCTAGGCTTGAAGATCGCTGAGCTACCGGGCGCCACGCCACGAAGGTCCGTGAATTTGCTTTTCATATGACGCCAGATTTTGTACACTTCTACGCTGATAATTATTCTTCAAATACCAGCTTATGAGGTATTGATGGATTTGTCCTCTCAAGACCTATCTAATACAGTGCGCCAGGAAAGTTTCTCCGCCCTGAGACAAATCAGGGCCTCCTATTAGAAATTGCGTTTATGTTGGTAGCAACAAGTCATGGGAAAACAAAGTGAAGGGAACAACACTTCCAGCATCTGCTATGATTGGAGGAGTATGCAATTTAATGTTTCAATCTGCAGCTACCAACATAATTTCTGTTGTAAGCACTCTAACCAGGAAGGTGCCAATGCGGAGATACTTTCCTGAAACGTTGCAATTTTTTTTATTTGTCAAAAAATCAGTAAAAACTGTATATGACGTGTGGGGAAAGAAATTTATCTGCGAACATTTTCTTGAGGGCCAGAATTAAAAAAAACACGAAAAAATGAATTTAGAAAATAATTATTTTAGAAAAATAAAGATATTTGAAAAATGTTTTGTCCCGAGTTATAGAAAATCAATTTCAACTGTAAATGAACTACAAGCAAAAGGAGTGCTCAACAAAACGTGCGCACAGTGAAGCTACATTTACGTCCAGAAGCAAAACAAGGGGCCATCTCAGCATTTGCTCAATGGATCAGGGAAACTGGACAAAAATCTGATCGAGATGGGGGTCATTGACCCGGAAGCTGAAGTACATTACTTGTTACAGGCGTATTCAATATTTTTTTAAATGTATACAATGCAAACATAAACTAATTCACTATATATCTTTGTTTTGTTACATTAAACATTATTTTTCTTTTTCACGATCAGTATAGTCTCTAATTGTATAGAAACAGTTTTGCAGCAGAAAAGATTTTACTTTTACCCTAAATTTGTGTACCGACTTTAATTGTTTTATGTCATCTGGCAATGCGTTGTAAAGTAACGTACATGTATTGTATGTTGATTTCTTGTACTGAGCTGTTGATACTAACACTTGATGCACGTGATTTCTACGGCGTGTGTTGTAATTATAAATATCAATATTGCATGAAAATATGTTCCCTCCGTTAAGTAGGGTCATTTTTGACAAATATTACAGATTCGTAAATAAATAGACAAGGCAATGGTAGTATGCCCAGCTCAATGAAAAGAGGCTTGCAGGAATCACGTGGAAGGCATTTTTTCATTATTCGAATAATTTTCTTTTGCAATCTGAAGGTCTGAATACTACAGGATGAGCTTCCCCAGAATATTATGCCATATCTCAGGCGGGAATGCACATTTGCAAAATAAACGCAACGAGCTGCATGAAGGCAGACAGAATTTGAAAGAATTCTGAATGCATAGCATAATGAACTTAATTTAGTGTTTAATTCTGTTATATGTACATTCCATTTGAGGTTTGATTGAATTGAAAGACCTAATAATTTTGTTGCCTCAACATCAGCTAATTGCATATTGTTCATTTTCAATGGAACATGCGATTTCCGATTTGAGATGCAAAAATGCATTGAAACAGTTTTTCTTTCGTTAACAATTAATTTGTTATTATTAAACCAATTTGAAACTTCTGAAATTGTACTATTTACTGCTTCTTTTTGCAAAGAACATTCGTGTCATCAGCAGACAGAACCGTTCTTCCATTTTTAATAGACGAGGGCATATCGTTTACATATAACAGAAAGAGAATAGGACCTAAGATCGAACCTTGCGGGACCCCATGCACAATTGGCAAAGAACTTGGAAATATAAGTATGTAATGTCCTTTCCTGCCAGTATGGTATTTCTACTCTTTGAGTCCGATGTTTAAGGTAAGAAGTTATCCAATCTAGGGCAATACCACGAATTCCATACGAAGGTTATTTTGAGAGCAAGATCTTATGGTCAATAACGTCAAAAGCTTTCGAGAGATCTAAGAATATTCCAATGGGTACTTCATTTTGGTCTATTGATGAAGCAACATCTATGAGAAAAGAAAAAAATGGCAGTTTCCGTAGATTTTGATTTTCTAAAACCGTGTTGTGAGTCTGAAAACGCTCTGTTTTTCCTGAGAAATGTTTCCATTCGTAAGTAGAAAAGCCTTTCTAATATTTTTGAGAAAACTGACAAAAGAGAAATTGGCCGGTAATTTTGAATATCATTTTTGTTCCCTTTTTTAAAAAGTGGCTTAATTTTTGCTGTTTTGAAAATATCTGGAAATATTCCTGTACATAAAGAATCATTGAAAATGTGAGTTAACGGATGTATAAAGGCAGGTGCACCAGGTTTTAATAAACAATCCGGAAATTCATCTAAACCAGATGAATATTTATTTTTTAGTTTACTGACTATTCTGAGGATTTCGTTGGGAGAAGTTTCGGGAATAAACATTCGTATCTGAAATTTTTTGGGAAGTGTAAAATGTTGAATTTTGTGATTTTAGTCCCTTCGTGAGATCAGACGCAATTCTGGAAAAGTGTTTGTTGAAGAGATTGGCAAATTTTTCCGGATTACTCGTTTCTCTTTCATTATCCTTTAAAATAACATTCTCTACAAGGTATCGAGATGATGTGGTTGTATTTTTTACGATATCCCACATTGCTTTACTTTTGTTACTAGCGCATCAAAATGTCCTGACTATTTTTCATTATTTTTGCCTGAACTATTACTTTTCTTAAAATTCTTTTATATTCTTCGGAAGTATATATGGAAACCGGGTGATACGTTATGATGTTTAGAAATAAAGTAAAGCGTACGTTTGTTTTTACACGATGTTCTAATTCCTTGTGTGATCCAAGTATTACTTTTGCTTGAAATGTTTAATTTTCTCTTTTTAAGAGGAAAGCACGCGTGAAAATGAATTGAAAGCTTGGAGAAAAATAAATTATATTTTTCATTTGTGTCAACAGCGTTATAAACTTCGTTCCATGATTCCTTCATCAAGTAGTCCGTAAATAATTTTATATTAACTTTAGTGAACGCTCTGCACATGCGTGTATTATTTATTGTGTCAGTGTTTATGTTCTTAGTAATAGTAAGAATTTGTGCATCGTGGTCACTGTATCCTAGATTATTCGTTATTATTTCATATGTAGTTGTGGTTTTGTTAATTATAATTCGATCTAATGCTTTTTGTGATTTAAACGTATGCCGTGTAGGTACATTCACTGTAATGTCTAAATTAAAAGAATGAAGTGAATTGAGAAACTTCTCTTTTTCGTGGGATTCGCTCAGAAAATCAATATTGAAATCTCCACATACAACAATGGATTTAAAAGAGAGTTTACTAATTTTGTTCAGAATTATCTCTAGATTTTCCAAGAAAGTGAAATAATCTGAAGCTCGCTTTGTTGGAGGTCTGTAAATGCAAAGTAAGATAATTTTGAGCGTAGTAAGATGTACTACTGTTGTTTCAAAAACTTTTTCAACTGCATATAAATTGAATTCTGACAAGAAGGTAGAATCAATATAATTTCTTATGTAAATACACGAACCTCCGTAAGGAGGGCCCTTATTTGATTCCTTCGCTCTGCAATACGATCCTGCAAGGTAAAAGCTAGGAATTTGGAGTGTGTTTATATCATTTTGAGACAACCAATGTTCTGTAAAGCAAAAAACATCTATTTGTCTTAGATCATTGTAATGCTGCCTCGATAAATTCAATTTTTTTTGAAAGAGATTGCACATTATGATGCATTATTTCGAATCTTTTGCATGTACCTACACGGATGTTTTTCTGCTGCATCTGACTGTAGTTGCTATTTATTTATTTCATTTTTACCTCGAGTGCGTGGTCGAAGGAAGTATCGTGTCCCAGCAGTGACAAGAGGTGAGGAAGGAGTGGTGACAGATGTAGAGGAATGAATAATGGGAGAGGTAATACACGGATTAGGTTCAGGGGATAAGGTAATTGGGTCCAAAGGGGTCCCAGGGGATGGAAGAGAACTAGGAGATGTGGGTGGGGATGGGTCTTGGGCAGGACACTGCCAAGTTTGTGAAATGATGTGTTTTGCAAGCTCACTACCGAGTGCATGTTTTCCGACAAGGTTCAGGTGAAGTCCATGTCGGGTGAAGTGTTTTTGTGAGAGAAAGTTTAGCTCAAACAATTTAACATGTGTGTCTCTCAGATGCAGTTTCAATTGGTTGTTTGCGTGACTAATTTCTTTGCATAGTGTGGGCTTGTTGTACCAGAAGGGCAGAGTCGAGACTACAATGTTCGTGTTTTGGGCGGCACGTTGTAATTTGTCAACATGTTCTTCAGGCGTAAAGTGACCACCCAAATTAATGTCATTCTGCCCTCCTATGATAATTACAGTATCCCGTTTGTGAGGGTTTTTGTGTGCGTGTCCAACTCACTGGTCACGTCGGCAAACCTCCCGTTAGGTTTAAACACACACATGGCAGAGAAATTGGTTGGGAGTTTCTCACTGAGCAGGGAGGAGATTTGTCGCCCATGGCTATCTGCTAAAATGAGTACCTTTTTGATGGGCTCAGTGGGAATGTCCTTGTTTTCTGGTGAGCCAGTTTGCGCAACTCTACGTGTCTTTGTTACTTTGCGCTTGCTAGCCCGTTTGCGTTGGTTTGTGAATGGACAGTGTCGATGATGGGTGGGGGTGGTGAGGATTGGGAAGGCAAGGAAACTCATTGTAGTAGTCTAATACAGAAAATCTGTTTTGAGTCGTGATTGGTGGTGGTGATTGTGTTTTTGCTTCCGCGAATGGACGGTTGGAGGTTTTTGCGGTGTTGCCTATTGTTGTCCAACCGTCTGTGTTTTGAACGACCTCTTCGAGCCTTCGGATATGTTCATCTAAATTACTGTTGATGTGTGTGAAGGCTTTCAGAAGATCGGCTTTGAGAGCGTAGAGAGTAGAGAGTGTATAACGATTAGTAGCCATGTCACGAATGCGTGTCAAGTGCGTGGTAAATATGAAAATAAGTAAATAGATAATTCAGAATACTACAAAAAAACTACTCCCTAACTTATCTTTTAAATTTAATTGTTTTAACTTATTTAAATTACGATACGTATTTATTTAAAAATAACGGTGATCTGATTCTAATTAGTATTTAAATGTGATTAATTAAATTCAAAAAGCGTTCAGTGTGTTTAATAGATTGAAGCTGCAAACTAATAAATACAATTAGATTACTATACTTTACCTATTGAAAGGCCACGAAATTCACCACTTCCACAAATTTAAATATAAAGTTCAAGTCTTTCCGTTACTGTGGTTACGAAACTTTGAATTTTTATGTTTTCACAATTTTCACAACACTTTCACTAATAGTTTAAAACTTTACGCAAATTTCAATTAATTTACAGAGAAAATTTAATATTAATGGTCTTTACACTGTTCAAATGAACGTTTGTCCGTTACGCCGTCTTTTAAATCAAATATTTGGATTACTTCTTTTTTCACTGCTTCGGACAATATAAATCTCTTTCAGCTTATCTGTAACAAGTAAACAAGTAAAGAAGACAGTTTAACTGCAAAAGTCACCTGAAATATGTAGAAAAGTAGCTGAAAATTAGTAAAATATTGGAGCACAGCCACAGCACGTCAGTCACGTAAGCAAGCCAGCCAACCAATTCATTGCACAGGGAATCCCAGCAACTGGGGGCCACCCCCATAACTTATAACCGTTCATGGTATCAAAATGAAGTTTTCACTCAACAATGTGCAAACATGGGGCAAGTAATATGCTGTACACATATTGTTTGAAATTTTTTAGCTTTCGGGAAATATAATAATCTTCGATTTTTTTAAATAGAACCGTATATTTTTGTCATTTGCAATAGATAGATCATAAAACAAGGAATGCAATTATGTTACCATTTTGATAGTATTTTCAATATAAATTGATACTTTCTGGGGTGTGAGTTTAAATTAAAAGTGCAATATTTCCCTGTAGCAGTCCTTGCAAGTGTCACTTTTAGGTAAGATGGCCTTGCCGGCCTCTCCCCTCTCCTCACGACAGTGCCGACGCCGCGAAACCTCGCCAAGGCCTCCCCCAAAGGCGGCAGTTTGCTGATGCTGCCACAGGAAATATTATCCGTTTAATTTAAAATGCAAGTCAGAAAGTCTCATTTTACACTAAAATTTGAATCAAAATGTTAACATATGATACATCATTGGATTCCTCGTTTTATGATCTGCCAATTGCTGGCAAGAAAAATATAAAATTCCATTTAAAACGTGAAGGTAATTAAATTTCTCCTAAACTACAAATATTTCACTCATTGGAACACGCACGACTCAATAGAATACTAATTCCTTGTCAATGAATTTACGAAAAGATGTGTGTGTGTGTGTATGTGACTGTGAGTGAGGAGTTCTCTTCTGTGATATTTTATATAAAAACTGTATTTTTACTTTCCTACTGCTTACGCAGTATTGTACGCAGTATCGCAGTATTGTACTTACGATAGTATTGTAATGTTGCAGGAAAAGGCGGCGATTTTTTTAACAGAAAAACGAATTGCCGGGCTCTGGCAGAGTAAAAGTTAATCTAGTTCTTATAATACAATACAGTACTTCCCGTAATGCATTGGGTAGTTAGAATCCATGTGTGGAAATTTAATACTGACAACTAGATTGACGGCAAAATGTCTACCTGTCCGTCTGTGATCATCACCAGCGTCTAAACTGTTTAAGACAATTTTTGTCAACATTGATGCACCTCCGATCAATCTAAATTAACTCAAGGCCCTGCGAGTTTGAAATGGATAATTAATTTTACTTTGCATGAAGCCTCAACAGTTTTCAAAATGTTCTCAGAAGTGAAAACATATTTTTTTATTAAACGCTGTCCTCGCATAGAGTAAATGACTTTTATAAAATGGACGTGGTTTAATTTTGACTGAAATTTCTTTAAAAAATTGTAGAAGTTTGATTTTTTTTTGCATCTTCCTACAACTACAATATCGAAGATGGATATTTTTTCTTAGTAATATCTGTTATTCAAAGACATCTTGAAATGAGGTCAATTTTTAGAAAATATGCGCAATTTTCTATTCAGTACAAGAAATTTTTACACAATATTTTGTTTTTAAAAAACCGGTCAATTTTTTTCTCATATGTATAAAATGTGGTTCTGATACCATTTTGGCGAACTCTATTTTGGGAAACTTGCACTCAACAATACAATATTGAAGATATATATTTTTTCGAAAATGAAATTGGCTCTAAAAATTAGATATTTAAAAAAGATCATGAACAATGTTTTGAATAAAACGAATATTTTTCGCGCAACTTGTTTTGTGAAGTTATGGATTTTATAAAGAAATAAAAACAGATTTTTTCTTTAAATTTTTTCGTCGTATGTTGCAAATAACAGTAAACACACTGGTGCTGGTCTCATTGTCAGTGAATTATCCATATTTTCGAAAATTGCAAAGAAAAGTAAAAGTACAATTTGAAGAAACGTATTTTTACTTAATGAAGCCTGTTCTTCAAAATGAGTTTTTTAAGTCATGTACACTTTTTGAAAATATGAACAGTTTCTCGAATTTTTTTTCGAATTATAGAAATTGCCGTACTTCTTTTGCTAGAATCTTTAAGAATTTATCAGATTGCAATACAAAAATGGGAATGACGAGACAAGAGTTGGAAATTCTTAGAATAACTTTACAATGTTGGGTGGGTTTTTGGGTGGATGAAGGGAGTTTTCTATTGTCAAATTTATGCTGATGTTTAAATGATGTTGGATTGTTAAATTATGTTGATTAAATGAACTAAATTTTCTAGTCGAATGCACTACGATTGATACTGAGGTTAAGAAATAATGACTGAAATGCGTTTATATTGTCAGAAATTGGGGTATTTTAATATTACGTAACAGTTACTTATGCGAGAAACTACGTGCTGTTGTAGCACTCGTTATAATTTCAAATTGTTTCTTCCACATGTTAGAAACCCATTCAATTGTTTGTAGAATTTCAATCTGTCTGATTACTTTGAATATTTCTGGACATCGTAAACTTTCTTGACATTGGCATATTTAGAAAAATGCATGAATTTTTGAAACACGTTTCAAGAATCAAGTTTTCACATCTTTTAACATTTTATTTCGAATTAAATTATTTGATATCTTGTAGACACTGCTTACTTGCTTCTTAACACAAGTGGAATAAGGTTTTCATTTCGTAGCACGTTTTGTTTAAATGGGAAATCATTACCTTCTCACGATTTTACGTTAACTGAAATGTCAAAGAAACGCAGCAGCTTTGCGTGTGATTGGAAATAATTTGACTATTGTTTGCAAAGTAACAATGAAAGTATTTCATGAAAAACGAGGATCTCCAAGTTTTTCCCCGTTGTTCGTGTTTGAGACATCACCTCAGCCACCTCCCGCCTCCCTCGCCCCGGGGGCCGACACCTCCGGTATCGAACGCCCCTCCCCCCCTCCCCAAGTTGGTAGTGTTTTTCGCGGATTTCGTAATCATCTTTCTTCGGGGGCAGCTTCATTATGAACCGGCGGGGCCGGATATTTCCGGGACCGTAACCGGTTAAAAATAACCGCGAGCCCGGGTTGGCCCCGCGGGGATGACGACGGCGCGGCGGCGCGACGTCGAGCCACGAAGCGGCGCGCGGGGGTGCGAGCCGGCGTCGGGGAGGTTCGTGGCCGCTCGGGCGGCGTCGGGGGGCGGCCCGGCCGGCGGGCGGCGCCGGCGGAGGCGCGCGGAGCAGGGCGCCAGTCTCGCGCGCGCCGCCGCCGACGACGCTCCGCCCGCCGCCTGCGCCCCCGCGCCCGCGCCCGCGCGCTCGCGTTCGCTGTGGCAGTGCGCGCTCGCCCGTTCGCGCCCCGTGTGCCGGCCCCCGCCCCTGTGCGCCCGCGCCGACCCCGCGCTCCGCGTCCTCGCCCGCGGCCGGGTCGCCACCCGCGCCTTCGACCTCGACGAAGCTCATCCGCCTCGCCTTCGGGATACCACCGCCCCACGACCTCTCGGAATAGCCGGTGCTTGCACAGGTGAGTGCTGGTGCAAGACAATCAACCCACGACTTCTCTCGATGCATCTTTGTGGAGCGCGTCCAGCAAATGAATCCGTTGACTTGTTAGTGAAGTATCAATTTCGCTGTTCTCCAGACAAGGCAATTCCTAAAACCGGTTTATGAAAAATATATGAATAAAGAGAAATAAATTTTTGAAAGTGTTTTGTATGGTAAAATAAAAAACAATAGCAAGTGCCAATAAATAGTGCTCGTCATAGTCGTTTCAATTCAGATGATTCAGTCTACAAATGGCGTTTGTTAAAATACTATATTCCATTATAGAACACATTTTTCCGTGATATCTATTCACAAGCCGATTAAGAAACGTGCAAGAGAATCATCGCAGTGAGGGATCACTAGAAACATTCAATGTCCGACACTCAGCGAACTATATAAACCCATCGTTTGCTGGCTACATAAGTGCGAAGGCGGCTGCTGGCGTCTGAGGAATTGTCGGAAAATACTTCACGATTGCGTGCAGCAAGTCGTGATTACGTACATTTTTAAAAGAAATCCTAACCTTTAGGGTAGAATAAAGAGCATTTGGACCTTATAATTTACCGAAGTGGTTTATATTATTTTTTTCATTTATTTTTTTTTCAACCGGGGGGAGTAAATTGGGCGTTGCTTGTGTATTATTCGTGTTATATATGTGTCGCAACTCCCCACACTGGCAAGCGATTGGGTTTTCAGAGATGGGTACCGGCCTTAGCGTCTTCGCGAGGGGACTTTATGGCCTGCGATTAATGTCAGTTCATTGTTAACATTGATCTGTCAAAGACTATTTACGCTGCTCTTATCCAAAGTACGGCATTTTCCTTCGTGTGTAAGTTTCATGCGATTTGTTGAATGATTTTTCTACGCAACTGAACAGAATAGTATCATGGTTTAGAAAGTCAGAATCTCAACATTTTCACATTGAATACCTAAAAAATATTGATATTAAGAACGAGCGGGCCCAAGGCTATGAAAGCTGAAGATGGTACTCATGCCATCTGTCCGCCCTCGATGAACAAATTAATTTCCCTCTTGGTGAATCGTTGTGCATCAATGTCCGTATTTATTTTCATGTGTTCGATCTGTGGACGTATTTACAATCAAGTTGATGTTTCAGGTTGCAAAGATGTATGGATTCAAACGCAAAGTTATTTTAGAATCATGGCCAAAGTTTAATTAAAGTCTGAGGTAGAGCGAATTTTTATACCCTCATTGATCGTCTAGTAGTAACGCCAAATTATCCAAATATGTGAAGGAATCGATAATAACATATAGCTTTGTGTGAATTGAAGAAATTGGAGCTATTTCAAAATCATTTTTTAGTTTTTGGCATCAAATTTGGCGTGGAATAAGAACAGGCAATGTTCGTACGATCCCAGCAACCCTAGGCAGTGTTTGTACGATAAAACGCGAAATATTATATGGGAGTAAATCAAAGTAAAGTCTTGAAACTTCCACTACATGTATATTGTTTCCTTCAGCGACTACCCAATCTAATTTTATACATTTACTTTACAGCGTGGAGCCGGAATTTTTAAAAATTTACTCTGTAACTCAGTGGCTATAACAACTTTAGCTTGGTCTACAAAACAATTGGAAAGCTCATTGAAGTACTTATCATAAGTTTCGTTGATAATACATTCTTAATAAAATTATCTTTGGGAGCTTCTTCCTTACAACTGTTTATACTAATAATTGAAACTAAATATAAGCCGACATGCCACGTAATTAAAATTACGAAATGCCTATCAAGAATCTTTATTACTTGACATACCTATTTTACACCTTTAAACATAGCCAGGAACTTCTGGAAAATTATTTTTGTAAAGCATTTCGATTTCGTATTATCTTCTCGATCATTAGGATTAATACCTTTAGCGTTTCTCACAACTACCCTCAATTCGTAGCACGTTTAATTATGTACACAATTATCTAAATACACTATTTAAATGTGGATTGAATGGATGATTAAAAACATGTTGAATCTGTATTCAGGATATCTTTTGAATACTCGTTTAATGAGAGAACGACTTGGGTTAGCATTTTCCGTTGAATTCATAGGTATTTACGAACTTCCTAAAAACATTTTTTCTAAGAGGACAGTTATCTTCATTAACTTTGCAAACGCTTACTGGCTAGTTCAGAAAATAACGTTCTTCCGATGGTGTTGCGTGCCCGGATGTGCTCAGGTCTGATACCGGAAGACGCGCATTATTATCATAGCCTTTAGAGACTATTAGGGCAAAATGGAGAAAACGATTGCTCGGAGCCGGAGCCCGTTGGGAGGTACTACTCCAGCGTACGCCTTGGACTGATCGAATCGCGGAAATGGCCGATGAGGTCTGGCGGTTCAACCAAGGGTACGTTACACGTTCATAATGGATTCCTGATCAAAAGGAATCGTGTTTGGGGAACCCGATCTCTTCCGATCGTTTATTTCAAACGGACACTAGAGCGCAGGCATGGTCGCATAACGTCTGGCGCATGATAAAAAAAGCCGATGTTCTTTGAGGTTGGCGGGACGGTATAAAATTAACTTGCATTATTCGGCAGAGTTTAATCATTCAGCATGAATATATTTAAGAACGTTTCCTCGAATACTGGACGAAAAGTGGAAGATTCAATGCTCCGAAATAATGACACGAATTTGCAGGAGTGGGTTGCTCATAGTTTCTGCGAAACAAAACATAACCTCTATAATGCTGTAGGAATATAAAGTTTAAATCTTTTGTATTCCATTACAAATCGCCTATAAGTAATGATTTTAAGATGAATGTTTGGTGCAGTCGAATGCATTGCGATCACAACCGTCTGAAAAATCAGTGCCCAATCGTGTCAGTCCAGCATGTTCGGTTTCTCTGTAGTCTTCCTTCACTCTCAACATAACTTTGCAGTGGGATCGTTCAAACCAGCTGAAGTGTGATATATATAACATTTACATTCCTTGTAAATTTACTCCCCCCAGCAGCAACCTCCCAATGTGAAATTTCCAGCGCACGGAGCAAACGTGGCTGACGGGCCAGGGGAGTTGTACGGGTGCTGTGGGGCTGAAAACGCCGGCCGCGAGCAGGAGGCTGCACAAATCGCATTACGGCACGCCGAATCGCAACGCGTGCATTGTTCCGCGTGAGACAGGCCACCGTGGGGCGGGGCGGGGCGGCCCGGCCCGGCCCGGCCCGGCCCGGCCCGGCCCTGGCCAGAAAATCGCTGGCGTGCTCACGCGAAGGCTGACTGTGGGAGGACGGCAATCGCTGACTGGCACAGACTCTACGGCCCCCTCCTCTTCTAGTGGCGGCGGGGGTGTAATTAGTGGAGGCGATGGTGTAACGATTAGCGTATCGGACTGTTATACGCAAGTTCGTGGGTTCAAACCTGATCGAAGCCATGGATTTTTAGGGGGCGAAACATTTTTTTCGAACGCCTTCCTTTGGAGGGGAAGTAAAGCCGGCTGTTAGTAGACGTTAGTAGATTTATTGCGTGTAAAAGATCCTCAAGCTTAAATGACGCCTCTGAGATAAATTCAAAATCGCCTGTTTCGTCGCCCACGGAATACCATCTTTCTCTGTTAGTTGGTGAAAGGAGCGTACCGAAATTTGCGTGGTCGGACGGAAGAGCAAGCCTCATGGCCAGAGTCTCGCCACGTTAAATTGGGCAATTCAATTCAGTTATTTCGTCTGTCGTTCTATAGCTTTCCCATTCTTTTCCCCCGCCTTCTGATTTCCTACCTGTTTCCGATTCCGTTCTCTTACCACACTCCTCCATCTACTTCTACCACCATCACCACGCGTTCTCCCGAACTTTTCTTCCGATTCCCTGACAGTCTTCCCATCCCTAGCGCCCTGTCACCTCTGGAAGCTAGGACGCTCACCGGCAAGGTTGTGTGTCCAGAGGTTTAGGTGTTATGATTTCAAGTAATCATGTTTGCTCTTCAAGAGAGAGAGTTTTAAAAATCTGGTGGTTTGGAAAACGTTTTAACCATAGAACTAACAAGTTACTCATTATTTGACTTATCTATGTTATTTCTTATGCTTCAGAAATGTGATTTTAAAAAATTGTTAATTCTCGGAAATACATACTTGTTCGATGGAGCTTTATGGTTAGAAATGTCTAGAGGCTCATACGTGTTGGTTCATCTCTCACCACATTTCCTCCGCTGCTGGCCAGCCTGTCGCCGACTGATGCGTCTAATTCGTACGCCGGCGCTTCTGTGTATTTGCAGAACGAGGACGAGGTGTTATATGTAATACGTAATAAAAGTACACGCGCTGTAGACTATATGTTGTAGTTTAATATGTGGTCCGCGCCTACCCCAAATTTCTGATCATTGGGATTGCTATAATTCGTCGGGATCGTTACGCTAGGGCTACATTGTAAACCACGTTCGGTTTATGTTAGATATAGGTTTAAAACATGATCGATACAGCTGTCGTGAATCTCTGTAAATTATAGAATTAGTAGTTCAGAATAATATTTCAGAATTACAATACATATTTACGAACTTCACAATCAAATGTATATTTTTTCTTTAAAACATTTTTTGATGATGGATCCTTCAAACGTCCGTTAGCCATCGTCGTTAAAAACGTCTAACAATAATGCGTACACTGAGACTTCCAGTTGTCGTTGAATGATCAAATTATTGGCTTTGAAATACGTTGAGGCATCAACACGCACAAAATACAGTACTAGATTTACAATTTCCTCCACAAAAATTGCATAGGAAATAGCTATGTATACCCAGCGAGTTGTTTTAGGTGATAAAAATCAACAAAAAATCACGTGAAAGCGCAGAACTTCGCTGCCGGAGTCAGTATCTACTTGGCTGTCCGGGAGACGCCGCGTCCTAGACTCAGATGCCAACGTTTCGGGGTCATGCTGCGATCTTCCTCACCCACATTTCACTTCGAAGATCACAGCATGACGGCCGAAATGTTGGCATCTGTGCCTAAGTCGCGACGTTTTCCGGGCAGCCGAGTACATAGATACAAACAAAAAACACGTCACACACTTCTCATCTAGAAGAACGAGTTTTGATTATTTTACTTGAACATGAGATGCATACTCTCTGCTCGGCACTTTCGTGGAATGTTATCGCCCAGAACCTTCAGGAGGTTGATCCTAAAGTGCGTGTAAACGATGAGGATATTATTAAGTGTAGCCGAAGGAAGTATTTCTATCTGATTAACGCCACTATTTGTGAATTGAAGGAATTAGAATGCGGATTAAGACAGCTCTACTGCATGCAACTCTGTGATCACACCCAAACTCGCCAGCCGCTAGGCGAAATTGCACTGCTACACTAACGACGCTCATGAATAGACATAGGATGTTTAGGGAAATGACTATTTTATTCTCGCGAGCTTATTTAAAGGCTGATAATATATATATATATATATATATATATATATATATATATATATATATATATATATATATATATATATAATGCACTAATCATGACTAATGATGACATGACGAAGTTTTATCATGCTTATTTTTGCTTTTTTTTTAGTATAAATGCCTTTTTTGCATAAATACCTTTTTTTTAGAATTATTGGGCTTTTCACCGTTTATATGTCACGATATCAGAAAATCGACCATGATCCAACTTGACCATTCATTAAGAAACTACAATAATTGTAGGTTGGGTTATACGGTATTTGTATTTTAAAATACGAGAGAATTCCTAAAGTACGAGCTATACTAACAGATTTTTCTCCTTTTCCCTCTTTCCAAAATACTAGCCATGTTCTGAGCACATGATCGATTGACAATACACCGAAGACACCGAAATTTTAAGTGGAAATAAATGTAATTTTCCAGAAGGTTTCAGTGTTGCTAATGTTGGACTTTTAAAATATGTGCCAGTCACATCTGTACATGTTGAGAGATTATTCTCTGTATTGAAACTGATTTTGTCTCCCAACCAACGCAAATTTGAAATCGTGATCCTTGAAAAGTTACTTGGTAATTTATTGCAATGCAAACTGTTAAGAATAAAATGTAGAAGAGTTGTAAATATGTATTAAATTTTACAAACAATTTTTAATTTTATTGAGTATGTAACTTATGAGAGTGCCTTTTTCTCTCCTTATTCTTGACCTTTTCAGTGCCGTTTTAGGCACCTAAAAGACGATTTTTTAGTGCCTAAACATCCGATGTTTACTCATAAACTTTTGGAATGGAAATGAGCACTAAGTTTTGGTACGTACCGTCCGCTGTCGAACAGGCTGCTGCGAAATTGGAAAATTACAAAATTTCTTTTTGCGAATCGAAAATACTTTCTAAGCTTTTAAGCTGATACAATAGAAGAATTATGTTTTGCTAATGCAAGAGACTCTCTGGTATATATACGCATCCACACATACTATATTGGTTCTACTACAATTATGGGAAATTTGACTCGTATGAGTAACTCCAGAGCGCGGAATGTCAGAAATAGCAGATTCTCGAAGTCTATGTAAAATTAAATTCTGTATTTGATACTCTATGCAATTCAATAGAACAGGCTATAGTGCATAAATCTTCCGTGTGTTGCTTAAATATTTACCTGTAGTGAAACATTTTTACGCAGTCCTAATACCACGTCTATATGATGTAATACAGTCTTGAGACTCTGTTTCAAGTTGTGTTATCATGTGGAGCTATTTTTACTTGTAAAAGAATTATTTAAAATTTCTATTAGTTATTTGACGCAGTGCTTGGGTAGTTTCGTGGTTTAAAATTTTGACTAGCGCTGATGTAGTCAGTATCGGCTGTTGACATCTGAGATTTGAATTTGCCTCTGCTCAACGCTCAGTACACGCTGGATGAGGCTGGTGGGATTTCAAGTCTGAGGAATAGAATAGTTCGCGTTGTTCTCCAAGGTTTCTGTAATATGTACGGCTCTAACACGTATCACTCACAATGTCGGACACTATTTTTTATGAGACTTTCCCAACAGATTGTGCATAATCGAAAACGCCCAGGGTCACACTGTGAAGTTCTTTTGACAATTAGAACACGAGTTATGAATAAAAATACAGTAATCCCTCGACATTGGCGAATTGACTATTCGCGAGATCCGAACATTCGCGATGAGAAAAATCCTATCCGTTTTAATTTGCGACTTGAACATCCGCGAGTGCGTCGTATTATCGTCTCCTGTATTATTTCAGTAGTAATACCTTTGGGTTCCGGCTCTCTCACGCAACCAATTCTTTATAAATGAGGGCTCTAAAGAAAGAGAATTTCACGGAGACTTGACGAATTTCACTTTGACTTAAAAAATATGGATGATTTCTTTAAAAAACCGCATCGAAATATTCATGTAAATGCAACCCGCATCACATGTCAACATATATCTGCTAATAACTCATAAACAAAGCGTTTTAGAGCCTTAAAAAGTAAAATTTTGAGGTCCGAAAGCCTCAAAGAAACGTTTTTTACACCATAATCTACAAGATGAGACATTTTCTGATCCATTCAATTAACTTTTCAGTTCCACGCTTCAATACTATCAAGGCCACCTCAATATTTCAGCCCTTCCTGCTGGTAGAAATTTTTACCAGCTGGCGACACGCTTAGAAGGCTTAGATTCGACAATATTTATTTACGCTTTCTGTTAACATCGTAGTTTGTGCAGTCCGACGAGGTTTATTTGCATAATCATTAATTCAAAATTTGCTCTCCAGCAACAACTAGAAGTACTATTATAGCAGTGGCGTAGCGTGACTCACACTTTTGGGGATGCTCAACAATAACACACAAAATGTCACTACCAACTACTTCATCTAACAGGCGAACGCAACACAAGGCAGATACTGGGACTACTTCCACGATCTCGATTGCTTACGACGGTGTAGGCGCTTCCCACAAAATCCTCACAGCAGTCAGGGCTGTCGATGTCTTGAAAGCAAATTATACAATGGCTCAGCTTTAATTCTTATACGCGAATGGCAATAAGACCATTTGTTAATTTATACATTGCAGACTTAAATAATATGTAATCTATGTAAGAGATAATACAATTTCTTGGATATTAATTAAGAAATAGTAGTCAGGCACTATTTCTACAGTTTGTACCCATGACCCAGCGGGGACTCCCGAGTGAGAGAGAGAAAGATAATTTACTGACCGCCTGAAGTGTGCTGCGCTCTCGTGCACAAACGAGCTTCTTTCCGCAGTAGACGCTAGCGTAAAGCAGTCGGGTTTCTCTGGGCCAGAGGTGAAGAGGGGAGAGGGGAACCTCGTCATCTGCGCATGCGTCATTGCTCGTCGCAATCTGGCGGCAGACGCTAGAAGTATTTTAGCTTCCAAGCTATCAGAGGCCAGCTTCAACAGCCCGCCGAATTCAGTCATAGGAAATCAATTTAAAATTAATACAAAACGTGTTTCGCTCAACAGACCACTTGTAAGATTATCAATACAGTATTTAAGGTTCTTATATACGGGGATGCTCAGCATCTCAGCGTCCCCTGACGCTACGCCACTGTATTATAGTTGCTTGATACCTATACCTACGAAGATTGTTATTTATGCGTGTAGTGAAACTATTCAATTAACGTTTTTTTATGGTCTATAAGTGCTGTGTACTTAATTGTGGAGGGATGTGGGTGTTCAATCAGCGAAGAGTGAAGACTGTGTTTGTGTTTCACCTGTACCAATATTTTCGTTTCATTCGATGAAATTTTCAAGTCAACGGGTTCAGACACGTAGCTTTGTCAAAAGTAAAACGATAATATTTTTGTGACTATCACGAAAAACTAAAACCTAACTGACAACGAATATTGAATAATTACTTCAAATGTCTTTAAGTAAGTGTTGGGAATTGTTCCAAGCAAATTCTCCATGATATTGAATAAATATTTATTGAACATTTCTTTCACACATAAATTGCATTGTTTTTTATTTTTATTTGTCATTGTGTTAGTACATTGCAAGTTACCTTTATAGATTTTAAACAAATAAACACGTTTCGTTAACTACTTTCCCTCTTAGAATGAAAATAGAAGGATAGAGATGAGTGTGGGGTCTAACATGCGAGAGTTCTCACACGGGTACGCAGAGGTTGTGGGGAAAACTTGTGCTATGGCACAACACAAAGAACAAACTTTTTAAAGTAGCTAAAGTAAAATAGCTTGAAATAAATGAAAACAAAAATCAAAACGCCCTAGCCTACAATACTACGTGAATCAATTAAAAAACAACTAAATTTAAAATTATAGAAAGAATAGTGCGAGTCACTCGACAATTGCCAACGATCGCAGTCCAAACGCACGATTTAAATGTTGGCGGTATCTGGAAGTACGTACACCAACGCCCAGTTGCAAACTCATATTGTAAATAAAACACAGTTTGATATTAAACTCAAGGTGTCGGTTCGTTAAGATATTAAAAATGCAAACATCGTTTGAGCAACATTCCCATGTACCAAAGTGGGCTTACTAATGCCTACTAAATTGTTTCTAATGCTAACAAATTGTATTTAGTACTCAAAGGTGAAAACATTAGTTGATTATTTTTTGTCTCGGAATTGTTTTTCTTGAGGTACGTAAGGACGCAGAAAATAATTCAATACTTTTTAGTATACAAATAATTTTTCAGTTTGCTCACCCCAGCAAGCTGGCACCCTGACTCTCCCAAACCCACTCGGTTCTTCATAACAAATCAAGGAAAGTTCAATAATATTGCAATGAGTAGGTCTGTTCTTGCCTGATCCGGTATTTTTACGCACTACTTTACTTGGCTTTCTCAAGAGTAAAATCTTTTCTATTATTTGACTATCAAGGAAAGCGAAAAGCCAACTCGCAAGGAAGATTAAAAAATTTCTTCGAATGTTGTTTTTAAAGAAGTATGAATTGTTCCAAGAAGATATCTCTATAATGTTGAATAAACTTTAATGGAAAATTTATTTCAATCATCAATTGCTTTGCTATTTTGTTTGATATTCTGTAAGTACATTAGTAGTTCCTCTCCTTTACGGAAAGGATAGACAAATGGATAGAGAAAGGGTGGGATTTAACATGTGAGAGTTCTCGCACGGGTACGCTAGTTATTATTATTATTATTATTATTATTATTATTATTATTATTATTATTATTATTATTATTATTATTATTCCTCTAAATCACGACTAAAGATGTTATATGTCGGTTGAATATAAAATCTACTCCAGGTTGCAACCAGCTACCTTAGGAGTAGATCTAGGGACTGTCGGTGCCTCTACAATACTTTCCGCAAAATGTGGGCTGTTCCAAATAAAGCGATTTCTTGCACTTCCCAGTCTTTTGAATTATCTGGGAGTTTAGACAAGTTCTTACACAAATTTTGCGGAACAAATCCCAGAGCTCCGACAACTATCTGGACGACCTGTGCTTTTACGCCCCACATTCGGCTGATCTCGATTTCCAAACTCTTGTATTTAAAACGTTTCTCTGCCTCCTTGGTAACGACGTTTTGATCGCAAGGTACAGCAACATCCACAAGTAAACACGATTTGTTCTCCAAATCCCAGATGACTATATCCGGTTTGTTTGCCAATATCGTGCGATCAGTTTGAATTTGTTGGTCATACAATATCGTACACAATCCAACAGACGTCACCGGTTTCGGCGAGTGTTCGTACCACTTGGGGCATGTGTTCGGAACTTCGAGGGCGGTACAGATCTGCCAGTGGAGGTAGCTACACACCCTGTCGTGTCTTTTCAAGTGTTCGGTCTTTGCTAGGATTGGACAAGCTGAGACAATATGATCAATGATTTCTATGTTTTCCGGACAAATGCGGCATTTATCTTGGGAAATTTTGAGAACCGCTTTATCATAATGTCGTGTTCTCAAGGCCTAATCTTGGGCAGCTATTACAAGTGCTTCCGATTCTGGCTTCATTCTTCCCTTTTAAGCCACATAAATGATTGTTCTTATTGATCTGCACCTTGTCCATTTAGAAATGTCCATTCTATTTAGATATTATTATTATTATTACGCAAACGCATTTAATTTAATTTAATTTATAAGCGTCAATTGCGAAACGAACTCTGCCGACGCCGGAGCTCAGAGTATCTTCAAAAAATGTCGAAGTTTGAGTGTCAATTCACAAAAATAGACCAACACAATTGTATAATAATTCAATTCAGTTGCATCAAATTGGAGGTAAGGGTTTTGGCCACATGGACAGAAACGCCATTTACGATCAGTGCAACTCGCATTTCAATGACCTCACTGAAGAGGAGCTTTGGAAAACCGTCAGCAAAGGAAACCTCAAATGTAATAATGAAGTAATGGAAGCGAAACTGCGTTCTGGAGCAACTTCAAAACAAAGTCAAAACTGTTAATGGCGTTCTAAAACTTCATCAAAATATGGTCGAAAAGGCATTCTAATATGATCCGAACATGGAAATAACTAATAACTTTAAGGGAAATTGAAGCAGCAACTCTTCCACATTTGGATATTAGGACGAAAAATTAACACTAAATCACTAAAAGTTTGAACTTTGAAACAAGTTTAAAAATTGTTTTATTTCTTCGCTCTGGGATATTAATTGTGAATTCTGTTTGTGATACCGCTTTCCGTTCTACTGCAATTGTTTCAGATATTTCTTCTTTCTTTTTAAACAGTTTTTCGATATCCAGGACCCTACCCCCCTTTCTTTATTAAAAGACAGACTCAACGTTCGCGGATTTGACATTCGCGATACTTTTTGGAAACCGATCTCTCGCGAATGTTGGGGGTTTTTCGTACGTTCATCATCTACCGTTATGCAGGCACAGTCGGAAGGTGGAAGCCTTGAGCAGGGACTTCCCCCATGGCGAAGCGTCGACCCTGACCAACAACATCGCCACCTTACCAAGTCAGTGCGAAAATCAGATTACAAGACGGATCCACATCGAACGCGATATTTGGGTGTGGTGCATTACCGCTACTTATCCATTTCAGGGCCAATTTTAGATTCCTTATATGTTCTTCTGTGTAGAAACAAATTAATAATAGACATTCTTGAAATATTGTTACAACAAAATTAATTTGCTTTCAAGTTGTGAATTATAAGTTAATTTTTTTAGGAGAATATCGCATTGTGAACATTTGGACATTCCATAATATCTTTGGCAGATTTATGCTATTCCTTGAAAACAAGTGTGCAACTTCTATTGGAGAGGAATTTATTTGATTTGATGGAATTTCATGTATTTTCGTCAAAGAACCAGAAATACGGGTTTCAACGATTAGGAGAGAAGTATAATCTGCCCAAGTTTTCTTGTACTCCAGAATATCTTCCCCACCTTTGTACCAAAGTGAATGATGAATAAAAGTGCCAAGAAAGTTGTAACGTTTGAAAACTATGAAGTTTCGTTACGAGTTGTAGAAAACGTATTTGCATAGTTTAACGAACTACAGATTCGATTTTTAAGTATTTCTAACAAAAAATCAAAATGTAGCCCCCAGCTCTAGTCCTATTACAACTAGCTAAGAGTATTAATTGAAACGTACGCATAGCGAAGCAAGATATATGTCCAGAAGTAAAATGAGGGGCCATCTCAGTATTTGGCCCATAGGTCAGGCAATCGGGACGAAAAACCTTTCGAGATGGGAGTTACTGATCCAGAAATTAAAGTACGATACTTATTACAGAATTACATTATTGGTAGCAATTTCCATAGCACTAGCATTAAAAAATGCTTGGTAGAAAGCAGTTCATTCTTCTAAAAGTCATAAGCACTTGACGTTGGGACTCTTGTGTTTTCGATCTTGTATAAACGTATTCAACAGTCTATATACCGGTCTCATACGCTTTATTGTAAGCGTTCTGCGTATTACTTATTAAGCGATTCGTACATATTTGTATCGTGTGAGTGTACATCTCGCTCGTGCCCGCCCAACAGACGCGGAGACATTTCAACACTTAATTCTTTTGCTCCTAACTCCTCTTCTAATTGTCAGCAACACTTCCAAATTGATTATTTACGTTTTCAGTTATACTCATATACAGTCTGCTGAAGTTTCATACTAACCCAAACATTTGAAATGAGGAATGTTGCATTTAATTATGATCCACTTCTTTCACACATCCAGCATGTTTCGTTGACGCAATAATTCTATAACGATTTTTAGTTTAAAATTTGAACCCTTCGATTCTGTGTAGTAGTAGCTAGATAATATCGCAGGGATGCGAGTAAAATAAGAGAATATTTAATTTGAGCTCTTTTTTCGACGTTGAGGGGGTTAGGGATATTAAATCATGCTGGTTTTTGGCAAATCAGATTTCTTGATCATTAATGGTTTTGGTTTCAGTATTGTAGCACTTATGTTATACGAATATACAGCTTCATTAGACGGAATGTCGATGGGTTTTCGGGTTTATATGCTTATGGTGTCAATGGTCACGTCCTCTGTTTCTAAGCATTACACACATTTCGCAAATCGAATGAAGCATTTCCAGAGGATGAAGAATGTCGGAATGAAGATTGCCATTAAAATCGTTTAGGTGGCTGATGTCACTGCACAGAAAGAGGGAGACCTAGACTTATATGGTATGATGGTGTGCAACAGACAATGAGAGACCGTCACATCAAGGATGATTGGCATGATAGATGAAGATGGAAGCTTGGTTGTGAGAGACGTCGCATGATGTAGTTCCACTTGCAGTAGAGAATGAATAACGAACGAAAGCGGAAGTTAAGTTTCTATGATTAATATTATTTCGTATTTTTGCCGCCAAATTTAATATGCGAGTGAGAAAGACGTTGCTCACTGGGGATGAATTACCTGTGACTTCAGTCTCCAGTACCTCCGTTATTTTTACTTAGATTTTTAACGACTCAAAGGCCCTTTGCAATTCTTCAGTATCCAAGTTCAGGGGTACAATTGCTCAATGTGTGTCGTGGTTTAAAATTTAGAATGTGTAGTTCTTTCAATCAGAATCTCTGCATTATTTTAATTTGTGAATGCAGGACAGATAGTGAAGAATAGTTGGTGACCATGCAGGAAATTGTTTATTTTTCATATTTGTATTTATATGCCAGAATTTTGAAGATATTTATATTCTTTATGTTGGCAATTGGTATATTAGTATTATTCTCAAGCAATTTCACTTTTTCCAAATGATTCATAGTATTAAATAGTCGTAGATTTACGTCTATGAAATGAACTATGTTAATTGATGGTTACTAGAGGAGTGGGGATATAAATGTGTCAATTCTGAAGACACATTTGTGTTGCGTGCGATACATCTTCATTTGCGTTAGTAAAAATAATATTTTTATACAATCTTTTTGAAACTGAACTGATAACATCACGATTATGAAGTGAAGGGGGAAAGTTGAAAATACTACCATACATATTTTTGTAGGCAATCGTGTTTACCAAAGAATACCATGAAAAGAATTCAAAGGTGCTAGATTTTTTTTACTCAGTAAAGGTTTATCAAATGTGAATTGAATGATAACAAATCTATGACTGTGCACGTGTGCCATTAGCCTATTTAAACGCTGTTTCACTGGTAATCATAAAGCGTTAATTTGAAGGGAATGAAAATGTAGATATTGAATATCTGTTGTACTTCGCACTATCATTACGCTTGCAATTGCAATTTATTACAGTTTGGGAGTGTGTCAGCGAGGGTGCAGGCCACCCGAAAAGTACCAATCACAACGATTGCATCGCGCTCTCTTCGTTATGAACGGTGAGTTTGATCAGGTGTCATAGCCACAGACCTTTGGCCTTCAAACTGTAACGCGGCCAATTTGCTCGCAATTCTCCGCCTCCGAGGCGCCCGGTGAGTGGAGAGTCCTCTAGTGTGCGCGTGGGATGGGAGAGAGAACGAAAGAGAAAGAAAGGGAGAGTCCGTGCAGGCGACGGGTGAGGCGGGGCGAATGCTGGCAGAGCCACCCTCTGGCACGGGGCGCGGCGCGGTATGGCCCGCCGATATTCGCTTATTCTGCCGTTCGTTCAAATTTCATGGCGCGCCACGCCGGTTAAATAGACTGTAAATTAGAGCCGGAGTCGGGGTGGCGAGGTGCTTAACGCGAAATGTGGCCGGGGCCCTACCCCCGTTTGTCATTGCCACTGTTCGATACCTCCGCGATTCGCGATAGGAATCGGGACTATCGGGAGTGGATTGTTGGCGCCGCCCTCTGGACTCTAGGTGCTCTTTTTAAAGGAGCTTCAATGCAAACGAGTTGTCAACTAACGATTTCGATAGCTCGAAGATTATTGCTTTCCAGCGTACTACTTATGTAGTAGGAAAGCTGCAGTGCTGTGGCGATTTTTCGTCAGAAAACACTTATTGTGTGGCCCGAAAATGTGGATACACAAAATTGTTCTTTTATGCAGTAAATTACTTCCTGTAGCAGGTGTAGTCTGAATTCATGTTTTATGGGTTTTTGATATCGAAAACTAGATTAATGGAAAAACATGTCTGTTCGTCCGTATCCATATGTCTGTCCGTCTATCCATCTCTGTCTATAGTAAACGCTAGCGCCGTAACAGCTCAGTCAATTTTCTCCAAAATGGATGTTCTCCAATCGATTGAACGGAACTGAAGGCCATGCGGGATTGAAATGGGTATTTTAATTTTTACTCATGAAGTCTTAAATAAGTTTTTAACATTTTCTCAAAAATATCTTTAAATGTTTTTATTTCCATTGTGTTCTCGAATAATATAGAAAATGCTTAAAATGATGGTGTAGGTCTCGTTTTGATTGAAATCCCTAATTTATCGAAAATTATAAAAGTTCAAATTTTTCTTTGGCAAGTTCCTACAACAAGACAGAGATATTTTTCCATTTTTCCTCGTTATATCAAACGACGTGTTTCGAATATTTCAATACCATACACACGAATTGAAAATTCATAGTTTGTATTTTGATCCAATCAGTTTCTCTGTTATTTTATTGAAACTAAACTGATATTCTGTTATCACAGTATAATCAGTATGTTCACTCGTGGCAAGTCCTGTTGAAAACGTTTTTTCGATCACTGAACGTCCGCCATGTTCTTGGTATAACATCCAGCGCGCGAAATACATAAGTACTACATTTAAATTTTTTTTATTTTTAATTTAATTTATTTTATTAATAATTTAATTTTTTTAAATTTTTTTTAAATTTAAAATTAATTTTCTTACATTAATTTGATTCTCTACTTCAGTTCATTTTATTATTCTATCCATTTATTTATTTGGTCAAAAAACAGTAAAAATTATATATGACATTTGGGGCAGGAGAATAATCTGCGTAGTTTCTTGAGGTCTGGAATTTAAAAAAATCGCTCCCTGTATCGGAATTTTAAAAAATCTCTTATTCGATCCATTTAATTAAATTTTCACGTTCTCTAAAGCAAATTAAACGCATACACCCCTCCACATCTTTTGGAAATCGGAAGAAACTAAAGTTACAGTTTTTGGTATTAGTTTTGCATGTCTTTACAGTACAAGACAAATAACCACGTTTGAGCAGATAAAACGACTTGAAGGAAATATTGAAACACAAGCACTAAACTCAAAAGATTCTAGTTGCCGCACTTTTAGTAACAAATGAGAATAGCATCTTAAGCACGCCTGTTTTCTGTCCCCCGCACTTTTCTCGCCATTCCTCGTAGTCTAGAAATTTACTTTCTTTCGCGTGCGATAAAATTGAGACATAAAAGGCAATCATAATCATGTTAATTGTATAAGCAACTCGAAGGTTTCTTTCAGAATGTCAGTTGCCATATCACACGGTGTATATGCCTCCGAATGTATCTGCTGGAATTCTATTGGCTGACAAACAAGAACATAGCCGAGGGTCTACCCGGCGCAAAACTAGATTTTGGAGCAAGTGAACATAATGATTATACTGTGCTGTTATACAGAACTAGTGAAGCAAGACTTTCACTCACTAAATAAGAATGTCATTGTTGTATTAATTTTCGACAAACATTTTTTTCGGGAAATGACCCTTGTACCTTTCAGGTCAATTTCAGTACTTAAGTAGTTATTTAATGAAATTATTATTATTATTTCTATTATATTGGAGCAGAATCTTTAATATTTTATATTTTCTGGTCTTTATCATAAGCGTATTAATGAGTTTCTGCAATCCCTCTGGATTCTTTCTTTTTAATGTTTTTTCTATATTTTATTAGAAATTTTATTCGCAATAAGAAATAAAATTGATGTTTCGAGCATCAGTTTTCATTCTTTGGAATGAGAAAGTGTGTGATTAAATTTTGTTCGCAAATCTTAAATTCGAGTGTTAAGAGGAGAGATTGATTTTTTTGTCAAATAATATACGATCTTTTTTGATTGACTAGGTTAGTTTTATAATAATCTACATAAATAAGAATGGAATAGTAGCGTTCACATGTTTATTCTTAATCATTACTGAAAACAATGTAATGATCAATAGTTCGATTTATTTGATTTGATTTATTTTGTCAAAGAACAGTACAAACTCTATGTGATTTAGAGATGAACAATCTCCATACTTTTTGTTACTCCCCGGCTTTTAACCAAAGATAGATGAAACATGAATAAAAGTTTTTACAAAGCGAGATTAGCAATATTGGAAAACTATTGCGCGTGTAAGTTTTCTTGATACACGAGCTCCCTAGTTCTGAGCCAGCGGTTCTGTTGAGATACTTAGGTTCGACTCGGTAGGGCACGCACCAATTTACAATGCTGGCAACAACCTCCTCATACTTTCATAATAATCGTAGCATTTCTCGTGGCACACTTTGGCGCGTTAAATTCATACCCGCAGTTGGTACGCCCTTTTAAGCGGTGTCGTAGCCAGAGCCTTCCTCTCCCCGCAACCCCCGCTGTGGAATATCAAGAAAACGCCCGTGTAGTAGACATTTTTGCTCCCGAGCAATAGAAAACTTATTTGCATCGGTGAACGAACTACAGATTTGATTTTTAGTAGTAATAACAAAATAGGAACCGTGCCACCTATCTGCTACTGCAACTAGCAAAAGGGCAACTAAACTTACGTATAATGAAGCTACATTTATGTCCAGAAGCAAAACAAGGGGCCATCTCAGTATTTGCTCAAAAACTGAAAGAGAAACTGAACAAAATCCTGATCGAGTTAGGGGTCATTGATGCAGAAGCTGAAGTTCTATACTCGTTACGGCATATTAAGTATTTTTAAAATTAAATACTACAAATGTAAACTAAAGATTATATATCACTTAAATATTTATTTAGTTAAAATAAATATTTCTTTTTATTCTCAATATAGTATGTGATTGTATGGAATCAGTTAAACAGTAGTAAATGTTTTACTTTGAAATTAAATTGGTGTATAGATTTTGTTTAATGTCATCGAGCTATGTGTTGTAAAGAACATGTGGATTTCTTATTAAGAGCTGTTGGTCTTGTACCCTGATGAATGTGATTTCTCCGACCTGTGTTGTAATTATAAATACCATTATTGCTTTGAAATACGTCCTCAATGTTTAAAGCTTTCAATGTTAGTGATGTATTTATGTGGATGAAATTGGCTTATTACTTGTATAATTTGTTCCTGCAATCTTGAAGTCTGGGTACTACAGGATGAGCTTCCCCATAATATTATATGATATTTTAGGAGTGATTCGTAATTTTTTCTTCACATTGAATTAAATAATTGATTCCTTCCGATATTTGCTAGAAAAATACATTTACATGTATTTCGTTTGTCACTTTGTAAATTTCGTAATTGGATTCTGAATCCAAGAAGTAGAGGCTTACCAATTTTAATGGTCTATTGAAACGTCATACATATTGTAATAATAATGTTAATAGTGTCACATTCGCCTAATTAATCTGAATTACCTGTGGGTAACATGATTTTTTTCTTCTACAAATCTCCCAGATTGGTCCCAAAGCTCTCACTATTGCGAAGATTTTGACTAATTTCCTTTTTTTCGCATGATGAATTTTTTAAAATAAAGTTAATTACCAGCTTTTACCATTCCTTATGTTGCATCTTTGCTGTGCTATATATAAAACCTATTGCAGTAATAATTATACATTAGCATACAATATACCAGTACTTCCATTTGTTCATTTTTAACGCTTTGATAACCATAGTATTAGTCACTTTCTGTTTTATAATTAATTTCATATCCTGACATTAACCACCACACAAACAATTAACGAAAACTTTCATTTTACTTCATACAAAACAATGCTTGTAACAATTAATTGAATTGTACGTTAATCATTAAAAAACTGATTATTTTAATACTAAACATTATTTCGTATCAAAGTGAACTTTTTTAATGCGATTAATTGCACTTGACATTGAAAAATCAATTGTATTGTTGGTTTCTCTATAATGAATATGAATCCAAGTATACAACTCGAATCTCTGACGTGTTTGAGTGATTCTGTATGAAAATTAGAAACTATTCATTTTCGGACCAATATATTTGGGTTTGCATGTCTCTAGACCTATCATTCTTAAGCTCGATCTGGTAATACTAAATGGAAGAGGTAGATTGAGACACAAGTTTTTCTTTTGTTATTTTATATCTGTCAGTGCATCTGATCGTAAGATGAGCAATTGACATGGTACAAGTCTTCAATGACGATGGATGTTTTGATCTATGAGTATTTTCTGCTCGGCATCAATTTGGGAAAGTTCACGATTTTGTCATAATGTTCACATGTCAGTATGAAGGGTTAATTTAATAGCTTTCAGAATCGGTGACGCCTCGTAACTGAGGATCGCCCACAGCGTTATGTGACATCATGCGTCCCCATTGGTTCCTGTTGGGCGAGGGAGCCATATTCTGCAAAGCACGCTTGGGACAGTGCATTTGTTTTATTTGCGCTCGAAGAAATCCAAGATTCAGAGAATGTACAATTTGTGTATATAATGTGGCTTAGTACGACCAACAGATTCTTCAGCATGGCAGCCATTTCTCTTTAATTGCACAATGTACTAAAATTGTCTAAATACAGGTGAACAACATATTCTGCGTGATTAAGCGCGAGTCGCTGTCAGGGGGAGAATTCTAGCGACCGGCTGCTCTGATCGATAGTTTTCTTTGATTTGTCCGCTCAACACCAGGTGAATGCAGGAGCTGTACCCTAAGAAACAGGTCACGGACCGCGCGCATCTTTTTTCTTTGTCCCATTCTTACCCCTCAGTAACACACATCCAAGTACTACACCATCACACGTTGGGACACCAATTGTGAGTATAGAGCTTGTTCCGGCTGAGGTAGTGCCACGCTAGTGGGAGATACCTGATTAGGAAAACACACATGCCGGTTTGTAGGTCGGCGGCGGATCTCGCCATCGAGGGGAAGATCACCGCCACCTCCTGCAATAAAAAATGCACTATACTTACGAGACTAATGACCTTAGGTGTTGACGCCCCCGAAAACACAACTCAATCGTTCACGGCAATGCCAGACTTTATTTACGTCAAAAACAGTTAAAAACTGTGCGTGACGAGCTATGGTGAAAATAGAATTCCTTGCACGTTTTCATAATTCTGTGGTTTCTATCCTAATCCATATTCTAGTCGAATTTTGAATACAGAAAAAAGCGTTTTTTTCAAGTTTTGTTGACAAAAATATTCTCTCCTATATTCGCCTAAAAATATTCGGTTCGTGCGCCGCGTCTGCAGGCGGCGATCGGGTGCATCACCGCCGAGGAAAGACGATGAAGAGGCTGCTAGCGCCAGGCGTGTGGCTCGCATGGTTGATTTCCAGGCACGCCAACTGCTATAGTCATTAGCCCCGTTAGTGTTCTCATTGTTGTCCGTGCCTGGAGGAGGCGGTGTTCCTCCCGCACTGGGTGGTGACATGCGCACGGGGTGGGCGCCGGGAGAGGTGGCTCAGGGCGTCAACTGATGTCACGGCAGTCCCGACACTACCTTGTCAGCTAGGGCGAATTCAGTCGCTGTCTGGAGAAGAATTCTAGTGGCCGGCTGCTCTGATCGGTAGGTTTCCGTGGTTTCTCCGATCAACACCAGGCGAATGCGGGAGCAGTGCCTTAACACACAAGCAACGGATCGCGCGCGATCTTTCCTGCTTCTTTCTTGTCATATCGTCTCCCTTTACACGCCCTTACTCTTAACGTGCACAACACTACCACATATGCTGGGAGACCGGTTTGGGGTTTGGAGCTTCTCCCGGCTGCGGCGGTGTGTCGCTGGTGGGAGATACCTGGATACAAAATGCAAAATGCTTTAATGCAAAACCTTTCGGTTCAGAAGATGATAGCTATGAGCGCTGAGGATCAAGTTTATCCCTGCAGACAATGCATCCCACGTAATAGGTTAGCAGGTTTATTTCTAATTCTGATAACTACGTTACAAGCGATACAAATATCATATGTGATTTAGTAAAATTTTCAATAATACTCAAATTAACACAAACACATACACCTGGTTTGGTGCTCATATTTTGTGAGCTGAATAACGAAGGAACGTACATCTTACGGTTGAATTTTCTTACTTCTAAATTGGGGATGTAATTATTTAAAGTAAAATGTTAACTGCACACAAAGGATGCTTTGGATACAGAATTTCACACAAAGCCTTCTCCCGAAATTTTAATATCCCATTTCCATACCCAGAATCTGAGGTTCCGAGGTAGTTTCACACCATTTCGGTGGTACATAAAATCATCGTTCTCTGTACCCTTTTGTAAGATTATGATAATGTTGGCAAATAAACAAAAATAATAAGAATTTAAGTAAACTTTATCCGGGTCAAATTCTTAATGTTATTAACGTTAATAAATAGTCTAAATTATATAAATCTAAAAAATGATTCGTTGTATGACACGACAGTGATTCGATTAGAAATATATTATGGAGCGTGTTATCGTATTGCTCACAGTAGGTGAATTCATCGATTGTTGATTCCGGGCGCGTCAAAGATAAGGTCAATAGTCCCGTAAGTGTAGTACATTTCTTAATCCCATGAAGTGGCGGTGATTTTGCCAGCTGTATGACGTAATTCGGCGCCGACCTACACATCGGCTATCGGGGTTTTCCACAACCAGGTACCTCCCTCCCACAAGCGGGGCACCGCCCCAGCCGGGACAAGCTCTAAGATCCCTATGGTCTCCCGGCATGTTTAGTCGTGTTGTGCATGTAAGTGTACGACTGGAGATCTGATAAGATGCGGGAAGGAAAGATCGCGAGGGTCCGTTGTCAGTTTGTTAAGGGTAGTGCTCCGGCATTCGCAAGGTGTGATCGAAAACTATTGATCTGAGCAGCCGGCCGCTAGAGTTCTGCTCTAGACACTCGTCCCAGCTATGTATAGAAAATTCTTCCACCGTCGGTACTCGAACCTTAAAAGCTTGCGGTGGGAGGCACTGCAGTGACGTCATTTGATGTCCTTAGCCACCTAAGCCGGTACACAGTATGTGAATTGAAGCGTTCCCCATTCGTTCAGCGCTGCACGTATCGCTGTCTACGACGTCGTGCCCACTCGTGCGCACTCGTGCCCACAGGTAACGCCTTCAATTGCATAGGGCGTCCCTTCTAGTGCACGCTGAAGTATGGCCGCAGGTAGGGGAACTCGGTACATGACAGAAGCCATCTCTTTGGTCCAATTTCACTGGAAATGTGTTCGTAAACTTTCGATAACATGTAAAAGACAAGACCTTTGAGGGGCTTTATGACGCTGGTGTCACGCATGTGTATAGTAAATGATTCTGTAGGAGTTCGTGAACTTAGGCACAATCTGAAAGAGGAGACATTGCGCAACGCCTTGCGGTTGAAAGCTTGTTCTTATCACAGGTCGCGGCTCACAGCTGGACAAGATACGTATTTGATTTAACCGTTGTTCTTTGGGATGTTCGTTAAATATTTCTATAACTAGCAATATATTCGGCTACATGCATATTACAGCGTCACTTGGATTGGTGTGAAGATTTCTTCTTAGTATTAATATTTACAGCATCTTATTTTATTTTCAGTCTGCGATTTTAATGGTTTTCTTGTTTTGAAACTGCATTTCACACCTCGGAAGTTCCTCTACAATAAACTAGTTTAATTCAGATTACGAACTTTGTTTTTAAAGAAGTGACTTTTGCTACAAAAATTAATAATAACACATCGTTAAATAGAATTTTATGGAATTTTAAAACGTCTGAAATAAAATAAATACGTTTTTTAGAAGTACGGTCGACATTTGTTTAAACAGACGTTGTAAAATATAAAGATGCTTATCTCAACACCCAATTGATTTTATTTTTAGTTGATCCAGGTGTCAAAACCGATTCAAAGTTTGTGAGCTATCTGTTGAATATAATAAACAATATTACCCTTTTCTTGGCATTTTCACCTCAATTAAACTATTGATTAATATAGAATGTATTTTAATTACATACTTACGAATACTCCTTACGAAATACTTATCACAAAACTTAAAAATACAGTACGTTCAGTAAAACTGTTTGTCTATTTTTTGCACTTTCATTTTATGTGATATACGCTTGGAAAATCGAGGAGTGTCTTAGATAACTTTCTTGAGATTAATGTCTTCGGCGCTTTAATACATCTGTATGACAGTTGTGTGTTCTATTGGATATCTCATGATTATTGAGAAGATTTTATCATTCACTGTCTTTCGTAAAGGTGAAGTGTGATTTCCCCTACTGGTAACCATAAAGTTACCTTCGTAGATGTTGCTATTTCCATCGCATAAATTATGGAGATTTGCCATGATGTATACTGTCAGCCATTCGCCTTTGTGAATGCATACGAGAAGCATGATAAATAGTTAACGGATTTAGAAACACGGTAAAACGACATGTGTCACAGATTGAATAATGATACAAACCAATCTGCCGCCTTCTCGATGTTTTGATGAACGAAGTAAATTCGGTCCGACTCAGAAAATCACGTACATACGAGATAGGGGGGGAAGGAAAATTAATCTTCGCACTGAAAGACGCAAAAGGTGAAAAATATTTTCCTTTCTCCTCGCGCCAATCTCCCGGAACGCACGAGGTAAAACTTCGCATAATTTCCGAGCGAAAGCGGAATTTGTCTGTGTAGGCGGGGCGCCCTCCATTTCTCTCCTGTCTGAGGCGGATCCCGCAGAGGAGGAGTCCTACGTTCTTATTCCATTGGTTGCTTCTTCTGATCCTTTCCTTTCCTTTCCTTTCCGCCACGTACCATGTGTCTCTCGTCCACATTGAATTTCACACAGAGCCAAATCTACAGTAATCTACAGTAATTCAAGCAATTACAATTACAAGGAATAATTTGCGTTCTTTGATTGGAATTATTTTTTCTTATTGTTTAAATGTGTAAATAGCTCAAAATATTATTGATGTCCTTTGCTTCAATTGTTTCATCCTCATTGTGCTATGTTTATCGTTTTTGATGTTTTGGTCTCCATTTATAGTAGATTTCGGTTGTGCTTAATTTTAGTTTAAAAATTGTTCCCATTCCTTAAGAGGGTACTACGGCAAGCCCTAGAAGGTTCTTACATTCCTGAATATCCCACGCCGCTTTTACTATGACACAGAAGACTTTTTCTCCGTCCGTCTTTGAGTACCCCTTTTTTTGGCAACCCTTCGCCTCCATTTGTTGCCATTTCCCCGCTCTCGTCTACCTCCCCTGGACAGCCACGCCTTCCTATAAATACCAGCCCTAGGCAGAGCAACTAAGGCCACCCCTCTCTCGCGGTCGCTCGCTCGCTCGCTCGCTCGCTCGCTCGCTTTCTTTCTCGGGGCCACTCAGTGACCGAACGTTGCCACCGCTCCCCCTCGCCCTTCTCACTCTCACTCTCACTCTCACTTCCACTCCCGCTCCCACTCCCACTCTCCCTTGCGTTTTCGCTTCGGCCTCGCCTACGTCCCAGCCCCTACAACAGCCCTTACCTAGACCGTATCTGAGCCCTTAGCCCAGTCCTTCCTATTGCCCCTAACCCAGCCTTGCCCCCACTCTCACCCTAGCCTCTGCTCTGTCCCTATCACCGACGCAGCCCCGGATCCTGCTCCATTCCCAATGTGAATCAGGGCACTTGTGAAATGTCTCTCGATTTTAAAATAGTATTCATATTTGTAAAGTGTATTTAGAAAAATGTAAACATATTTTCATGAATACTTAATTTGTCGATGTTTTTATTTCACTGCAAAATTATTATTTATATGAGCGAAAGAAATGGAAAAATGAATGTCTGGATAGTACTTGAAGCAATATTTGGTTCGTATTTTTTGTTTTTATTTCTTATTAAGGGATGGTTTAATATTAGTTAATATTGTGGAATTTAAGTTCAATAATGTACTTAATATAATTTAATTATGCAACGTTAATTTGATTATGTTTTCGAAACATATAAACGGGCCTAAACGTATGTGTCCTTATGTAGTCGTCGTATGGTATTATTCATCCATCTGGAGGAGATAATCCCAATGATAAGAAGGCAAACAAAAGAGAAGATTGCAGCTAAATGATTCTCTACCTAAAATATTTGAACTCTCATTTACAGCATTCCTTGAAGAAAAATTGGACCTTCTAATAGCATTTACAGATAGTAAAATTACGTACAAATTATTTATTTTTTTATTGTAGTTTACGCAATGAAAAATCTGTGTTTGGAGCATTCATTTTTGTCAGTAGCTCTGACTTTCCTGTGTGTGTTGTGTGGACCGATGTAGAACAGATACGCATATATATTTTCGTTTTGTTAAATAAATATACCGTATGTTCAGCATTTGTATTTAAGCCAGGGCAAATTATAAGATTATGGTTTCATCTGAATCAGTTATTCTTTCAAGGAAAACGTAAAAATTAATTGTAGCACATTACTTTAAAGTCACGTTCTGAGTAAAATTCATAAGATAAATTCCTATCGACAACACGAGGTTTTTTCATCACACAAGTTTTCTTAATCTTTTGCTCACGGAAGTTTTTCGAACTCATTATTACACCTCAGTGGTTTTTATCTTATCGTTAGTGGCAGAGGCACACTTATTGGGTCAAGTAAAAAATACTTTTATTGAAAACATTCTAGTAATTACCAGAATTAAATTATATTCCCAATTTGATGTATTGGCTACAGTACTTTGATTGTTTATAAATATAAATAGGGCCATATTTATATTATCATATTTCAATAATAAAAAAGTCAAACATAAAATAATGTAAAAAATCTTGTCATATTTAAAGAACTAAAGCTGTCCAATATTGAAAATGATGGAGCGTGGTTTTTGGATGCAGTTGTGAAGTAATCGTCACATGTTTTAAGATTCTTTAACAGTGCTCTCAAATTAATGTTTGTTTCATATAGAAACTGGGATCTCTGTTGGTTATTTTCTAGTGTCTTCCTCATTATGACTTCCCAAGTAGCTCGGAATTTTTGCTCCCATTTCGTCACCCTAACCCACTCTCTCATATCATAAACTACCTTTGTGTGGAAAATTATATTGCTTTCAATTTCATCGTACGTTGTTGTAGATTCTGTTTTAATTACATGCATTTCAGCTTTTGAATGCAATGTACTACAGAACTATCTGAGATTCGCCATAACGTCGTTATTTATTTCAATGAGTGTGAACGCAGTCCGTAAATGTTCGTTTCTGAGTTTGCGAAATGATAAATGGAGAGAGAGAGAGAAATAATGTGTAAGTGCGTTATTATTAGTGATTCTTTTTTGGTCCCAGAAATACGTCCATGAGTATGAGCGTAATGTATTCGGTAATTCGCAATTACATGTGAAAATGATGGGAAAATTCTCCAAAAACAAATCAAGGGCATAATGAATTAAGAGTTTCTTTGTAATATTTTTAATGAACGGACACCAGCATAAATGTTCATCACCATATGATTAATATATTATAGATTTATCTAACAAAAGATCATGTCTTATTACGCTAGACATAAAGTAATTACAGAGATTCCAGCTATATGACTTAAGTAGTTGAAAAGCGACCTTCAATAAGTAAAAAATCGACAAGCAGTAATCAACCGCCTCATTTAGAAACACTTTACGTCATTGCATAGGCTACACACTAACATACAGCACTAAGCCTTTTCTCTTAATTTCTTCCTTTCCGTCTCGTGTCGCGCGTCGTCCGTGCGGCATTTTCATTTGCAGCCCGACCGACGCCAACGACAGCGCTCCGGCGAGAGCGTCGCGTCGCGTCGCGGCAATCGGGCTGCTCATTGTTTGCTCGCGCGCGCGCGTGCAGCCGTCAGCGCGGGTCCTTCACAGCGGCGCGGCGGGCGGCGTGGGCGGGCGCGCTGTGGCGCCGCGTCGCGTCTATTCAACGCCGCCCGTAATCCTCGACGCGACTGCTGACAAATTGGGTGGATCGCGCGCCCGCGAGCCGGCCTCCCCGCCCCGCCCCGCCCCGCGCCGCGCCGCGCCGCCCCGCCACGCCCCGCCACGCCCCGCCACGCGCCGCCACGCCCCGCCACGCCCCGCCATGCCCCGCGCCGCCATGCCCCGCGCCGCCACGCCCCGCGCCGCCTCGCACAACCCCGCGCCGCCCCGCCCCGCGCCGTCCTGCCCCCTCCATCCCCGCCTCCCCCTTCTCACCCTGCGCAGCCCCGCCCCACGCCGGCCCGTCCCGTCCCTCCCCGCCTCGCCCCTCACCGCCCCACACCGCCCCGTCCTGCCCGCACCGCCCCGTCCTGCCCACACCGCCCCGTCCTGCCCGCCCCGCCCCTCCCTGTCCAGCCCCGCTCCACCCCGCACAGCCCTGCCCCCTCCGCCCCGCACCTCCCCGGAGCGCACCGCGCCACCCCAGGCAGTCCCTCCCTGCCCCGCCGCGTCCCTCCCCGCCCCTCCCCAGTCCCGCGCCACCCCGGGCGCTTCGGGTTGCAGGAAGACACGCGTCCCATTAGCTGTGGCCGTTGCACGGTCGCCGTCGCGCTGCAATTGCCGCCGGCAGCGACAACGCGAACACGACCGGTGCCGCAACTATCGGTTCGCAACCGCAGCGCTGCGCCGCCATCGCCACATCCCCAACCCCCTCTGCTGTCGTGAGCACCGCGACCTTCATTAGTAGCTTGACCAGGTCCTTTAGCAGCTACTAGGTCCTTTAGCATCCTAGGGTCATTTAGCATCACCGGGCCCTTCGCATCACTGTTAGCGCCTCCAGGCGTGTTAGCAACCCCAGGCGTGTTGGCCACTCCGGGTTTGTTAGCGTCTGCAGGTACGTTAGCGTCTACAGGTCGGTTAGTTACTCAGAGAATGTTAGTGGCACCAGCACATTTCGCATCGCCACAGGCAACGTTTCCACCACCAGTGCCAGCCTGTTATTACCCCTACCATCCTCTCACCACCAGACGAGACGGCAATGCCTGCCTGTTTCCACTCTTGCAATTACCACTGTGCCCGCCATCACTATTTGCAGAAGTCACCATCAACGCCATTCCCCGTGCGTCCTCTCCCGACGTCGTCGTCCACGCTCTCACCATCTCTTCCGCCTCCTTTTATCACCACCACCCCCACTTCGGCCGCCGTGCGACTGCCATTGCCATCCCCACCGAAGCCGGGATGCACGTCACGGGCGACTGCACCCAATTCGTCGGCGAAGCGCAAATATTGTGCCGTTCGCTCGCGTTATTTATCCACAGAATGAATAAACGCTATTGTGCGGCCCCGCGCTCGTTTCAGTTGCTTGGTGCGGGCAGGCGGCGGAGGCTGGCGATGCGGGAGGAGGGATCGTCAGCATTTGCGCATGCTGTTTCCTTAATTTGTGCCCGAAAGCAAATGTTTCCATAACCGCGTCGGCAGTCCGGAAGAGAATTACTTTATCTTTTATTTCAAGTTAGTGGGTTGTGGTTATTTTTAATTTAATAATTCGAGTCGAGAAATCAATGTAATCTGCTTGACTGATTTCGTATCGCGTGGGATTGAGAGAAACCTTTGCAGACCACGGGGGAGGTGTCAAGGTTTCATTACATCTCGGGGAAGTAACTAAAACAATGAGATAATTGCAAATTTTACTGAAAAACGAAAATATTTTATTGTGTTATTCTGCCTATTTTCATTGCGCTGCCAAATGAATTCGAGTACTCATTGTCAGTGGGTCACTCCTTAGGAGACAACTAAATTCATGGGACAGCAGGGATCCAAACAAGAGGCCGCTCTGCTTTAATTACCCACCTTTTTTGAGATACTTAGTATGTAAAGATCTGTTGTGCTGTGTACCATGTGACCAAATATACTACAGGGAGTTACTGTTTTATTTATGAACACGGCTTCTGTAGAATAATTGATGAGATTGAAAATCATTTCGTGTTGTTTTGTTGAGCAGAATATTTGATGTTGCTAGCCAGTAGTACTTATTTAAAGCTAATTTATGTGGGTAATATTCAGATGTTGAAAAATAAGAAAAACAATCATGAATGAAATTTAAAAAAGATGTTTGTGAATGCCTTTTATAAAACGAAAAAAATGGGAATGTTACTGTTAAATTTCGAAAATAAATTATACTGAGAAATGATTTCTCTCTTCTAACTAACTTTTTTTAAACTAATGGTTGATGGAAACCTTATTTAGTCAACCTATTATATTGCCCGTACTATTTTTATTTTGGCCACAAGTATACTGACGGAAATCCCTAAATACGAAAGATAATTTCTAAATAATATTTTACATAACCATAGGTTTGTTTCACCTTAAAGCCATCAAACTTCACCTTTATTTGAATTTTTAAAGCTACATGAGTTGACGTAACAATTATATTTATCCTGCAAAATTTTCAAAGGAAAATGTTTCTATCGATTTTAATACGGTAAGAAAAAACGCATTCATAAAGTGGCATGACAAAAAGTAGTACGGCAAAATCACATAATGTATTTGCTTAATAGATAATGTTCCTACACTATGACAAAACATAAGAATTGATATAAGTGGGTGGACGGCTTAGAATATTTAATTATTTACTCGATTGATGCCATGTACAATATACATAGGATATTATGCAAATTAAAGAAAACGGAACAAAGCTTTCTAAAAGCGGAGTGAGAGCATTCAGAAAGTGCAATTTTGCTATCACATCATGAGAATCTCCCAAAAATAATCGATACCAACATTCACAGTTTCTTTTACCAATTGTAAAGATACAACACTGATTTAGTTGCAAAAAATATATATGTTCACTGTTTCTTTGAGCCTGAACTAACGTTTCGATAAATATCTGATATTAACGATGGAATTAACGTCTGTGACATATTGCCGAAACACGGGAACGTGAACTGTATGAAAAGAACCTTGAGGAATGGTATAGTATTGCAGGCAGATGCAAAGCTTAGTTCAACTATTATTTTTGTAATTCTGTCAACTGTAAAGATGGTTCATGATTCGGGGCTTCAATGCTCTTGATGTTAACTTAAAAGGATACAAAATTTTTATTACAAAATTGTGTAAAGTAAAGGAACGAAAAAATCTACTTGTGTGTTCGTATTTGTTGGACTCCTAAGATGTTGCGTTATTATCGAAACATTACTTTTAAAGTTATTGTATCTAGTCGAGGGGCAAGAACGTAGTCGGTAGTTTTTTTATTTATTTATTTTACGCCAAAAAAAGTTAAAAAAAACTTGCTTGCTACAGGGATAAGTGTGATACGTGCAAGCTTTCTTAATTCTGGAATCCCTACTCTATACGATTTTTCTTTCTTGGCACACGGGGGGGGTGTCAATAAAATGGAATATCTCACGGTATTTCGCGTCGTTCTCCATTGTGCCGCCAGGAGTCGCATTATCGCCAGCACTGCTCGATGCAGTCGCGATCAGGCGACTCCTAGCGGCATAATCGAGAACGACGTGAAATGCCGTGAGATATTTCATTTTATTGACACATCCCCGTGCGCCAAGAAAGAAAAACCGAAGTATAAGCCATATTCTAGTTGAAGTGTGAATACAGAATAAATACTTGAATAAAATTTTAGGTGCTTCCTGTTGAAACATCGTGAAAGGAAAGGAACGTTCGTTGCGATCCAGTAATTCCTAGGTGGTGCATTGGTGGAGAGGCGGTCTGCCCCGCGCGAGCGCTTCGTAGACGCGTGACAGCCCGCGCGGTGACGGTGGTGAAAGGGGCGGAACCCCCGTCAACGCGATTGTGCTCGGGGGAGGGAGGGTGGGTCTTGCAAGCTCCGATGGAAGGAAAACAAACAGCCGCGCGAAAGCTGTCCGCGAGCCGCTTGTTTATCGGTCTTTCCGCACGCCCCCCCCTCCCCGTCCCTCAGCCGCCTGCCACCGGCCCCTCCCCAACCGTTTCTACTCTCCACAGCGCACCCTCCCCGCCCCTCCGCCCCAACCAGTTCTATTGGGAGAGGTGGCTCAGGGCATCAACTGATGTCACTGCTGGGACAGGGAAGTTCTAGGGTTACACTCATGACGGGGGCAGGATTTTCGACACTAGCTAAATAGCTGGGTTGAATTCACTCGCTGTCTGGAAGAGAATGTTGCGGCCCGCTGCTCTGAACGGTAGTTTTCCGTGATTTCTCCGATTAACTCCAGGTGAATACAGGAGCAGGACCCTAACAAACGGACCACCGACCAAACATGATCATTCCTTTCCATTCCTTGTCCTATTCCACCCCTTACACACATGCCGGGAGACAGGTCGGGAGCTTGACCCGGTTGGACGGTGCCCCGCTGGTTACAGATACCTGGTTGGGAAAAACTCCTTTCGCCGACGGTATGTCGGCGCCGAATCTCGCCATCCAGACGGGGTAGATCACAGCCACATCCCGAGTGAAAAACACGCACTACACTTAACAGTCGACACGGCCGGAATCACTAACATAATCAATCAACCCCACCAGTTCTATCCCCCGTTCCCCGCTTGAACCCCCCTGCCGCTTGAACACACTCCCTTCGCTCGTCACCCGGAGGGGGAAGATCACCGCCACCGCACACGGGAGTGTGTTCGAGCCGCGGGGAGGGTTGAAGCGGAGGGTGGGGGGTGGGGGTTGTTATGTCCCTTAAATAAGAATCGCACGATAATTTAACAATAATTTATTAAGCCATTCATTACAAAAAGTAGTCAGCCATATTGCCAATCCCGGGCAATCTCCAATGCCCTGCTTAGCAACGCGTCCGCCTCTGGACGCTTCCTGCTGATGCTGGCTGTAATCGTCACCCTACGACGACATGCATCTGGCGGCTGGTTCTCCGGACTCGGCGCGAACCGCTACTCGTGGCGCTCTCGGGGTTCTCTCCAGACTGCTGTCGGGGTGTCGGCCGGCTCCCTTTAAAGGGCCGATCTAGGCGGCGAGACTCGCTCCACGCCTCGAGCCTGCCGGACCGTGGCCACAGCCTGCCGCTGCCGCCGCCGATCCCGCCAGAGCGCGCTGCCTGGATGCTCGCACGCCAAATACAATACTAATGCGCGCCGTAATAAGCGCGACATAACAGGGGTAGAACTGGTTGGGTTGATTTGATTATATTAGTGATTCCGGCCGTGTCAACAGTGAAGGTCGTCAGTCCCCTGAGTGTAGTGCGTGTTTTTTTCACTCGGGAGGTGGCGGTGATCTTCCTCCTCTGGATGCCGGCCCCGACCTCCTCTGCCCGCTCTCGCTCCGTGCACCACCGCCCCCAGCTTGGCGCCCCCCGCCGCCCGCGACGGGGCTCCAGCGGCTCCGAGGCCACCGCCGCGTCCGGCGCTGCGCCGCCACTGCTGGAAACACTTTCGCGCCGAACGGCGCCGCTCATAAACCACTGATCGCGCCGCGCCGCCCATTGTCGCGTGCGCGCCTGCGTTGCATTGTGCTCTGCCGGCGCTCGCTCGCAACGGGGCCGTGTGTCCGTTTTGTTCTCGACTCGTTTCGCACCCCGGATGCAAATGGCGCGGGGCGTGTAACTGCGAGTATAAGGATGGTAGAAAATTTCGGGAATAGCTATCTTACGTTAAAGAGGACACCGACTGACTTATATGCACAGTTAAACTTCTGTAGCTTGAAACGTGAAATTTGGAATAAACTTTTTCTCGGGATGTGCATCAAGATAGGCGAATTTTCGACAGAAAAGCTCTTATTGGTCGGCCCTGGTATTGAAAATGTGGATAAATATTACCCCAATATATAGTAAGTTACTTCCTATAACGTGTTATATAGTCAGAATCAGTATTTTGTGGGTCCTTGATGCCGAAAAATCGACTACTGGCAAAACATCCATCTGACCATGTCTGTGAACAACGGTAGCGGCTAAACGATCAGCAGGATTTTCACCAAAATTGATATTTATTTCATCTGGCTGATCACGCGCTCCCTTGAATTTGAAACCAATATTTGAATTTTGGGGTACTGTACTCGAAACCTGTGGAACATTTTCAGAAAATGGCGAACATTTTTTGATTAAATTTTATTATCGGGTAGCATAATGACCACTAAAGAGAATAGTATATGTACAATTTTCGTTGAAATCCGTGATTTTTGGAAAATTGCAAAAGTTAAATTTTTTCGGCGTCTTCCTATAATAAAAATATTGAAGATAAATATTTTTTTTAATGAATTGCGTTCATCAGAATCAGGTTTTTAAATAAAGTCGTGTTCAGTTTTTCAAAAATATAAGCATTTTGGCGTCAAACAGACAATTTTTAATTTTCAAACAATTATTTTCTCAGAAACAGCTCCAAATTTTTTCTTCAATTTTTTCTCGTATGTATTAAGGAGCAGTAAAGAAAGTGGTGCTAGTTGGAGTATTTTGCATCTACGAAAATTGGAAAAAAACTTCGAAATGGTAAATTAGAATTCCCTGCGCTTTGTTTGAGACGGTGACACATTGCTCTTTGATTAGCAAGCAGTTAAATTTCATTCACATAACTCAATCAGTTACTTCTAAAACCCCATTCATTCCAGTCATTCTCTTTCGAATTTTCACTTTTCGCGAGAAAATAGAAGCGGCAGGATAAATGCATCGTTCCATGTTGCACTGCAAAATTTTGGTTTGATTTTAAAGCGCTGAAAATCATCGACTTGCGAGGTGTGTTTGGCTGTGTATATATGTATTCAGTGTGTATGCCTGAAATATCATTGACAGAGAGGTTGGTAAAAAGGGATGTTCAATACGAAAATATTCCGATGCACTGTAGTAGAAACACACATTTCAAAGATTTGTGCATCAGATATAAAAACAGAGAAAATATCTCTATTTAATTAATCAGTTTTGCTTGTTTTCCCACAACTTTACAATTTCTAACTTACAGTGTTCAACTGTTATTCATGTAAAAAATGAAATGATTGAGAACATATTATACTAATCCATTTTTTGGCTGAATTGAGAGACCTAGAAATTTTGTTACCTTTACAGCAGCTAATTGCATATTATTAATTTTCAATGGAGATTTCGATTGTCGCTTTGAAATGCAAAAATGCATGGAAATAGGTTTTCCTCCGTTAACTATTAATTTGTTATTACGAAAAAAATTCAAACTTCTGATATTGCACTATTGTTTTTTTTTTTTGCAAAGAACATTCGTATCATAGGCAAACAGAACTGTTCTTTCATTTTTAATAGACAAGGGCGTATTGTTTACGCATAACAGAAAGAGAAAAGTACCTGAGATCGAACCTTGCGGGACTTCATGCTCAATTGGTAATGAAATCGGAAAGATAAGTAATTAATGTTCTTTTAGTACGGTACTTGAACTCTTTATGGCTAATGTTTAAGGTACGATGTTTACCAGTCTAGAGCAGTACAACGAATTCTATGTGAAGGTAATTTTGAGAGCAAGATATTATGATCAATAACGCCGAAAGCTTTCAAAAGATCTAAAAATACTCCAGTGGATGCCTTTTGATCCATTCATGAAGCAACATCTTCGATTGGTATTTTTCTTCTCTGACCTTCGTGATAAATGTAATCTGATATTAACATTATAAAGTATTAGCATAATAATAGTTTACTATTTGTACTAGATATAGATGATTTAAGCAATGAATACATGATACTGATATTAAGATAACTGGTTGTCGTGTAACCGTAATGTTTTTTTTTTTTTTTTTTTTTTTTCATTTCAATATTCAAGATATGTTCGCGAACTCTGATATTTCCTTAAATTGTGTTCTATGAGGATCCACAGACCTACATATGCTATAGTATAGACCGTTTCCTTTTCCTAAGAAATTACAGATGCGTCTTCCTCGTTTCTCTGTCACCGCATAAATGATTAGAAAGGTTTTTACTTTACTACTTACTTTTATATTTTTTTACTTTCGTTACCGGATAATCAATCTCACGTAATAAGTAAAATTCTGATCTCTACACTTTGGTCCTTCATTCCGATGTCTCCTAACAAGCTTGTGACAATTAATAAGGCTTTGCAGATAATATCTTGGAAATGTTTTGAAGTACTTCACAGAATGAAGATACGATCATTAGTTTCGTTTCCTCGTTTTTTTCTGTGCATTTGTCTTTGTTCTGCTTCCAATCACCTGCTTTCTTCCTTTTCTTAATATCTTCATTTTCTGTTGAGGCAAAAGGACTTAAAGTGCTTAGAATGCAAAAAACAGGGTAATTCTCAGCTAGAAAGGCACTTGTGCCACGCATGGACTGCTTTGTGTGGAGCTCTTAGGCCAAATGTCCACTTGAGATAGTCTCCATAGAAAGTCTCCAGATCAGTCTCAGAGTGTTCTCCATTTGAGATCCCTTTCGCTCTCTAGGCAGTTTCCTGAGACTCGACAGTCACTGCAGTTTCGAGACAGGAACGTTTTGTGTCCATTTGAGAGACAACTGGGATTTGATCGCAGTTTATATTTATCTTTCCTTTCTCAGTGTATTCGCATCAGGGTATAGCTTTTATATTGCGTATAAAAATGCGAGAAAGTAGAAAGTAAAAATTAAGAAGTGTTGGTTTAAGAACTGGACGGATCGATGAAATGAATTAAGAGTTTCTTCGAACTCATTAATGTGTGTTGAATATAATCAACAGTTCAGACATATTGTTCGGATGGCTGCAGTGCAATTTAAACTTTGTTACAAATTCGCTAAACATACTATTTTTCATGATTCCTTTACAGTTTATTTTTTACATTCCAGAAAAATCCACAAGAATTAAATGAAACTTCCGAAGGCTGAGAAAAATCTTCCAACACTGATGGAAGACTAGAGTCTGAGTCAGGAGAGCTGCCGTGAACATGTACACATGTGACACGTGCTGTCTTGGAGACCTGATGGGGCTTTTATCCAAGACTGCTCTCAGGCCCTCATCCACTCGTCAGTCGAGTCTCGAGACTAGTCTCGAATCTATTTTCTTTCAAGCAGCATTAAAGATTCTCGTCCTTTCCGTCAATACAGCTCGAGTCACACGAATTATATGTGGTACGATCAGCTTTTAATTCTACGAAAACCTAATAAGTTGGAAAACAAGAGCAATATGTCGCTTGTCAAGAACCTAATTGTACGAAAACTCGGGTAACAAAAATGAAAATGTCTTTATATTTTGTCTTTCGTCGTGGTGTTGAATGCTTTCTGCTAATAACAGATCCGAAGAATCCGTAAGGTTTTGTTCGAATTACCTTCCATTAGTATGTAGTTTTAGGGGGCAATCAACTCTACTGAATAAAGTAATGAAACTCCAAGCATATTCAGCTAGGGTCGTAAACGCTTGTCACCTTTGGAAAACTTTGTGTACGGCATTAATTAGAAAGTCAGGTCGTCGGAAACAAACAGAAAAGCGTTTATCTCTGAAGGTATTGAGCTCTCAATCATTTCGCGTTGCTTACTGGTAGTTGGCACCGGCGCCAACTCCCCTCTACAGCACACTTCGCTCCCTTTTTACCCAGATAACGATTGGTCAATGGGCGGCAGTTGAATCAAAAAGCGCTGAGTGATCAACGCTTTAGATTTAATTAAACCGAATAATTAATTCCAATATTTATTTTCAACGCTGTATAATGTAGAAGAGAAAACTTTTGCAACTCGAATGTTTGCGAGGACGATCAGACGAGATGTTATGCAGAGGTGGTGCCCACTATATATCCCATCGCATCATCCTTACTTGATTCAAAAGCTGATGTCAGAATATGGCTAGTTTTACATGAAAAAACCCCAACAATAACATAGAATATACAATTTTCAAACGCCATTAGCTTCATAAATTTCATATAAATTGTTTATAAAATTAAATTAAAACTTGAAGTTTCTTCTTTAAGAATCATACTTCAAACAATTTAACCCTTGTGTCTACGGTAAAAGAAATATCCTTTAGTCTACACATGGGTTACTCGGGTAACCCACCTACTTTCGGCTTTAAATATATGCGATTTTGCTTTGGGTGTCTACGTTTTTTTGTCATTATTAGATATCAATTGTATTTCAATGTATTATGTTGGGGTAACTGTTTTGCATTGTTGACAGCCTTTGAAACAAATGAAAAAATAGTTCGTGACGAGTTATTTTCGTACTATGTTCTGTGTGAATCGGGAGTGTTTTACTTCTGTGCATCTTTATTTTCCCCTTTTTTCACATCATTATATTTTAACATCTGTGCATCTTTGTTTATTCATCCATTTTTGAAGTATGGAAGAATTTCAGGAGCTTACGGATGAGGAATACAGCACGCTGTCTTTTAATCATTTTGCTGCAATTGATCAACATTTAAGTCTCATTGCTCTGTCTTGATTTCTTATTTCGCAGTTTACCTGCGCTGGTTTTTCCATCTTACAAAGCATTCATGCGAATGAGCGTATATTTGACTTGGAATTATAATTTTTTCGTTAAAAAGTCGTAAAAGCACATTTATTGAATTGACCTTTCTTTTATTTAATTCAAGTCAAACTTCCTTTTTCTGTATTTTAACTTTAATGAAAATATGAATTTCAAGTACTCTAAACTTTTAGAGCCTAAAGAATATATTCTCAACGGAGGCGATACTGCCTTTCCCTCAGTGAGTGACTGCCTTCCATGGGGGGGGGGGGGAGTGGATCAAAGAAGCAAATGATGGGGGACGCTGAGACAATCAAGAGCGGTCGTGACGTACCTACCCGATCAGCACCTAAATACTTTAAAATTTTCATTAAAGATGCATATTAAAGTATTTATAAAATACAGTTTACAAATATTGCTCGCGTGAGTGATGGCAAGGCCAAAATGGCAGCAGTCTGTGTCTCTTTTTCTTTGCTAAAATTTTTGATTTATATAGTTGTTTCTTCTCGCAAACTTAGCCGTTTTCCAACTGCAGTGACACTTTTTGAGGCAAATGTTTTGTGATCAGGATATTGTTATGGGATATACATGGCAACATAATTTAAACTCTTGAAAAAAACATTTACTCCTTAGTTTGTATAAAAAAAGGCAAAGAAAGTGTTAATTGGGTTTGTGCAACCCCTAAATCTCTCCTCGTTTTCTGCAGTAGCTCAGCTTCTCTGATATATTGGAGATCATTGGTCAATGCACACATATCATGCATGCCCTGGGTTGAATTTTACACATATTTGCTTATTCTAAGAATGAGAGATGGCTGATGGATTGATGAAGGAAATTATACAAATCGTTGTTACATTTATGAAGGACGATGTTACATTGAAGTTGCATTGAATTTTCATGAAGTTGCATTGGTGATGGAATGTTACAAATTATCGCTACCTTACATCTAGTTAGTACTGTTTTTCGTTGCCCGTGGCCCGTTGCCCAAGATATTGAGGTTACTTTGTGTTTTTCAAATGGAACTATAGATCTATTTTTAGTCTATCAGGACGCGCTTGAATCCAATGATACACATATTGTCGTATGTTAGATCAGCAATTTTTGAGTAATTTCGAATTTTTGCAACTCATGTTCAACGGTTATTTGAATGTAAGAGTCTGCAGCTCAAGGCCTCGCAGCTCTTCACCTGCTAACGCGCCCTCGGAGCCTTAAATACGAATCGCAAAAAAAATCAAACTTACTCGAAAAAACGTTTACCATGTGACAATATGCGTATGATTGTATTCGTTTTTTTACGCTCCCTTGATAGACTAAAAAAATATGTGTAGTGTTATTTTGAAAAACCAAAGTTCCCTCAGAATCTCGTAAAATGCAAGTGATAAAATGGAAATGAATACACGTATAATTGGCCCCATTCCTTCATGGACTTCCGTGAAAACTTCTTTGCAATAACTTGAACCGCTCAAAAATTGTAAGAGGTGCTAAAGTTTCGTGATTCACCGACAGTGTATGAATACGTACTAACACTCCATTTTGATTATTGCGCAATAATGTCAATTGGAGCCACAAAATCCGAAACTAAAAAAACTAGAGTTGTAACAAAATAGAGCAATGAGGGTAATAGTCTTTTTCAAACTAACAATGTACTCATTCAGATGAAGAAGAGAAAGTAGTGTTTCTACTGTCAGTGCAAGTGTCTACTGCAGTGCTACACAAAAAGTTAAGAAGGCTATATCGTAAAAATAATAATAATAATAATAATAATAATAATAATAATAATAATGTCTCCCATTTCCCCATGGTTATATCAGCTGAAGGAGTTGTCACCAGGAACTTTAAAAGAAATCTGGAGAAGTTAGATATCAAAAATATCTTTGACGAAGCCCAGAAAGCCACCCTCCTTCAAACATGTCATATTGTCAGAAAATTCTTAAATGAGTGACATATAGGTCAGGATGAATTTCCTTCCTGCGCAGTCCGAGCCTAGTCCTATAACATCATTTGGACAGGTGAAAGTTTTCCCTGCTAAAGCAGAGAAAGTGTGAAAAATCGGAAATAATAATAATGTTGGTAGCACGTTTGATGTAGGTCTGGACCATATAAGATCAATCCACGAATCGATACCAGGAAATGTGAATCTTGTTTGTTTATTTGCGTCTCTACGTTTTATTAATTTTGCATGCTCCTTTTCTAGAGCAATGAAATTGGCGTCATAAACTCCCACGTTACATGGTTGAAATATTTTTGTACGCCGAATGTGGAGTCAACTTGGAGGCTAGAATAGCCCTTGTGCTGGTTGTGGCATGCAGTGCACGGCTCGTCATGAAATTACTCCAATTTCATTGCTTGAGACAAGGTGCATGCAAAATGTACGAAACGTCGAGACGCAAATAAATTAAACAAGATTCACATTTCGTGAAACCGATTAGTGGATTGATCCTGTATTGTCCAGACTTGCATCGAACGCCCCATCTATCAACATCATTAAACTAAGATCAACGGGAAATAACAACAACGAATTGAAAATAATAATAAAATAATGATTTTTATTCAGGGGTTTTATATAGCATCTGGTCACCAGGAAAGTTAGTCCGCACCGTACCGAGTGAGGGCGGCCGCCGCCGCCGCCGCCGCCACCGCCCTCAGCATCGCGGGCCATGAATTTCACAAAATGTTTTTGTTGCGTATTGTTTTTATTGTAAGGATAGATCTGTGTTCAGTATTCATTGCTTGAGGGTGTACTCCAGTAGTTTATCCGTATATTTCACTTTCCGACATTTTCGCTAAAAAAAGTTGCGGATGCAAGTGATAAATCTACGAAAAAAATAACGTGTTGAGGAGTGTTATCTGGGAACATTTGCTGTTCAAAGAGTGAAATAAATTCTTCTAAAATGTAATCTTGTGATGCATATTAAAGTCTACATAAGCAATTTCTTTTTATTAAAAAAACGTATTAAAGGTTTCTTGATGACTTAAAACAGCTGTTATGTAGATTTGGTATTCAATGTATGTTAAAGTTCATTTAAAAAAATAAAGCGTTTTATAACACTTTGATCATTACATCAGTGTGTAACAATTTTTAACTGAACATATGTCAGGCAATTACTAATTTTAATATCTGTCATCTAAATTAAATCGAATTTTTTTGAAGTTTCTGGTAAATAAATTTACTTCGAATTTCTCTTTCCCCAACCTTTTATTGATATTTGCAGATGCGTTGTTTCAGTACAATTTCACTTCATTTTTAATACGTAACCACGGAAAAGTTACAAATGTATTAACTAGCTTTAAATTTATGTTAATGGGATGTCTTTGACGTTTTTCAACTTGATCCTTGAAAAAGGCTGTCTAAAGGGTAAAACGACCTTGGCCGGGTTGCAATGCGTTTCACAGGCGAGGTTGATATCGTGCCATTTCCAGCGTCCTCGGCCAACTCCTCTTGCTCCCTTTTCTCTCTCTCCTTCCGTCTACTTATCCTTCCTCCTCTCTTTCTCTCTCTTGCAACCGCTGTCGGGTGTCCCCTCAGGAGGATAGAACTTAATGAAACTGTTCCAAGCAACTCGAGAAATTAGCCGAAGAGAGTTCCCAAGGGAGTAAGTCGGCAACAGGACATAATTCGTTTGAGATTCCAGCAAGTCATTGTTTTGTGCAAAGAAGGGAATTCCTCGGTAATTAAATAGAACCGCCTCGACGCGCTGTCTGATGGCGCGTCGGAGAAGTGACAGAAGACACGAGAAAACGAGCAGAAATGTTCCTCTTTGTTTGTTCGCCTTTTATAAAATAATCTATTTTTCCTTTTTCGACATTAAAATGTCTATAAGGTTTTGAATACACATAGATAAATCATAAATTTCATCATTTAATATAAATATTACATTCATATATATTATTTCACTCGTTCATAAACATTAATACGAAAAAAATATAATACACCACAATAAACAAATCACTGACGCTGCATAATGTACAGGCTTTCTCGTATACTTTTTTCCAATTGCCTTGAGTATAGACTAGACTTGAGATTTGACCTCTTCCGAGCTGCTCTCTACGCGGCGCCTACAGAACCTTCCAGAGCATCGCATCGTGCCTACCGCTCCTAGGGAGACACTCCCAGTAAAGAAAGCCTTCATGCACCCAGACCGGTGCAAAATTGTCTCGTACCTGCACGTTTTCACATTTGCCCATTGCATTTCTTGATTACATCTAGACGCTTGTACATGGCGCATCCAGAAAGTAAGTTCCCTATTTTGTGAAATAAAAGACAACATAGTTACATGCAAAACTTTCGTTGGCAGTAGGTACAGTCATGTTTAAGTTTTGTTTAGACTGAGTCACCACGCGAATTGAGATGCTTATCATATCGTGGTATTAACTTTTGTATCGCAGAAGTGTGCCGCCTGCGACTGGAACCAGCATGACAGTTGACTTCAGCTCTTCGTCATTGTGACGGAAGAACAGGAGGACAGGAATGTTTTCAAGTGGAGGAAAAGGTGAAAATCGAGAGTGCGAGGTCAGCACTGTGTGAGGGATGATCAAACAGCTTCCAGCGGAACTGCTCCAGAACGGTTGTTGTTTGCCGCGCCGTATGAAGACGAGCCTTGTCATGGAGCAGGACAGTAAGCATGCCAATGAGAGCATGCCAACACCTGCAGTCAGTATGCTAGAAAGAGCTTACAATGAATTTCGATCGGCGCGGTGTGTTGTGCATTAAGGAACATTATCACGGGCCGAGCCTCCTAGTCGGCAGGAGAACGAATAAGCAACGCCATTTCGAGCCACGGCTGTCGCGCTACTGGCCCTCGGCTGGACCTGTCCGCGAGACACAAGATTGATATGTCAAAGATCTGTTACGGATGAGCAACTTTCCAGCCCAAATGCGTGTTCTTTCAAAGCGGAAAAATAGGGAAACTTATTTTCAGGATGGGCCTCATACTTCTGTTCTGAGTGTAGCTAACTAATTCTTCAATTACACATACACAGGCTGCACAAACAGTCGCATATCAGGCCAAGATATCGAAGGTTTAGGGCATAGATGTGTCACACGAAGGACTCGGAATGAACTCAAGCCACGAACTTGACTTATAACATTCACATTCAAGACATACGCTAGTTTCGAAAACATATCTTAATGCCCACGTTCATGAAATCACCTGCCCCAAGCATCTGCGTGACGAAGCCGTATCACTTGACAGTACTACTTGTAAAAGTGGAGCGGTTGCCTAATAGCAATAATAATCCCTCTTGGGGCAAATTCCATTTACTCTCGTGCATTTTTTATTTAACCACCTCCAAGATAGAATTAAGAATTCCCCATAAATCGCACAAAACAAAGAAAAGGTGCCGTAAGCAAAATATATTCCAACTAGCGTACCCGTGCGATAATTCTAGCATGCAATATTCCTCTCTTTTTCTTATTTTTCCATTTCCATATTAAGCCTGTAATATATTTTTCTTCAAGGCCCTCTTGTCCTCTGTCACTAGTTCTACATGTCACCTCGTAATCGATAACAATATAATTCCACCCGTATCAATACCAACTATTCTTATTTAACTTTATTATCGAGCAAAGAGGTACACCGGTGTAATTCAATCGCATAGAATATCAAGTAATTAGTAATTTCACATACAGTTGCAGATTCTACAGGATCTCAACAGGTGGGGTAGAATCGAGAAGCGTCGAACCAGCAAAAATGTAATAGAATGGTCCAGAAGATCTCATCCTGTAGGTTATTGTGTGAAGAACGTTTCTTTGAGGCCGCTGGCCTCGAACTTTTAGTTTTTAAGGCCTAGAACGCTTTGTTTTCTAGTTATTTAACGATATAGATTCAAACATTCTGACGTGCGTCGCAAGTTGCATTTTTCATGAATATTTAGGTGCGTTTTTAAACAAGTCCTTCTTATTTTTAAAGTCAAAGTTCAGTTCGTCACGTCTCCTTGAAATTCTATTTCTTTAGAGAACTCATTTATAAAGATTGGTTGCGTGTCAGAGCCGCAAAAGGAAGGTATTCTACTGAAATAATACAGGAGACGATTAACTGTTTAGTACTTCGAACTATAGTAGTAAAGAAAATGAACTGTATTGCCCCTCAAAGGACGATTAACAAGTGTTCCAGATCTCATTTTCATTGCAGTCTGAATTTACGACAATTGGATAAAGTTTTAAGTAATGCGAGAAAGTGTGTTCTGCGACAGTGCTACTAGTTCAAAATGTGAAGTTTTTCATGGGAAGATATCCGCTTGGCTGTAGTGGGAAGTACTCCCGAAAAATATGTCAATAAATGGAATGAAGTTTCAAAGAAAATTGTTAGATTTCGAAGAGTGTGCGGTCCTTGACGAGTCACCAATAGTTCGTATGAAAATAATACTTTCGATGAATCGAATAAGAGTTCAATACATTTCTGCAGTTAGTCAAAATGAAAGCAGATACTCGTCTTCAGAGTGGTATGCAATCGAATTATCACGAGAAATAAATTATAGTTATTGGATTAGATTCTTAATTCTGAATAGAGTAGAATCTCTTTTTCGACCGGCATGCTATGATGCTCGAAATCCAGAACACGGCATTCTGTTTACTTTGACGTTTATTAATATCGCTTAAAATCGCTCTGTAGAGCAGACTCTTTAATTAATTAAACTTTTATATAAATTAAACTTTTATTTGAAGCAATTTAAGATTATGCGTTAATTTCAAAGCAATTGAACGATATGGTGGCAGGATGGGAAAATTTTACAATACAAATATTTTTCTGCTGTATTTGCTGCAGTTGCTATATATTTATCCATTTTTATCCCGAGTTTTATTCCCGAAGGTGGAAATGTGTCCCAGCAGTAACAGGTTTTGACGACCGAATGAAAGAGTCCAAAGCGGACAAGAGAGGGCGCGAGAAGTGGATGGAAGGTGCAGTGCGCTCGGGACCCGGAAGGCGTACGGCACGGTAAATGGTAGTGAGAACAGTGGCGATATCTTTATAGCAGAAATCCGAGATCATCGTGTGGTAAAAAGGTATTGAAAGTAATGGAAGTGACCAACGAAATTTCATGTGGAACTGTGGAATAGTGAGTACACGTTAATAATTTGAACGAAATAACTGAAACACGTGGATACGTACATTGTGAGGTGATCACGGGACAATTGAACATGACGAATTAAAACAAAATTAGTAGTTAATTAGACTGGAAATAGCGGAAATAATGAAACTAGGTAAATTTATGAGTCATGACCAACTCCGAAGCTGAAATAGTAAATAAGGGAGCCAGTAAGTAAGGTAAAACCCGAAATGAGTACATGATGAATAGAAATGACTGATGCGGAGTGACCTCATGCGGTCACGTGTAAGTGACAATGGAAGGCAAGCGGGACTTGCTGTGTACGGGGTGACCGATATCAAAGCGGCGGCGTGGGGCGATTCCAGAGTGAAGGGCGGCCGTTGCGAGGTGCGAGCAAGGGCTCGCAAGGTCACCGAGCAGGGACACGCCGCGATGCGTTTCCCCTCGACGGAATCAGCAGCGGAAATCCCTGCACCACAAACGCTAAGGTTCTCCGTAAGCAGATTTATTTCATTCCACGTGAATAAAGAGAGGCGGTTAGAGATACAGGTAATTTGTGGATGAGTATTAGTTGATCTATCAATAGCAACTGTTAAATGTGAGTAATAACGAGGGCGGGATACATGTAACTCGTTAAGTAAGTTTTTTACGTTAATTATTGAAATCTATCGTTCTTGATCATTTCAACAGGGAGTTCCCTTTAAAGAAAAGAAAGTAATGAGAAATGCAATGAGTAATGTAAATGAGAAGCAATTCAGGACACTAATTGTTACAGTACATTCAACTAGTGGTTAATAAGCAATAAATATCCAGTGTTCTTTTTATTTTCAATTGTTCATAGTACAATATCAAAATAAATACAATACATTATTCTGTTCTGTTACACTCGTATATGTTTTCCAATGTTTGTGCACCTACCCAGGAGCTCATTCACGAGAAAAGACATCTGCCCCTTTGGTCCTTACAATTTATTAAACTAAAATATATTCCTTTGTGAATCCTCCAACAGGCAAGTCACACTATATTGATTATAATGTAGTTAATGACAAATTTTGAAATACAGTTTATGATGTATTGATAAATTTTAGACTTGGATTGTTTTGTTCACTATGCATAACTTTAGTGCATACAAAAATCAGAATCATCTCATACAATGGATATACTAATTTCAGTAAAAGAAACCAATTTTTGAAATTTTAGTTTTTTTGTCGAGAAAATAACTTCGAAATTCCAATTTTTGACATGTAACAAATACTTATTTTGTCAAAAATGAGCCTTCGAAGTCAACACACATCAAAATATTCATAATTGAAACTGAATTTTCAATTTAAACTCCTCCGAGTTCGGATAGTCCCAGACTGGGGAAATGAGGCATAGTTATGTGGTGTTTGAAAACATGAAATTTCGAGCGTTGATACATATCTCGATTAAGAAAATAGATTCATTGTTATATTTTCCCCTTTGTACCTTTAAGAGACACATCTATATTATAAAATTATCGTTCTATCTCTGTAAACCTTATAGAAACAACTCTTAATACCTCGCGATAGCCCAGTATTAAATTTCTGTATCGACCAACATAATTGGATTGTGAATAAATAGTTCTGAGGAGAGCATCCTTTTTGGCTTCGGAGAGCTTCATATTAAAGTACATTCTTTGCAAGTGCACCTTCATTCAGAAAATATAGAGAAAAACGTATCGACAAAAATAGATGGATAACGGAACGCGTATCAAAAAATTATAGTTAATAAAGGGTATTACGTTATACATTAATACATTGTTATTACGTTTCATTTGTTTCTTAAATATTGTTATATACCGTCTGCCCTCGCATGTCGGATGCAATGCACGTTGGGCGTCGAGTTATCAACAAGAGTCAAAATGAGGGAAGTGGGTCCAGGCTGCACCCCGCGTGGTAATTCAGGTGGCGAATGAATTTTATTGACTTTCCCCTTTTCTTAATTTACTAACACGGCTGAGATGCGGTACTCTCGTTGGATCAGGGTAACTCCGGGTTTGAGAGTTAATGCTCTAAATGCCAATACTTATGTAAAATAAATGCTGCCAAGCATACAATTTATTACTATTTGATCTCTCTCTGTCTTTCTCTCTCTCTCTCTCTCTCTCTCTCTCTCTCTCTCTCACTCTTTCACTCATTCTCAGTCACTCTCAGTCTTTGACTCTCTCACTCTCACTCTCTCACTCACTCAAAAACGTAAATAATACAGGTTTTATAATGGCACTGTTTTTACAGTTTTTTTCCCCTTACATACAGGTATTTCGATAAATGAATTTACTCTGAAATTATGTGCAAGTATGCAACTGCCCCTTAACATTGAATTGTTCGTTTGACACGCTGTTGTTTTAAGTTCGTTCGTCGGTATCAGTTGAGTTGATGCATCGGCCGTGGCGTGGGAACCCCTCATCTAACAAGGGTCGTTCAACTAAATATTTGTCCTCCCCGGGGCAAGACGAGGGGGTCGGCTGTTCCAGCGATTTGTGAATCAGCTCACCTGCGGTCAAGCAAGTGCAGTGGGGAGGTCTTGGCGTCACAGCTCGAAAGGGTATCTCGCCGGATTGGTGCGCGAACTTCACTCGTACAGAGGATGGTAGTGATAAGCGCATATTTAGAATAGTTGGCTTGAGTGCGTAACTTACCGATGGTAATACTCAGAGTTGGGCAGTATCGAAAATACTTGTATTTAAAATACGTATTTTCGATACTTTTGTAATTTGTATTTTGTATCGAAAATACATATTGAAACATGTATTTTGTATTTGTATCGAAAATACTTTCTGATAGTATTTTGTATTTTCAAAATACAAAAATACTTTTTCTTAATCCGTCACAAACATTGATTGGGCCAGTAAATGGAGTGGGTTCCGCCACGTGGACGAGTGCGACCGGACCTCCGGTTCCTCCGATTATGTTTTTTCCCTCCGTCGGTTCAACCGGAGATAACCGGAGGAGCGCTGTAATCACTGTGTAAGATATATTTCTCTCACCGTAGCTGTAATCGCGAGCTCAGATTCAATTTCTCCGAGAGCAGGGCTCCGCGTGCCAGAACGAGTGCTGCCCATGTGTGTGCCTCGTGGCCCTGGGCTTGTGCGCAGTGATTAAAAATTTGTGCTTGCGGTGTTTTTAAGAGCTGATATTTCGTTATGGTATATTTAGGTAAAAATCTATTTTTCCCTGGGTAGCTTGTACTAAATAAAGTTTTATATATATATATTTATATATATATATATATTTATATATATATATATATATATTTATATATATATATATATATATATATATATATATATATATATATATATATAAAGTTTATTTGAACTAAAACCCATCAATTTTATAGCGCCTAAAAGAGCCTATTTCAATATTAATGCCTATTTGTGCCTATTTTACGTTTAAAACCTAAAATGAGACTAATTTGCCTATTTTCTTTTGTCTATGGCTTCTTTTACCTTTTTTCTTCTGTGTCGGCACAACAGACAAGGATGATATTAATTTTAAGTTACTTTTAACAACCTAATTTGCATTCGTTCTCTTCTACCTTTTTATCCATCTCATTTTGTCGCCTGTAAGAGAGCGAGAAATGAATATACCAGACAAGGATCTAGCGATAAAAGTCTACACGCCACTACTTCCTGACTTCGTGAAGAAGCTGCCTCCATTTCTAAGATAAAGCGATTGAATTTCCCCGAAAGCAAAGTGATCTTGACGTATAAGAAACATTTATTTTTGTTTGAAAACTTGGAGAATGTATTAGTAATTTATTGTGAGGCAAAATACGGTAGGAATATTTCTACTAAAATACGGTGGGAATATTTCTACTAAAATACGATAGGAATTCTAAAACTTGTTCATAAATAGTATTATCGCAAAATGCTCAATACTGATTCTACGTAATATTGATTTATGTTCTTATCTTTGAGAAATATAATAAATGGTCAAAAAGTGAGTTTTCTTGTAAGTTTCGAGTTTTATTAGTGCCTATTCTATCATTTAAAAAGCGTAACAGATGCTGAAAGAACTTATTTTAGGCACCTAAAATGCATATTTTAAAACCTAAAAATCCGCGGTATTCATCTGATATCCATATCATTTGTGACGTATGTTCATACTTTTAGTCTGAAAGGTATCTTGCTTAATTGTCTATAACCTGCAATATTTGTCCCAAGTATCACCTCCGAAGAACTCATGGTGAGATCTTTAAACTCCAAATATTCCTTGGGCTCTTAGCATGGGCAAGATGCCTTTCAGACTTAACATATGAACTTACATCACAAATGATAGGAGCCGTCCATAAATTACGTAACGCAAATTTCGAGTATTTTCAATACCCCTTCCCCCCCTCATAAAGCACTTCCCTATCTCTATGTAAAGCAGCGTAACGCTGCCTCAGACCCTTTCCCTTCCCATTTAGCGTTACTTTTTGTAATTTATGGATGACCTCATACGGATACCTGAAATGGGTTCAAAATTTCATTTGAAACATTTTTGTATAAAGAATGTTATATATTTTTAATAAAATTTTTAATGTGATGTGACCTTTTATTGAACGTGAATGATTGTTTAAAAGAGAAAAAAATAGGATAGATGATATTTTGTGTAAAACACCGTTGGTTGTATTTTGTATTTTTGAAAGTACTTTAAAATACTATTTTGTATTTTGTATTTAAAATACTTCTATGAAAGTATTTTGTATTTGGTATCTAAAATACTTTCGGCGAAGTATTTTGTATTTTGTATCTGAAATACATTTTTCAAGTATTTTGCCCAACCCTGGTAATAATTCCCGTAACTTAATGATGGACAAATGTCTGTCAAATTGTATAGTCTTTTTAATGAGGCGGTCACTCGAGAAGTAGTGTTTCGATGGCCGGCAGAATTTCACTTCTCATGAGATGTTGCTCTCTCCAAAAGAGCTTTTCGTCTTTTTCAATGAGTTTACGAATCCTCTCCCTTTTCTGCCCTTTAATTTCGTTCGTTTTCATTAACTCATCATAAGCCTTAGCGCGAGTTTCTAGCTCATTCCTCGATTCTCATTCGTGTGTGCCGTATGAGAAGGGTTACGGATACAGTGACAGTTGCTGTACGTCTTCCCTCTGGAAAATCCAAAGAGTAGCTCGCGTTTGCGGTTATGGAACATCTCTGCATTCTAGAAAGCTTTCCTTGCTCCCTCGAGTACGCAGATAGGCGTTCTAGAATGTCACGGCTAAACCTCGCGGGCGGAGCCTCACAAACAACCGTGGCCAAGCAGTTGGGGATTGACCTCACAATCAGATAAATAATAAATAAACAAAAGGTGTCTTCCTGTATCAAATATAGTATATTTAAGCTTAAGACCTTTTCAATAGCATAGCTCTCATTATCAGAGCTATCTTGCAGTGTCTGGGCGAAAAACGAAGTTCTGCAGAACTTCGAAAAACGAAGACCAGACGCTGCACGATAGCTCTGATGATGATAGCTATGATATTGAAAAAGTCTTGAGTTTAAATATACTATATTTGATACCGAACAACATCTTTTATTTATTTATTTATTTATTATTGGAAGGTATCTACATCATCAGCAATTAAATTAATGGCCAAACAAACTTATTCGTGGAGAATTGCGAACTTCGCTTGTTCACATGTGGAAATAGTTTCAAATAAAAATACATGGAATCTACCGACTTTATGAACAGGAAAGTAAATGCATTGAAATAAATATATAAAAGCATAAAACTACACAGGATTAATACTATTCCCTAAATTTACTCTATTTTTTTAATGTATCTCTAGTATAAATGAACAGTGGTTGCTAATGACCACACATGTTTTTAAAGCGACCTTAAATAAATAAATTATTTTTGAAGAAATTACATTGATGTGAGATAAATATTCATTTTAAAGGAATTTATTTCTCATTCACATTTTAATTTCAATATTATTCATGGACAATCCACGAGCTTTATTAAATATCCAATTTACTGTAGATAGATCGATAAGAAAATTATTATAGTAATTTCAGATTTGCAATTGTTCATATGTTTACAAAATATGCACAAATACAAAATTGTGCTTTTTCGAATCGATAGCCAGCATATAGGCAACCATTTCAATAAAAGACACCAACATAAAAAAAATCAAGTTCTTTACTTATTTTGGCAACAATTAAAATATGAGTTTGACAATGATTTCGCATCTCTTACAACAATTGTGTCGCATATACTCGTGAAATTACCGAATGATGCACTTGCTGGGCTACACTCTTGTTAAACCAGTGTGTCCCTTGAAGGCAAGAAGCCGACAAGAAATGAGGACCTGTCATCGAATCGCGAGCTCGTTACGCCTTAAATGTATGACATTGAAGCTCCCGATGGGATGACTGTACTGTTTTGATTAAATAAATACTTGAGCGTAATTTCCAACAAGTAACAGTTTATTATTATTTTGTATAATAGATCATAATACTTCTGTAGCAGTACAATACGATCAGCTATCACTCCTTTGGTACTAGAATCAATAATCACCAGGTGCCTTGGAAACTCAGAAAAAACATTGTGATATTGTCACATTACGTAGTACATTGAAGTCTCACGACATTCATGTTTAAAAATAATAAGTACCCCCCCCCCCCCCTCTTTTCAGCTGGTGCCCTTGAAGGGACTCTGTATTAATCGAAGTGCAATGAGCGACGGAACTCCCGTTTGCGTGGGCGCCATCTCTGTTTCCGCCTGTGGAGGTGGCCCAGCGCCAAGGAGGCGCGAGTGCTGCGCTACGCCGATGCCGTGGTTGGGCGGGGAAGGGGGAGGGGAGGCGATCCTTCGGAGGAATCTCGCAGCAAATTGAACATCGCGCAGGAGTTGTTCCAGGAGCGCGTTATTAGTCGCTTTAGCATATCCCTCCGACCCGGCGCGCCGCTCCAGCTCCCGCTCCTGCTTCCCGCTTCGCCTCGCCCCGCCCTTTCCCTTCCCCTTCCCCTCCCCTCCCCTCCTCGTCCAGCTTCGCCCCGCCTCGCTCCGTCCCGTCCGCCCGGCCCCGCGCCGCTCTGTTCCGCGTCGCTCTGCACGCAGAGCGCGGCTTCTCTACGGTGTTCGGCGCCCGGCGACTCCTTGGGCATCCCAGTGCAGGGATTCCGTTGCTTACAACCGTCCTAAAGTATTTGTATACGTGTTAATATTATGGTCTTTTATTGACTCTAAAAGATTTTTATGTTAATGTTTATTTTGTTACTTGTTAGTATTTGTGTTTGCATTCCCAATGCATACCACGAAAGAAAATAATCTTACAGTCAATTCAAAATGTAATCCAACCAATCGACATATTTATTATGTATCATATATTACAGGGGACTGATTGTATTGGTAATTAGAGAAGAATACACATTTTGAAATACTTTTGTAAGGCTGTCACATAGATTTAATTTAAAAGTTCAAAAAGATCCAACAAAAAGATTTCGGACAGTCAAATTTATAATAACAGTTTACATTAAAAACTTGTTTGTGTGGCTACGTTTTGAAGGCTGATGCACCTTCATCTTCAGGCCAATACACATATATTTGAATAAACTAGAAAGAATTTTACCATACTTTTTGGACTGTATTGTAAAGAAGTAGGCCGATACAGTATCATACAAAATTATTGATGTAGAAATATGATCTCAGAATTTAAATAACTTGATGCTGAATTCTTTTAATTTATGTCGAACGTTCTTACACGTTCATGCTAAAAGGATGAAACCTTGATAAATACCTGCTGCTGTGGCTTTAGGCCGGCTACATCGATGTTTATTTATTAACATGAACGATAGTGTTTCCTCATTCATTCCTTCTATTATTCACACTGTTATTTAATTATTATTCACATTGTTTTAAAAGTACACTGTTTTGAAATATTTTTATATTCCTCTTCTAATTCTTTATATTCTCTTCGAAACGTAGCCACAAACATAAGTTTTTAATGTAAACTGTTGTTATAAATTTGACTGTCCGAAATATTTTTGTTGGATCTTTTTGAACATTTTTTTAAAAAAAAGAATAAACATTGTTTATTCCTCTCAAATTTCCAACAGGGTCAATCCTCTCGCTTAGTTAAATAGACGTTACGGTTGTGGTTTCAAAGCTTGAACAATTTAACAAGAGTAGTTGAATGCTGTTTCTATGGTGATTTTGCAGATCATCACAATATTACGCAGAATGCGTAGTAAGTCACCGTTATCACCAACAATATTATTTTCACAGAGTGAAAATGATATCATATAAGGAATTACGCATAGTTTGCTATCTGTTTTTTTTCTACTGTTCCAAAATAAACGAGTAAGCAATTGTCACAGTCAATAAAATACTTCATAGAAGCGGATTATTTGGAAATGTGAAATATCGCCGCAGAAAACACATGGACTACTACGTCCAATGTTTTCCGGATTGTTTTGTATGCGTGGATCCCAGTTTATCTATTCTGCACTTAAGCAGCACAATACATATATTCGATTATTTTTTGACGTAGAGCTGAAAACGATTTTATTTTCAAATAATGTTATTCGCTATAGAGCTGCTAAGTATTTTATCGGCAGTGAAGTTAAAAATGCGTGGAAATCAATTCATTGGCAATGAAATAATCCTGTAATACTTGGATATCACATGATTTATTAGTAATTGCAGAAAATAAATTATATGTGATAATGCTAATGTGACATTGTGTGATGTATTACCTTTCTAAAAGCAGTTACATTTAACATTTATCAAATGAATGTTGTGTTTTCTTCAATTGTTCTTATTTTCTATTAGTTTTAATTCAGGAAAAATTTAATATGGTTAGAGAATGGAACATCAAGAAATACAGCGTACATTAATCCCATCTGAAAAGGGACAGATAGCAAGGAATAAACAAGAAGTACGGGGCTTAGAAAGGTTTATATCATGTTATCTGTGAACTTTCGCGTTTGGTGAATGTAGTTATCATAAATACTATTGAGACAATACAGGACACTTTGAACCATTCTCATACTATGGGAGAGTAGTGTTCAAGGAGCATCGGGTCGTTCTAGGCCGCCAGGTCGCTCGAGAGTTCTTGATTGAATATTTAATTGGTACATATTGAATATAATTCGATAACTAAACGATAAGTACAGATAATATGCAGTATTACACTAAAGTTAATGACATATACCAATAGCGAATGGTAATGTGTACAAGTATTACGAATATGTCAAAGGTGTATTTGTGTGTGACATCTGGTGGGGATGATGCGCGTTTTGGGGATCATGAAATATGTGTTTGGAATGAGTTGCACGGAATGATGAGATAGTACATATTTAACAAAACATGGTGAAAATATGAATAAGGTTATTCTTCTACCCGTCTGTCTAAACCCAATGGGTTATATTACGTTTTTGTCTGTGTGTAATTGAAATATACTATGATTATTAATTACTAATGTAATAAAATAAATAATGAGTATCAAAAAGAAAATATTCAGAAAAAAACATAGATGCCTTTCACGGAGTTCGGACCCAGAGACTTGGTGTATCACGCTCACAGTCTCATTAGCTGCTGTGTCTTTAGGTCGGCTACATTGATATTTATTTGTTAACTTGAACGGTTGTGTTTTCTCATTCATTCCTTCCATTTTTCACTCTGTTATTTAATTATTATTCACATTGTTTTAAAAGTACACTATTTCGAAATCTTTTTATATTCCTCTTCTAATTCAAAGCGTTTTCATCCAGTTTCCTTTTTGTTTGTTTATAGCGAATTTTAAACTAGGACCCATTCTTTATTTAAACATCGAATCGGGCGCGGAATCGCAATGAAGCACGGCTCCCAATCAAAGCACCTAACGCGTTCTTTCGGTAAGAAACTCCACGGCCACATTCAGAAATTCCGCGCGGCCGGGCGCCGGGTGCGGTTCGCAGCAGCGGTTCAACTTTCACGCGGCCGTCCACGCGACTGTGCGCACTTTCGGCGTGAGGGGGCGTGGTGCGGTGTAGCGGGTGGGGCGTAGCGGAGAAGGATGGGGCGCGGGCGGTCGCTTCCACGTTAATTACACCCCCGTGCCGCCCCGGAGGCCCCCGGGGAAATTCCGGCCGACCGCTCCCCCCCCCCCTTTCTCCCGAGACCCCCCACCCGCAGCCTTGGTTGACCCCTCCCCCGCCCTCACTCGCTAGCCCTCCCGTCGTTGGCGACTTCAGTTGTCTCTTCAGTACCTGGAGAGGTGGCTCAAGGCATCAACTGATATCACGACATTGCCTCTCGCCGAGCGGTTGTAGGTTCGACTCCCGACGGTGACAGAATATTCGACACTACTTAGCTAGGTCGAATTTAGCCGTTGATTGGAGGAGAATTCCAGCAACGGTAGTTTTTCCGTGGTTTCTCCGATCAACACAAGGTGAATGCCATGGCAGCACCGTAACAAACCGCCCACAGTCTGCACGCGATTTTTCTTTCCTCTTCCTTGTCATATCCTCATCCCGGACACACACACTAACACGCACTACACTACCACACATTCCGGAAGATCAGCCGAGAGCTTAAAACTTGTCCCGGCTGGGACGGTGACCCGCCGGTGGGAGAGACCTGATTGGAGAAAGCCCCCTTGCTGATGAAGGTCGGCGCCGGATCTTGCCGTTCAGCGAGGGAAGATCACCGTCACCTCTCGAGGGCAAACATGCACTACACTTATGGTACTAACAACATTAGCAGTTGGTGCGCACGGAATCACTAACAATCAAACAATTGCCGCTTCCCGCTTCCCCGCTTCCGCAATCCAATGTTATCACAGCGGATTGTATACTAATATTCTCCAATGTCTACCAATATACTGCGATTTTTCTAAGAGCGACCCTCAAGGCCACTCAAATCCCATCTTCGCGATGGAATATGTCACGGCATTTCGCGTCTTTCTCGGTCTTGCCGGTAGAAGTCGCATGATCGCAAGCACTGCTTCATACGGTCGCGATCGTGCGAAATCTAGCGGAACGACTGAGAAAGACGCGAAATGCCGTGACATATTCCATCGCGAAGATGGGATTTGAGTGGCCTTGAGGGTCGCTCTTAGAAAAATCGCAGTATATTGGTAGACATTGGAGAATATTAGTATACAATCCGCTGTGATAACATTTGTAGTTACACGTATGTATCTTAAGACGCTCATGTTAGAATTAAAAAATCTGTAGAACTGGCCTTGACAGTCACTCTGATCAAATCCATGTAGATGACGGAGGAGAGCTATTGCCCTAAAAAATTTCCATGCATTGTATTTACCACTCGCAGCACCCAGCTGCATTTTGTAGATACCACGCAGAATAATTAGTTTCACACGCGTTTACCCTTCACCATCGCCTTTTGGATATTATGTCAAAATTCTGAGAAATTTTGCTGACAAACATTTCATTAATGAGATAGATTTTTCAGAGATTTATGATGCTTTACGAAAACTAACAACGAAGATATCCTACGCTGATGCGATACACGGTAGAGATAGTGGTTGTGCAGGAGATGCCGCGTCCTAGAAAGCGTTTTGAACGTTCGTCATCACATTGTGACCTTCCTCCGGGTGAAATGCGATTGTGATGTACAAGATGCGGCATACAGTTGTGCTCGATGGGAAGCCATATACACGTACACAACACGGACTAACTAGCGTTGCTAAAACCGTACTTACTTTCTCGCCCTATTTTCATGCAAAATTATGCAAAAAGTAGTGAAATTTTCGAAAAATTGTACTTGATTTTATTTTAAAATTATGTTTATGGAACAAATTTCATTAAGAGAAAAATCTCTATCTTCAATATTTTAGTTGTAGGAAGACTCCGAAAAAAATAGAACTTTTGCAATTTTCGAAAAATTATAGTTGTCAACTAACATGAGACATATGTACCATTACCTCAAACGTATTATCCAAAACGCATTATCCAAAAACAAAATTTAATAAAAAGCGATCAAGCCATTTTCTTAAAATTTGGAACATGTCCCAGGGACTTTCTGTAAAGTACCCCCCAAAATTAAAACATTGGTAGCAGATTCATGGAACCATGACGTTAGTCAGATCGATTGAGGGATATCAATTTTGAAAAAAAAACGACTGAACGGTTTAGACGCTAGCGTTATTCGCAGACTAACGATTTGCCTCATTCAATTTTTCGGTAGCAAGAACTCACAAAACGTGAATTCTGGCTACACCACATGTTAGAAGATTTTTGTTCTTAAATTTAGCTACTGGATTTATACACAGTTTGATATTTTCTAGAAATTAAATATAGCAATACCATTTATGAATGGAAATAGTCAATGCAAAGACGTATAGCAATATTTAATATTCATTGTGTCACATTTTTGATACTGTAATTGATAAGGTGGCGTTCAAAATATGGAATTTAGGAAAATGAAGATGTTCTATTAAAAGCTCAAGTTTTTATTAAAAAGTTATTGCCGAGGTGGTTTAGAACGTGTACCGACTTGCTTCGGCGGTTCGGTCCGAAGGTTCGTACCGACTCGCTTCGGCGGTTCGGATTTTTGTCACACATCTCTCATGTATGTGTTGTCAAGGATGGCGTCGCCGTTCAGAGGAGCCCGCAGTTTGTGTTAGTGCCTAGTGTAGCTCGAATAAGGGTCCCATCGGGACGAAAAGGGGTAACTGGCTGTCGACTGGATAAAATTCCGAGAAAAAAATTATTTGTGAAATTACTAAAATCGTGCGTTTGAGTTTGCTTTTAAGAAGTACACTGGTATACGAATGATTTTTTTCAAAATTGACGAATTTTGACGTAATTTGTTTTCCAAAATTGTAATTTTTACTACAATTTTATTATCGAAGTTATTTTATGTGCATTAATCAATTGTGTAGTATAGTACTTGACTTACTATTTGTATGGCGAAAGCTTGCGTGAATTTGTTAACTCATTGTGAGGATTTTTGAGGATTCGATTTTAAGAATATAATTCACTCACCCTAGACGACAAAGCAGTGATCGATATGTAACGAGTTTTGAGATGTGACCGGTGGACCATGGCGTGGAGACGCCTGCACTGGCTTCTCGTCGAGGTTGCGGGGGAGGGGGGAGGGAGGCTCGGGTGGCGCACCGGCGTAGACGCCTCAGGGTATCAATTGAGATCACCGCTGTGCCTCTCGCCGCGGGGGGGCTGGGGGGGGGGTCCTAGGGTGGTAAGATTTTCGACACGAACTACGTAACTGGTCGACTTCAACCAAGTCTGGAGGAGAATTCTAGCGGCCGGCTGCTTTTGGTCGGTTTCTGCGATCAACACCAGACGAATATTGGTTTTGTGGTGCAATGTCGTTGGCATTTAAAATTAAATGATCAGAGGTGTTGTCATTGACAACAATGTAGTAGTCGTTCTGTGGTTTCCAGACAGCAGAAAACTGACGATGGCTAAGCCATCGAAAGCTGCTCTTGTTGAAATAATTAACATTGTTGGCAATGACAACACCTGTGATCATTTAAATTTAACCAGAAGAATGCCGGAACAGTCCCCTTATAAAAGGCACGAACCTCCCGTGATGTTTCCTTCCTCTTGCCTGTCCTATCCTCACCTCTTATCCACATTTACACGTACATGCACTACACTGCCACACATGTCGGGTGACCAGTCGGGAGCTCAAGGCTCGTCCTACCTGGGGCGGTGCCCCGTTGGTGGGAGATACCTGGTTGAGAAAATCCCCGCAAGCCGACGTAGGTCGGCACCGGATCTCGCGACCCTGCTAGGGAAGTTCACAGCCATCTCCTGCGTGCGAAACATGCACTACACGTACGGGTCGAATGACCTTACCGGTTGACGCGCCTAGAATCACTGATCAATAAATAGAGTGGCGCTTTGCGTGGAATTGATTGTTACCGCCGAACTTTCCGCAAGCATCAGTGTGTATGGAATGGCGCGTTGAGCTCGTAAGCAGTATAATAGTATTAACTCTAATATTAATTATTATACTAGTATTATAGTATTAACTATAATACTTAATTATTTTCGCTTCAAGGTCGGATTTGTGAAGAGAGATTTTCTACAATTTGAGCTGACGCTTAACACTGGTAGCCAGGTTCCGTTTGAACCCCACTAAAAAGGTGTCAAAGTAAATCCGTCACGATTTTCATTACCCATTAAGAAACAATTACCTTTCGCATAATTACCACTTGTTGGCAAATGTCTAAGGAACAGCATTAGGGAAAGTTGAGCAATCATTTGGTTTTCTTTAATATTCATATTTAGTTGCAGAAACAATTTAATTTTATATTAAGAAATATATAGAATAATGTTTTATATTAAGAAATATATAGAATAAACATTTTCAAACAGCTGTAATAAGCTAATAATTTGAAAAATAATATCTCTTACCGATAATTTTGTTTAATCTATTTTAATAAACAGTTTAGTCTTCATAGTTATTCATGAAATTTCAGCACTCGTTCCCGTTCGTGTAATATAACCTCAGATTACTTTTAGCTTTTTTTCCAGGGTGCCAGTGGTTTGCGTTTGTGCGTATGCATTTTAAACGCTGAAGATGTCACTTAACTAAACACTGGACGTTGGCTCATATGACCAGAAGATCTCATTTTGCAATCACACTGACACCACTACAAGCTTCGTTTCCATACGGTGCTGCAAGTGTAAAATATTTTGAAGGTCTGAATATTTTTTTCCAGCATGAAAATTGGAAGTTCGAAATGTATTCTAAGAAATTGCTCGTCATTTTATAAAACAGTTGAAAAAGTCGAAGGAGACACTTGGCCAGTCCTAGGCAGTGCGTTGAAATCATTTTAAAAATATAGCGTAATACCCATGAATTAAATGAGAAAAAAAGTCTACTCTTTTCTTAAAAGGAGTTGAGATGTACATTTTCTTTGTTATTCTTCAAGCAGTAGATCAGTGTAAAAATGAAACGTGTCCAGCTTAAAGTGTTGTATTGCCAACTGAAATTTGTAATGTGTGGAAAAGAGAAGTTCAGAACTAGTTTCTGATCCTCTCACAGAACTAGTATTATCAGCTACGAAACGCCTAAATGCTTCATTAGAATAGTAGTAGACCATGATGACATTTTATATTTCAAAAAAGGTGGTCGAACTATTTTAAGAAATCAACAAAGTTTCTTGCTCGTCCTGGCAGTCCTCATTGTGAGCCTGGCGTGACTCGTTCCAAGTAAATCAGATACCGTATAGTAGAGAATATTTTGCTTACCTCATGGCGGATCTGTTGATCGTCTTATCAAGTACCCGTTCATGCTGGCAAAAGGGAAGGCACGTCCAGATTTGCTTTTCAAGAAATTGTATGTCACATCTCTTTTTCCAATCCAAATGAAGACAATGTTCAAGTACAATAAGCTTAAGAGAGAGTTAAGATGCATTAATTACTCGATTTTGCAATGTAATATAAGGTGTGAAGAAAATTCGAAGGTATTGTAATTTTGAAATTTCGGCGATTGGTTATTATTGTGCACATCTGAAGTAATAAACTAAATCGTAATAGAAATACTGTATTATATTGAACGTATTGGCAAGCGAACCTCGTGGTAGCTATTTGGGTATGGGCGGAAAGGGATTACCAACAGGAAATCGCCTCGCCAAGCAGGAAGAGAAAGATGCCCTAGAGAAAGCACCCAAAAGCTGAACAAAGGGCAGGCCATTCTAGAGGCAGAGCGGGGGAGGCGGCGTGACCTAGGACGTCACGTTAGCCTCCAGTATACAAGAGAGCAGACGAAGGAAATGGGTGAGTTCTAGAGAAGTCGTGAGGACCTCGTGCTCATGCACAAGTCTGCGCCAGGGCGCGGTGCAGCGGTGAGCCAGATGTGACTGCGGTCACGTAGGAGTGATGCTGTGTGCGAGCTCCGAGTGAGGTGTGGTTGAGATCCACGACTCACAACCGATCATCAATCGGTTAAGATCGCTCCTGCGATCAAGGCTCATCATGGATTGGTGCACCTGTAAGGACTTTGTGTCAATCGGATTTGGGATCGCTGCCGCGATCAGGGAATAGTAGAAGGTCTATCAGAGCGATTGTATTAAATGTAACCATTTAACTGTACATATTTCTTTGCAAATATAACTGTATATATGCAAGCTCTGTGTCTGTGTTCGCTGTAAGCACCCATGACGTCACAATATTTTGGGATATCTGAATATTGTGAACCAAAAAATGTAAATCACCAATGTTTTACAACCGGAGTCTACTGTATTTGCAGGAGACTCTCGTCCATTTCCGCACATCGCATTGCTAGTCTTTTTTCATCACAACTAGAATTTTTTCCTATAAACGAAAGTATTAATTCTGAAGATAAGATTTTTAAGTTGAATCAACTGCGAAAGTGAACATTAGTGTTCCAAAAAATAATCTTTATGATGTGAAAACGCATCAACATTCTCTTTCATTTTGTATTATGTATCTTTCGTCTTTTGTGACGGAATCGGCAATGTTTTATTGTTTTAATTTTCGATTGTTTATCACATTCAAGTTCCTGTGAATGGTAAATCACATTAAATCTTAATGGTAAAATGTGATCAATTATGCTGTTATAGCACTAAAATTATTGAGATGTTCTTTCAAATGCGTCTCGAAAAAGACAAATTCGCTATCAGGTGTCCTTGGTAGTTTGTGAGTTCGCCAGGAGACTCTAAAGTATCGTGTATATGAAATAGACTATTTGAATACAATTATTATTTACAGTACTTCTTTTAATGCATTAAAATTGTGTTACTTTTTTCTTTAAAAAACTACAAATAATTGTGAATGTCTATGTATTTCTCTGAAGTGAAATAAAGTAAAGGGAAATTCGATTAGGCGTTATTGTGGAAAATATTTTTTTGACATATAAATAAGTACAATTAAAAATAATCGTATTATGTTCCATGAAGGTTGTTAGTATACGCGAGAGAATATATTTAGAAATCATATGTTCGAGTATTTTGACATCAACAAGGTTATGTTCCTTAAAATAGATTTAGCGAGTGGAGTCCTAGTATTTCTGATAAACACGTTTGATCTCGTGGTCTGATAGAATTTGTGGAATATTAGCTTGGGTGATTTGTATTTCATGTCATTATATGTTCAATGTTTCTTAGGTTAAACGTATTCCATTCGTAGCCTTTTCAAATGTGAGAAGTATTTTTGTGACTGACCACTTTTAAAATAAACTAATTACATATCTATAAAACAAAAACAGTTACATTGGCATGTTTAGTAATCATGCCGAATCTCGAAGTCGCACCCTACTTGCTCTCAAGGGTTGCTGATCCAGGTTTCTTATTTTTGTGCAGTCCCCTGCAAATAATAATAATAATAATAATGTACATTTAAGCGGGACATAATATTACATTCTACTGGTGACGTACGTTAAGTCCGATCGTCGCGTCGGAGTTGGATATATAAAGAATTTCCAACTAGTGGGCATTGAGATTTGACGGTACAAGTATTTTTATTGTCACTCGACACTTCAGGCCTTGGTTTGAGATTTCATCACGTAAAGTGTGAAATTTAGTTAATACATTTTGAAGTTGTTACATAATATTTTGTAATAAATACATTACTAAGATATTAAAAGCTGATAAGATCAAATGCAAGTAAAGTTTCGTAATAAAATCTGGGGTAGTTTTTTGGCACAGGTACAGGAAACACGTGCCCATGGCGGCAAAACTGCTGTACTGAAATAGTCTTAACGAGCCTTTTCTTCGTCACGCGCGGTTATTAGTTTTTTTGTTTTTTTTTAAATTTATATTCTATGAAATCCGGAATAAAATGATTAAGTATTCGCGAATTAATTCATTAATAGGCTGATCCTACATTCTGCTGTGACCTGTGAAAAGTCAAAATGAGCCCCGTTTACATTTTTAGAAGTCATACAATTAATATTTAATTACAATTACCGAAAATAAGTTTTATGTTACATGGATACAATTGCTTTTATCGGAGTTCTTAGAACTTAAAATTCAGGTCATTGATCGATGAAGCGGGATTCCCGCCAGATTTGATGGCTTCTCAGTGTAGTCAGCCGGGAAAAAATAGTTTGAGCGAAAATTTTACTTTTTGTGCCGGAATCTATTAATACGTATATTTTTGTTATAACATACTGGTTTGCATATTTTTAAAAGCAAATGTAGGATAATAAAAAAATTAAAACAGAGTTTTTAAATTTCTTTAATAATTTACCACTTTTAGACGCTGAAAAACATTAAAATGAAATGAAATACAATTTACCAACTAATAGTATGATTTGAAAGGTGATATGATTTGAAGATTCAGTTGAAACTGTTGTTTTTACAGTTTTATATCTTTTGTATGTTTTTTCTTGCAATGCCTAGTGTAATTGGGGCTTTGCCCTGTTGTGGGTAAATAATTAATTAATTACCAAACGTTTTTAAAAATTAATAAGATACGTATTCAGGAGACTTTTATTGCTACAGTATTGATTTTTCAAAATTACTCAGGCCTCCCTTCTACAACCATTGCCTCCCCCGTAGGTCGCGCCCTTCGGTTTGAGAACCTCTGGCACGGCGGTTCCTTTTTCGGCAGGTCCGTCGTGGTGAGCGCGTTCCCAGTAATTTAATGTGCTTTATCGCCATTATATTACAATATATCGCCAAGAATCTGACAGATGTCGCCATTATCGCGCCAATTAACAAATATTTAAAATTATGTGTTGAAATGAAGGAACAAGTTATTGTGCGTAATGTGCGTATAACTACTCAGTAAGATTAAGGATAGGAAAAGCTTAAAAGGTATCTTTATCTCCATTTTTATCATAAGAAAAATAGAGACTGAGTCAGTATCATGGTGCAACACCGTGGTTCATAGTAACCAAGTCAGTTTAGGTTAGTTGAAAACAAAAATATAATTAAAGTTTCTTCACAATGATATAATAAAGATAATTATTTGAGACAATTTGAAAACATTTTTTGAATTTTTGAGTAGCCAAAATATCGCCAAAACGCCAACAGTAAATATTAGCCGCCCAAAACATGTAAAAAAGCGCCAATTTGGCGACAAATAGCCAATACTGGCAACCTTGCGCGTGTCCTCGTGGCTGGGTCTAGTTGCTCAGCCTCGGCCGGTCGTCGCCGCCGCCGCGTCATTTGGCGAACGCACGAGAGCCCACTCGGGGTGCGCCCGGGCGTGATTGATCGGAGAGGTGGCGGGGGCGGGGGGAGGGGGTTGTTGAGACGTGCTGCTAATGACAGCGACTCGCTCCGCGCGGGCATTGGGCCCTGGCGCAGCCAATCGTTTGAAGCGCGCGGCCTATTGGGCGGGAGGGCACCCGGACGTGGCGGGCGGCCACAATTACGCAATCGCTTTGAGGATGACCACGGACGCGTGGCGGTGGATGGCGTCGCTACTTCGAACGGAAGAGAATGGGCGTGGTTGCGAGTATTTGAAGAGGTCGTTCAGGGATATCCGTAAGCTTTGATGGTATCGCGGTTAGCTTGCCGGGCTGTTATATCCAACTGTGCAGATTCAAATCCGAGCGAAGGTGTATATTTTTGAGGGGGGGGGAATCCTTCGAGACGGAAAATAAATCCCCCTGTCCCTTGTTGTAGATTTACTGCATGTAGATCGTCAACTCTAAAACAAGCCTCTGAGCTAAATGTATATCGCGTGGTTCGTCCTCCGTGATACCTTTTTTCTCCGCTAAGGTGAAGGAGCCTAGCGAAATTTGAGTGGTTGGACGGAAGAGGAGACCTCATGGCCCGAGTCTCGCCTCGTAAAATAAGGGCTTTGAATTGAATAAACTTCAAATTTGAGCTGTTTCAAATCGAGATTACCACAGTATTCTCAGAATTTTCCTGTTCAAAACTATAATTCTCCTTATTTTTGTAACATCGATCATTTTCTGGACGCAGTGCCTGGACTCGGTGCTTATCGTGACCAAGAGCTCAGACTCGCACTCACAGGTGTGCTTGCGCGAGACGAAATGACGACTGCTTTTGATTCACAAATCGATTGCAATTCGCACAAGACGACGTAACGAAGATATAAAGGGAGATACTTATTTATTCTGTAAAACCTGTTAACAAGAGCAATTGATCACGCATTAAGGATCCACTGTCATTTTTTTAAAGACAAAGATAACGAAATTTAGCTAGGTACATACCTAACCAGAGTAATTCATATACGTCACATTATTTAGAAAATTTAATTTTAAAATCGTGTTTTATATTGTTTTGTATAGTAATTCTGTAACATTTATCTAACTCGCTTATTCCTTGGATTAACTGTCGTGAAACATTGCATTTTCGGAATATTTCACTTATAGTTCTCTTGTGTTAAATAATAATTATTAGAGCTTTTTGTTAATTTGTGAGCTTCTTGAGCTTGCCAATGACAATATTTAGAAATTCGACTGAAAATTTTGTACTGAGAGAACTGCGAAAACGTACACGTGAAAGAAACTATACAAATGCATTAAGTTACTATTAATTTTGCCAAAACAACTTCACAGACCACACTGTCACACAGACTCTCGGCTAAATGATACTTAACTTTTATTTGGAAACATGTTTTTATAAAGAGGGACACCTGGTCTTTAAGACCGCCATTTGATATTGAGCGTTGAATGTGAGATATAAATATTAAATAATATACCTGTTTCTATTCATTCGTATGTTTCTTTAGAGTGTACTTAAATATATTGTATATGATAACATGAAAAGCAATTTAAAATATTGAAATTGTTGGAAAACAATCAAATTGTTAAAATATTGATATTGTTGTAAAACATTAATTGTTGAAACACATTAAAATTTTTGGAAAACACTGAAACTGTTTAAAACTTTGGAATTGTTGAAAAACACTGAAATGGTAGAAAAAGGAAAACTTGAGTTATAGATACAAGAGGGTTCTTTGAATCTTTATTGTTTTTGCGCCGCAAAGATAAAGTTTCCTACTGCATTCTAAGCAAACTGTTATTTTGCAGTTTATGCAGCGTTTTTCCTTTGGTCATTCCGTCACTTGGAACCTCTCGCTGCTCTTCATCTTTTTCTTGTCCCTGTAGCTGACGTTCCCGCCACTGCCCCGGCAGTTGCTCTACCTGTTGCTTAGCAATGCCTTCTGCTGATACTTTCTGAATACTTGATTTCAAGCCCTGTGGGAGGTTCAAGTGTATCCGCAAGTCTCGTTTGGTGGAAAGTAATCAGCCCCAACTCTTGACGTACTCATACCCGTATCTTTTCATAATCGGTGTATCTTTGAAATGCATATATTATACCCGTAAATTAGTTCACGCTTCCAATAATCAGCATCCTGTAAAATAAAGCAAGAGAACATTGCCTGGTTTTTCACATTTTGTTTTATTGTAGAAGCGAATAATCTCAAGTTTCCTTTTCTTTCCCTTGGCTTAGATGCTACGATGTATAGTTGATGTCTATATGACAACTCTATTCCTTTTAGGCACAATGCTAATAAACGTAGTTAGTCCTCTCAATCTTTACAGCGTTAATCGAACTGGTCTTTGTGGGCTAGCAAGGAATTCCTCAGGAATAATTTTTGTTCTTTTTTACTGTCCCAAAGTACGTTAATTTTCACGTCATCAGTTCATCAATAACTACTGCAGAACTAAGTAAATTGTCTTGAGTAGTCTCAGTTGTGTCAACTAGCTTGAGTAGGGTACTCAATTTTTGAACTTCTTGAGCTGGGATCGTCCGAACGAATTGGGCGAGCGATTACATCATTTTCAAAGTAAAATATCAAATACTGGAAAAAGTCGCCAAAGAGCGTATATGGAAACACCCGTCACACAGACCACTTACACACTAAGAGAAACAAACGGTCTCACAGACCGCCACGATATCCAAAAATGCCCCTTCAATGCCAGCCGCTTCAGCAGAACTAAACAAAACTCCGCCCAATGATAGAAGAGGGTCACGGAGGAAGCTATTACGACTGTCAACGCTCTCGTCCACTCTGTCATTATTGCATAAACCAATTTCAATTGGTTCCTGTCAGACCGATGTTCTATACAAGTGTTAACAATAAAGAAAACGTTTTCAGCGAGTATACTTTTCGGCTTTTTGCTACTTTGTTGCTTTATTGGCGGTCATAGAGCTTTTACTCGTAGCAATCAGGATTACGTATTATTGGTCGAAAGCAAGTGAATGTTTCATTCCATTTGTTAAATAACCATGAACGTGACAAGAAATATGGAAACTAAGAGAGCCATACTAAATATTTTACATCTTTTCGTGGAAATGGCCTAGGGAAATGACTGTGGCCAGGGACTGTGGTAAGCTCAAAAATTTCTCAATGGAAACATATCTTCCAATAGTGTTTTCAATACATAGATTACTTAATATTGAATTCTTGACATTCTTTTATAACAAAATTAATTAGTCAATATTGTCTGTTTTATTTACAGACGTGAAAATGCTGTGAATGATGAATTGTTAAATAAATTAGGATTGTATTTACGTGTGTATCTTTACGATATTCATACGAAATTGATATTTTGTCAGGACACGTATTAGCTGTCCCAATTAACATATTAAAACCAGAAATAAACTGAAATGTATACACTCTCTTCAGACAAAGAATATGACGAGAAATGTATCGTGAAGATTAATGACTTTCGTGAATATTCTAAGACTTATTCGAGTATTAATTACACACGTTAATTAAACTAGGAGTGTAAAAGACCAGAATGGTCGATCAATTTTCTAATCACTTATATTTGTTGCTGGTCTTACACAGTTTTGGGAACTCAAACTCCTTTTATCATCGTAAACATCAGCTAGAGAAAATTCACATTAATCATATGATCATAGAAATACATTTGAGGCATTGGTTTTACATCATATGTTTTTTATTTCAGCATAAAGCCTTTTCTGCCGCATTGCGGCTATCTTCAGTGCAATTTGAGGCGGCTGTGTTCCTCCGTCCAGACAAGACAGCTGACGGAGGACCACAGCCGCCTCAAATTGCACTGAAGATGGCCGCAATGCGGCCGAAAAGGCTTTATGCTGAAATAAAAACTTACGATGTAAAACCAATGCTTCAAATGTATTTCTATGATGAAAACATCGTAAACTCCACACCATTTCCTACCAATCATATGATCGTTTAAGCTGTGTTTGATTTGTTGCGTCTTCGTTGATGCAATGCGTCTCTGAACCCTTGTTTGACCATTGAGCCCTAAAAGATATAAATTTTCTGTTCTTTCAAATGATCCTTTCATTTAACTATCTATTTATTCCGGTAACAAGTATTATACCTCCCCTCGCGAAAATGGGCGTGTACGCTAACGTACGGGCAAACGTACACGGAGTGCGTATCTCCGACGTGCGGATGTGAACAAGAGCTTGCCACGATGTGCGTTTTTGTGTACCAAACGTGTAATTTGGCCCAAATGAATGTACGCTTGAGCTGTACATTGGAACGTACACGATGTCGCGTGTACACGATGTACAGCACGACGTGTACCGTTACCAATTAATGTGTGCACCTAGGTTACGAAAACTAACCTAACCTAAAATATTTACAATGGAATACGTTCCAGTAGAAAATATTTCACTATTATGCCTAGATTTTCTTCCAGGAACTACTGAAACTATGAACTACTGAAACTGTCCGCGTGAAGGACTCACTAGTTTGATGTTGCATCAAGTACATTCAAATGTGATATATCATGAAAGATGTTTCAGAACACGTTTGATACTTAAGAAAACAGCAGTCACACAATAGAAATAAACATATTTCTATGAATGAATTTTAATATCTGGCCTTAACCTCATTCTTACAAATTGATTGTATTACTGGTGGTAGATGGGAACAGAAGAAAGTTTTGCTCGTAAATGGATTCCCTTGAATTAACTACAGCCCTTCTATCAAACATTTCTTCTCGCAGGTGGGGTGCATTGAAAGAATCAAACAAAACCAAAATTAAATTTAAACAAAAACTTCCTTTATTAACTCTTATCGCTATCAGTAATAGTTCAGTAATAATCCTCTCAGTAATAGTTCTCTTAAAATTTGCTTGTTTTAAAGGTAGTTGGGAATAGGAAGAGATGAATAATACACTCACTCTGGTGATATGATATTCTTTTTACCTGAGAATACAGGAAAAAATATAGAGAATTTTGGAATATTGAACATCATAATCAACTTAAACCTTGAGTTCCAGTTCATGAAATAATTCTTGTGGTAAGAAGTATAATAATGACCATAGAATTTTCTGAATTTTTTAATTAATAAAACTTTGTAAAACGTGGTAATAGAATATTTGTACGAACGGTAGTTACGTTAATCTTAAGTGTGTTGTAATATGTTTGAAGAATATTACATTTCGTAGCTGGTGCATTATATGCAGCGAGAATGCATGGCTTAGGCAGTTTTCAAGCCAACTCTGCGTTTTGATTAGTTGCAGGTTATAAAAGGGAAACAAAAACACTGCAAAGAAGTGTTCCTCGTTGTTGCATCACAGTAGTTCTTTTTAAAATAAGTATGTACGATATCCATGTGCATACAATAAGTGACTTACATCAATTCTTACTTATTTTTCCAACATGCTAATGAGGTAATGAATTTTGATGAGACAGAATATGTTGCCATAATAAAGATCTAAATATAATTAAAACGCCTCATGTTACTTTGCTAATACTGTAACACTTTATTTCTCCTCCTCCACTTTGCCTTAACTTTATATAAACATTCTTAATAAATTAATGATAAAATAACACCTAAATTAATTGAGTTTACAAATTTGTATGAATTCCACAACAATGAATTTAGTGTTACCCAATACAGGAATTACTCCAGTAGGTAACTTGAAATTCTGTTCAATCAACACGCATGGCAGTGTACATTTTGTTGGCCTATTTTATTTCATAAAATGAAATAGTGAACACAGTTTTTGACCAATTAAGAATTTTTTCCCTTGATAAATTCAAAGATAACAATACAAACTTCCTAGTTTCGCTTGATATATTTCATCGCTTCATATAATCCATGACTTTACTTGATGCATTACTTTTGCGCTACGGAGTAGAGAGAAAGTTATGTAATGCTGTGCGAAAAACAACAAATCTCCGACAAAAAAATCTTATTACAGGGCCTGGTAACAAAAAAGTGGATAAATCCAGTTGCTAAAATAAAAAAAAAGAAACCTCTAACATGTGGTGTAGGCAGAATCCATTTTGTGAGCCCTTGATGTCGAAAAATCGAATGACGGCAAAACGTCTGTCAATCTGTCCGTCTGTGAACAATGCTAGCGGCTGACCCGTTGAAGCCATTTTCTCCAAAATTTATATTCCCCAATCGATCTGGTTGATGTCGCGGCCCCGTGAATTTGAATCCGTTATTTTAATGTTGAGGGTACTTTACATGAAACCCCTAAGACATTTTGAAATTAAAAAAAAGGCTCCATCGTTTTATTAAATTTTGTTGTTGGATAGTGTGAATGACGTTTAAGAGAATGACGGAGGTCTCATTTTTTTAAAAAACTCTTATTTTTCGAAAATTGCAAAAGTTCAGAATTTCTTCGGAGCCTTCGTGCAACATGTATAAAAGATAGTTATTTCCCCTAATGAAATATGTTCCTAAAAAATAGATTTTCAAATTAAGTCATGTACAGTTTTTCGAAAATTTAAGTTGTTTTCGCATAATCTTGCCTGAAAATACTTGTGAGAAAGTACGTATTTTTTTAGCACTACTAGTTTTCGACCTTCGCTTGATATATCACTGATTCTGGTATTGAGTCCATGACTTTATACCTGAACAACAGTAAACAAATTACAATGTGCAGTCCAAAATATCATTGTTGTCTGGATTCGTCCCTTCTGGTACAACAGACAACTGAGAGAAACAAATGTAATAACTTTTAAAATTAATTTTCTCTCAGCAAAACACTTCACTCTGCATGGTCTCCATATAAATCTTGCTACCTTTGAATATTCTAACATTCATTCTGAGAGACTACATTTTACTTACCAGGATATTAGGGCGTAGCAGAACGGAAGAACTGTAATGCTGCAAGAGACGTACTTTTAATTATTTGACATTAAAACTTGTTTTGTCGGCTTTTATACCAAAAATGTGTATTTGTATTGCTCATTTTGCTAGTAAATAGCCTTTACAAACACGCATTGTAATAATCCTTTTGTATGACCTTGATCTTGAGAATAACTTTTTCGACAATTCTGACTGCTCGTCTATAAAAACCACTAGCGCTTAAATAGTTCAGAGAACTATCATGATCGATATTCCCTGCTTTTACTGGCTGATGTCACTACCCCCCTTATTAGAAAAAAAAATTGATTTACCTTTCCTGAAGCACCAATAGCCTTTAACAGAATTTTTTCCAAAATGGCTTCAAGTATTTTTTTCGTCATATTTTTGCTTGAATAGATCACAGCACGCTATTAAAATGGCATGAGTCCGATTCACATGGAAATATCTGAAGTTTCGAAAAATTGAGAAATTGCACAATTGATCAAACCCTTCCCTCACGCACTCGGAGTGGTTGGAAACATTATTTCCTTAACGCATTTTCCCTGCGGACGTGTATGGGTGGTGGAACGGTCGCACGATAGTCTCCGGCACATGAATGATAAGCTCGTGACTGTTTTCCTTTTGATGTCATTTTAGGCGAACAAAAAAAAATATAGAAATAAGTAATGAGATTGCAATACCGCTTTCTGGTTTTCACTGAACTGTTTAACTTACCCTGGAGTTTGCGAATTGAGATTCCGTGAATCCGGTGCTTTTGAAAATGTAAACATCCTTAGTTCTTTTTTTACGCAAATAACGTTAACTCTATTGTCATTATGCTTTGCATATTTGTGGTTTGTAAAGGAACCTAAACACTTCAATCTCAAATAGCGCACGTGAACTAAAATTATAAATGCGTTGATAATACCACTGTCCGCTACCGTGAGTTGGTGGCGGTGAGTCTCCTCCCTATGTACGTAGCGGGTTATATTGTCATATTCTTCTCCCAGCAACGGGGACTCCATGAACAAATCGCTTCGAGAGGTTGGAGAGACGAGATAGAGTGCTTTTTGGTTCCACATCCTGTGGGTTTTTAGGAAATGAATTGCAAATTGAACTAAGTCTCGCAGTTAGGGAACTTTGACTGCAAGCGGGAAAGAACGTTACTTTTCTCATCTTTAGTTCTTTTTTCTTATTTTTCTTAATTAATCGTTCGATTTTAGATCTGTAAAGGAGAATTAAATCTAGATTTCTCAAGGATAAATCCAGACCAGCTTAAATCCCCATTTTCTCTTCTAAACCTATTCCCAACTCTCTACGTTTATCGAAATCGCCACAATCACGTAATCCTAACATTGCAATTGGGGACTCGAGAGGGAGTGGCCTCGCTCTTATTAAGGTTAACGCTATGTTAGCTGCAGATAATTAATGTTAAAATCCTCTTTTAAAGCGGTAATCCGCAGGGTAAGGAATTGATTTAATACAAAAATATATATAATTGACGATAAGCACAATTATTTTTTAATTGAGTAGTTGAGTAATACCACGCTGTAGGAGCAGGAAAGGTTGCGTTTGGAATACCTTCACTCGTGCGCATGGAGTGGGAGTGGCACCAGGCGTTGATTGAGACAAACGCCATAGAGAATATCATCTTTCATTCGTTATTTTTTCTGGATGATTCGTCCCTCAATTTCAGATGTGTAAAGGATAATTCAATCCAGATTCCCCAAGGATAAATCGAACCACTTTAATAACCCATTTCCTCTTCTAACTCAATGGTATTCATTCGTAACTCTGTACCATTTATGGAAATCGCCACAACCACACAATCTGACAAGCGAAATTGAGGATTCCAGAGGGAGTGACCTCGCTCTTATTAAGGTTAAAGCAAAGTTAACTGTGTATAATTAACGTCAAAACGCTCTTGTATTGCGCTAATCCACTGTAACAGAAAATTGTTTAATAAAAAATATATGTATAAATGACAACATGCATATTTTTTATTTGGACATTTCGTGTAAATAATTGGTGTCGCACTATTGAGCTGATATTTATTCTTCATTCATTGTATTTTAAACTGGATGACACTCAAATCACGATTTTAGATACTACCGATCGACCGTTATTCATTAGTAATTCGAACTCTGCAATGGTTGCGGTACTCCCTACCGCACGCGCTTTGTCACATGTAAGTATAACATTTGCGTATTTTATCCATTTTATCTATCCAACATTTATCCATTTTATCCAATTCTTACTGCTGTTTTGTTATTGAGGTTCATGACACAGATTTTGGAGTACTAATTACTAATTTAAATGGGTTGTTTCTGAAGAAACGTTAGAAGGCACGTTTGCACCGTATTCATTCCTCTTCATGTAACACGTACCAAGACACGGAGGGAGCGAGTGATGCATCAGATTTTTATTAATACTGTTATTTCGTCTAGTATTTAGTTATTATGAAATAACATGTATAAAAACATAAATAAAGAATTTCCTTCACAATCAATAACAAACGTAATAACTATTGCTGCGAAAATCGAAGTTGATAAATGCGGTAAGGAGTGCCGCACGCGCCTGCTAGAGGGAAACGATGGGACGCGCCCGCAGGAGGGTTAATACTTGAGTAAAGACTAGACATCGGATGTTTAGGCAGTAAAAAATCGTCTTTTAGGCGCCTAAAAAGGCATTGTCATAAATTACATTCACAATCAAATTAAAAATTATTTGTAAAACTTCATACATATTTACAACTCTTCTACATTTTATTCTTAATAGTTTTCATTACAATATATTACCAGTAACTTTTCAAGGATTGCAATTTCAAATCTTCAACGATTGGGAGACAAATCAGTTTGAATACAGGGAAGGATTTCTGAACACCTACTGATGTGTTTGGCATATATTTTAAAAATGCAACATTAGCAACACTGAAACCTTCTGGGAATTTATATTTACTTCCACTCAAAAGGTGCCCTCGGTGTATTGTCAATCGACCATTTTCTCAGAACATGGCTTCTCCAGTATTTATGAAATAGGGAAATGGAGAAAAATATGTGGGTATACTTAAAGGAATTGTCTCCTATTTCAAAATACAAATACGTGAATTGAAGGTTTGTAATAAATGGTCAGGTTGGACCGATTTTCTGATATTTTAGCATTGTATATAAAAATAGTACATAAAAGGCAAAAACGTGCAATAATTCTAAAGAAAAGGCATTTATGCTGAAATAAGCAAAAATAAGAATTATAAAGCTTCGTCATATGTCATCATTTGTCACGATTCGTGTACATGTATTGTCAGCCTTTAAATAAGTTCGCTAGAAAACAAATAGGCATTTCCTTAAACATCCGATGTCTAGTAATGACACTGAAAACACGAAATGTTTCCGTTTTGCCTCTGCTCGTGGGCGAGGAGGGGGAAGGCAGGTGTTGATGTGCGCGCGTGCCGCCCCCGCATTCGTTACGAGGCGCGTGAGGCTACCTGCGCCGCCGCCGCCGCGTCCTTTGCATGCGGCGCACGTCCGCCCGCGAGTCGTGGGTGGGGGGTGGGGTGGGGGGAGCGCCCGCGTCACGCGCCACGAGGGACAAGGCGCGGCGCGGCGGAGATCGGAAGCTGACGCGCCGCCCCCACGAATGCGGAATTTGGACTCTGGGGTAAACCTCGCGGGGTGGGCGCTATTGAGGTGGGGTGGGTCGCTGGTGAAAACTCGGGATGGCGAACTGTTTCTACCTGCCGGTTAGTCCCTCTGGGGGATATCGTCTCTTAAACCTCCGGGGTGGGCGTTATTGGGGTTGGGAGGGTCTGTGAAAACACCGCATGGCAAACTGTTTCTACATGCCGGTTAGTCCCTCTGGAGAATATCGTCTCTTAAACCTCGGGGGGTGGGCGTTATTGGGGTTGGGTGGGTATATGAAAACTCTGCGTAGGGAACTGTTTCTACCTGCCGGCTAGTCCGTCCCTCTGGAGAATATCGTCTCTCAAAGCTCGTGGGGTGGTCGTTATTGGGGTTGAGTGGGTCTGTGAAAACTCTCCGTGACTAACTGTTCGTACCTGCCGGTTAGTTCCTCTGGAGCATATCGTCTCTTAAAACTCGGGGGATGGGCGTTATTGATGTTGGGTGGGTCTGTGAAAACTCTACGTAGCGAACTGTTTCTACCTGCCGGTTAGTCCCTCTGAGGAATATCATCTCTTAAACTTCGGGGGGTGGTTGTTATTGGGGTTGAGTGGGTCTGTGAAAACTCCCCATGGCTAACTGTTACTACCTGCCGGTTAGTCCCTCTGGAGAATATCGTCTCTTAAACCGCGGGGGTGGGCGTTATTGGGGTTGGGTGGGTCTGTGAAAACTCTCCGTGGCTAACTGTTAGTACCTGCTGGGTTGTCACTCTGGGGAAAATCGTCTCTTAAACCTCGGGGGATGGGCGTTATTGATGTTGGGTGGGTCTGTGAAAACTCTACGTAGCGAACTGTGTCTACCTGCCGGTTAGTCCTTCTGAGGAATATCGTCTCTTAAACTTCGGGAGGTGGTTGTTACTGGGATTGAGTGGGTCTGTGAAAACTCTCCGTGGCTAACTGTTAGTACCTGCCGGTTTGTCACTCTGGGGAATATCGTCTCTTAAACCTCGGGGGAAGGGCGTTATTGATGTTGGGGGTGTCTGTGAAAACTCGGCATAGCAAACTGTTTGTACCTGCCTGTTAGTCCCAGTGGGAAATATCGTCTCTTGATTGTTCAAACAAAATCTACCATGTGTCTGTCACTATTATTAACCTTTTTCGTCACTTTCATTGGGCCTTCCGTGTTTCAATCAAACCAATCCTGGATTTTTTTCTCAAATTTATGAAGTCGGTACTTGCTGGGTGGAGATATTTCCCGCTAATAATCCTGTAGGTTCTTTTCAGACTTCATCATTGTGGTAGTTACAATAGTTGGATGTTCTCTGTAGGAGGATTAACAGTGAATAAAATGCTATGAGTTTGACTTCCGAAGTATTGGAGTACATCATTGAAAATAATTCTTCAGGTCTCTTTTCTGATAATATTTATGCAACCATCACTGCAATATCTACGATGTTTCCCAGTATTAACATAATATATAACGCATTGAATATTTCCAAAGTCAGTGTTATGAACGCAATGAATATTTCAAGTCAATATTTCCAAGCCAAAGCAAATTGGTCTTTCTAGTAAATGTTAGTAAAGCATAGTATACAATGGAAAAGTAGAAAGTGTTGATAGAGGTGAATGCAAAGGTATAAAAATGTATCCTTTCGTTTGTAATCTTGTTTTGAATGAAAGGGAGGGATAGAGAGAGATGACATTCTCTAAAATAACGTGTTCAATTTTTGATATGTAATCTGTGAGATCGCAAAGTCATGTAAACTATAGGATCGCAAAAGTGTTTGAACTAATAATGCCAAAAAATGTCTCTTAACTTCCTACTCTCTCTCATAATGTTTTAATCACTTGCTATTGATATCTAGCTAACTTGGTTGAAAGTTTAATGCTAAAAAAACATTCAAGAAGAATAAATAGAGATACGAAATATATATTCAAAGTTCAAGTGGCTTCCAAGTGTTGACTCAAAAGATTTTAGTTCTATATTTCAGCTACAATTATTCATCATGATCGAAACATACAAACACTTCATTATTCATACAATCATTACACATGTGAGCTCACTCAACAATAACAAAAAAAAGCGGTTTAATGTTCACTGTTACATGAGCGGGAGGAGAGTTTTACTAGTATCGATAAAGTAATGAGAAGAAATGCAGCCATTCGCAGCATACTTTTCATGTAGCTGGAGGGATATATTTGTATCTTTATTTTCAAGAAACAGATTCGATCTTGAAAGAGTTTTTACTGAGATTCTTGATGGAGGGTCTATCATAATTATATTTTTTTTAAATTTAGCGCTAAAACATTTTTTTACGGAAATTCTTCTTACGAACTTATCTGTGGATCTGAGATTCTTATTTAATTTCTTTACTTGAAACGAACAATTGTTGTGTTTGAGCCAGACAAGATTTACCATTAATTCGAGTGTGTTTTTCAAAACTACGGATATTGTAGTGCAAATCGGCCACCTCACTTTCAATGCTAATGTATTACTATTAAATGTCAGGAAAGCGAAAATGGTGGAGACGACGTACAGATTAATTCGATGCAAAATATTCCCGTTTGTAGACGAGATGAATCTAAATGAAATGTAAAATGGACATGAAATAATTTCTGGTACAGGTCTAAATTATGCATAATTTTATGCCATCACAACGTATATTTACAATTACACATCAGTTACCATGTATGAATATTATGAACTCAGTATCTGGTGTCAAATACATACATTTGGGTGTTTTCCAGGAATGTTAAGAACATTTCGTGAATGTGGTACGTAAGCCAGTGTTTTTCAAGTGAACGAGCACATAAATATGTGGAGGATCAGAATTACAAATTTGAGTAGTAACGTAAATAGTACTCGAAGACTTTGTGCACCTATTTGGCTGTGTGGCTCACCCGCGCCTGGTCGCCAGGCGCAGAAGTGTGGGAGGACACTAGTTGTGTTTATTTGTTCTCTCACTTACAAACTAGACCAATACGGTCGCGCTATTCTGTAGGCGAGAGAGGACGGCGTCCGGGATGGCGGCCCCTTCGCCACACACTCAAGCTGCATTGCATATAAGCTACTTCAATAATTGTTTCCAGTCTTTTACAATTATGCTATTTGAAGATGACATAATTAGGTCTTTTGTTGTAACATATTGACTAAGTGCCCTTGGTTATCTATTTCTCAGTGTATTTAAACATTTTGTTTACATGCTGTGTTAATGCATGCTCAACTACATGTTTATTTACATAGATAGAGTGTCGAATTTGTGGAGGTGTCTTGTTAGGATGCGAGTGTTTCTATGGCGGCCACTTCACTTGCTTTCTATTCTCTCAGATGCTTGGCTGCGGGGTTGTCTTTCCTCCCTTATGGTCATCATTGGCTGCCATTGCCTGCTACTAACCATATTGGTTCTGTTCTTGTAGGTTTCCCATCAAGTATTGCGCATGAGAACAACTCATCCGAACTGCCCTGGCAACTTTCTATATTCATTGTTAGGTCAAGCGACTCACGTTCCGTTAAGAACAGGGCAGGCGTATATCCCATTTAGTCAGTAAATGATACGGGAGGACAGGTCCATGGTCGGCCAGAAAGCGCCCTTTACACATTGTCCCCCGCCTCCATCGCACCCTCCCTCCTCCGCGACTGCATCGTAGTCGTCATGAGTTGGAGGGGCGGATTTCTAAAGATATCAAGAGCCCCGCGCTTCTCTTGAATTGCACTCGTCTGTATTCTCTGGTAAACTCGTCCTTCAGCCGCGTGTCTGTGTCGTGCTCGTTTCATTCTTCTGGTTATGGTTGGTGCATAGTAAGAAGAACTCTGAGCCCGTGCTCTACATTCGCAGCCGGCATCCTGGCCTATGAGCAGCTCTCGCTCTGACGCTATGCAACGCAACGGCGTTAACATTTCGGAATAATTAGTGCTACTAGGTTGCCTATTCGCGTATAGGTATACTTTCATCGCTCGCGTACTTGCGGATCGACTTGGGAGGTGCTGGTTTCTAAACATATCAAGAGCACCCCGCGCTTCTCATGAATTGCTGTATTTCGTCTGTATTCTCTGTTAAACTCGTCCTTCAGCCGCGTGTCTGTGTCATCCTCGTTTCATTCGTCTTGATGTAGTTCGGTGCATCGCAAGATCTCTGACCCGTGTTATACATTCGCAGTCGGCACGTGGCTTCTCACTATGACCCTGCACTACGCCTCTGAGTATTTCGTAATTAGTACTACAGGCTGCCCATCCATCTATGGGCTACTTTCATCACTCGCATATATGCAGATCAACTTGGGATGATAACGTATCCATTGCGTTGCATGGATCTCGAATATCTCGCGCAGTGTGACAGTGTGGTGTAAGATCACAACGGCTTGCCGCATCATCGCGTCCGCTATGTCACTGCATCGGACGCGCGAAAGTGAGGTGTGTGTCGCCCCTTATTTACCACGATTCCTCCGCGTCTGACCACCATGGTCTGCAATCGATCTGAAAGGAAAATGTTCAGCGATGTTTCCAGGTATCACACAAGCAGGTATTCCTGCTTGCAAGGCTGCTGAGCAAAAAACTTTTTACTCGGAAATAGTTAAATTGACTTCCTTTGATTATAATAATATTGTACAAGCTCTTTTGTCTTAAGAGGTAAAATGTGAAAAAATTCATATTTGAAGAAAACAAAGGTTTGAATGCGCAATTGTGTAACTGCTGATGATAATAAAACACGACGAAATTAACATACGACTAACTAGGGAATCATTCAGCAACCAGTTCTTCCCGGAACTGGTTTGCTGAAATTACTAATGGTAATGGGCAGTTTTCTGTACTTCACAGAGGACATTGAGGGGAAAAGGATTCGAGGCTTGAAGTAATATAGCTCTCGGCAAGGCCCTTCTTTGCCCTCCCCCCCTCCCCTGCCGCCGCCGTGGAAGAGGACGACGGAAGTTCGCCTGCACGTGCGAAATCGCGATTTTCGACAGCGCTCCCACTTCCGGAGGGCCGCCTCCGTCGTCGGCTACCCCCGGAAGTTGCCTGCGGCTGCGCGTCCGGAGGAGGCTGCCCTGGCGAATAAATTACTGAAGAGGACGCTGCCACCACGACGATGCAAAGGGGAAATTGTTTACATACGCTTTCATCCTGCCAACTCGCATTAACTCGATGATTATCGAAAATTCAATTTCGCCAACTTTCACCTTAAGTTGAAAATAACCGTGAGCTTGTATTATTATAACTTCGCAACAAAAGGTTTTATGTAAGGTGCGGAATGATAAAATACTTGGGCAGGAACAGAGTAATTGAATTACGGTATATTTATACTTACATTATTATACACATATACTGTAACGAAAAACCCCTCTCACTGCTACTGATATCGATCACGCCCACGAAACGGGCGCCAATGCAACGAACCCCCCCTTTCCTATGTACTAAAACGCCCTACGAACTGGGCACTAATGTAATGAAAATCTCCCCTCTCAACTCCTATTGTTGATCACGAAAAACTTCCTTGCTGATCACCTGTAATATCTACAATGCACACCACTGTGCCCCCCCTTTTACTATCCGGAGTTTTCCTGTTTACATAAATTTATCAGGGCGGGCCGTGATTTGTTCTCTACAGAACACAAGCGCCACGCCAATGCAGGGACCAGGATCAGCTAGCTATGTGATAAAAACACCGGTTACGTAACATCAAAACGAGAACTCAAAATCTCGTTTGTTTATTTTCTTTTTAACCAACAGAAACATTAATACACTCATAAAAGAATCAATAACACACAACATCAACAAAACACGATGTCATAAAAATCACAAAAATCAACAAACATATTATACCCAAACGTTATTACGAAATAATGAGCTCAATACTGTGGCCACACCCATTACATTGCAATCCCCCAAAATGTTTCCAGTTTTGGCTTTGCAAACCATTTATTCTTCCCAAGAGCAAAGAAATCAAAGTCATTGACTTCACTGGAGTGTTGCGAAACAAAAAAATATTCCACTTCCCTTTCGTTGTTAACGAAGTAGCGACCGGGTCCACACACACAAGATCTCACGCCGTCATGCGTAAGAACTCTGCTCCACTGCTGCCTGCTAGCGCCGAATTACCAGTGCCCCCCAAATTGGCACTGACCACGGCGACGATATGCAAAGACGCGCTCGAGTCTGCTGCACCTCGGCACACCTCGTTCGGCGACACCCGCTTCGATTTTTCAATGGTCGAAGTAACACCGGTTCCAAACATTAGTAAAAAAACTTTCAAAATTCACAAAACTCAAAATTATGATCGCGCGTGGCATAGCTTTATATATTACTACTAAAATAGTTCACATCACACGGCATACAGTTCCGCCACCTTGCGAATACAAGTCCGAAGGAGCAACACCTTCTCGAAATTTTATAAGTTCGCGTGTTAAAATAATATCACGAGTGACGCGGAGTACAACTCGCCACGAAGTTATTCACTCCTCTCACAGTTTATAATAGTTCACTAGTACGAGTCCAGAAGAGAACACTTCATCAAAAAATTACAAATCCAAATTTTAAAATTATTCTTGCAACAAGCGACGCGGATTCTGCCTCTCGGTACCAAGCTATTCACCCGTCTGACCCCCATTGTTGTCCTAAAGCATTTATAGCTTTTTTCCGAACAAAACAATAGCGCCTCTACTGTCTTCTGCTTTATAACTTATAAAATAGTTTATTATTAGTTTCTAACACTTCCTGGATTGTCTTATTATATTGTAAAATGTCCAATTAAAATTTCGTATCCATTCCACTTCTTAGACATCACTTTTCTCGCTTCATTTTGTTAAAAGAATGCTTTTTCGTGCGTCTCATGCCTACAAACATCGCTCGTTTATTTCTCATTTAACTAATGTAACATAATGTTTATCTATTAATGTTCGGCGTCCTAAAATTGTGTCACCACGTTTATAATTTGGCCCGTATTCCACGGAATACTTTGGTATATGCCAAATCTCGGTAGACACACTAGTTTTCGTTTAATTTATTAATATATCCAAACTTTTCTGAAGTGACGTCATGACCATTGTTGTTTTCGTTCTTTAACATGTTAAAAGTCAATGTTGTGATCACAAAACTCGCGATATTATGCGTTTCTGTGACCCGATTTAGCTGAAACAAACTTTATTCTGTTCCTTATAATTTTGCGCGTTGACTAGTAACACGCAACCATTAATTCCCCACTGCGTTCACATGTTCGTCCGAAATACTCGTTTTCTCTTAGAACACCTTCACTTGTTTTTTCTATATTCCGCTCTGGAAGTTTCTACATAAAGTTCTATACCCGGTTCATAAACCAATGGTCACTTCATGTTATTTACCTATTTCATTTGTAATAGATGGCTAAACTATTACAATACTACTTATATTACTAAATATTAGAAATATTAAAAGTAACTGATTCGAAAGAGCAGTAATTATAATTGCTTTATTGACAATGAAACAAGAAGTGATTATTGTTCCTCTAGAATATCCAATAACTTACAAGTTAGCGAGCGTTTTTACTAAGTGTTTAAATGAGTGTTTTGCTTTCTTATTTAAGAAAATGTTAAAAATAAGAAGTAAGTATAATTTATTAAGGTATTGGCATAATAATCGTATAACGTGATAAAAACGTAGTGATAATAATAATAATAATAATAATAATAATAATAATAATAATAATATTTACGAGAAATTATCATATTATATCAACCTGTCCAATTTTAATATCTCGTTGACACTACACTTGAAAGGACACATTAGGGTGTGTAGTTACGTCCTGTGGCAGATCTGTAACGCTCTCGAAGTTTCAAACTCATGCCTCAATGTTTCAAACTCAACATTCGCCAAGATCGGTGACGCCCGTTGGACTGTGTGCAATTTTGTACAAACAACAAATTCAAACTAATCGCACAAGAGCAGCAGGATATTGCACAAGAGCAGCAGGATCGAGCAAATCGGATATTGTTATTTCTGTTCCGTGCGATCAAATATGTCGTAACCAATTCTTTGGTATGATTATTGGTTTCGGAGTGTGTGATGACCCATCAGCCCCCTTGTGTGCAGCACTGTTTTTTATAAACACATTGGCAACCGAAAAATCAAAATAACTTATACAAAAAGGTTAATAGGCTACGATGCTAATAGATTTCTCTTACATTTTGCAGTGCATATTTTGCGAGTCCCGAAAAAATGAACATACGTCTTGTAGAGTATGAAACAAATTAAAACTAGGTAAAGGATTCTGATATGTATAATTTCCCTCAATTTGAAGATTTAAATTGCAGCTAATGAAGGCGAAACACAAAAAAACCCGCTGCAGTGGCATTGCGAGAAATTGCTAATGTATGAATTCTCCAGCGTGCAGTTCTTGAAAATGAACGATTTTCGACTATACTTGAGTCAAGAGTGCTTGTAATTTTCATTAGATGTTAGATGTGAAATTTAAATAAAATGCGAATGCTGAGGTTGGGTGTTTGGCTACATTTATAGTTACTACAAAATATGCCCAAATCAAACCTTTACAATATTTTAAGCAAGGATTCCTCAATATGTATTTGTATTCCCAAATCTATTTAACAGCCGTTCACGCCACAACTTCTTACGTTGAAAAGAGCTCCGCCGTTTGCGCTGCACCTGCACGTGGTTCTGGGAACGCCGCCCCCTCGCCACAAAAAATGGTAAGGTTGGGGAAGGGGTTCGGACGCGGGTCACGGGCTTCGTTCTGTACGTAACGACACGGGAACAGCGGATGTAAAATTCATGGGAGCAGCACTTGGGCAGAGAGGTTCAATAAATATCGTGACGAGAGCTCGGCCGTATGCATAGGGCTCCCCCTCGCCCTCCTCCACTTTCGGCATCCAGCGCCCGCCACTACTTATCTACCTTCCCTCCATACTTCTTTCCAACCCTCGCGTTAGATTCCTCTTTGAAGCTCCCATGTGGTTCTGTATCACACGTTCCATTTGTATTGTACGTCTATTCTTGTCTTACTTTCCCCCGTCTTACTTTCTAGCTACTGCTTGGAAGTATTGAAATGCTGCGGGGAAAAAACGTGAATTTTCTCAAAAAATTCCTAGCGGAGGCAAATAGTTTGTTATATCAGCCCTCAGGATTTTCCCTAAGAAATAACAACGTAACTTGCTAGGTTGTTTTAAAGATGATCCACCATATATTTTTTAATTGAGGTAACAATCTCGGGCAGCAATTTCTACATCTGAAGGAAAGAAAACCTACGTGGTAATTCGAGTACAACCATTTATCGGGTTACCGAAGCCGACTATCCTCAAAATTAAACACGCGAAATTGTCAGTTCGAACTGCCAGCCTAGAAATAATCACTAAACTCAATATTTTAATGAACGAACATCTAGCTACACAGAGTTGTTAGCATGTGTCATGATATTAAGGAATGAAACAGCAGGTTTATAGTAGGTGTGTTTTCTAAAGCATAAGACATTCGTTCGCAGTGATGTAAAAAAAATCGAGCATCCCAGACGTTTTGTTAATTTTTATTAGGATTGGTTCGTGTTTAGCGTTATTTGTTACGCATCTGCATACCGTGGTTATAAAGTGTTACAAATATGCATTTAAGTAGATTTAACAGGTCACATTAGTAGCACACGTCAAACATTTGATGGTATTAAATTACTCTAGTGTGCGGTAATCGATGTGTGTTTCACCGAAAACGTGGAGAATTGACGCTATGCCCAGCACCTTTGGTAGACGCGCCCTGTCTGTTGTGGCGCGGCAATGATCGGTTTGGATCTCGCGCGCGGAAGTAACATTTAAACTCGATTTTCTTGAAGACAATTTATTTTTCTTCGAGAAAACTGGATCCGCCATTCTTCACGGAAGAGAACATGGAATGTAAGGTATTTTTGAAACGGAAGCTTTGGAACACACTGTATTTATAAGGAGCGCATTTTGTACAGTACAAACGTTTTTCCTCTCGTATTAATATTTCGCTTTCATTTTAGAGAATAGCTCTTCCTAATCGGAAGTAACGAAATAGAGATACCTTTTCTCGGCGTATTACCGATGTGTAATACGAAGGTACTTGGGTAAGTACCTTTATTAATTAGTTTTCAAGCTCTATATGTTTATGTACATTGGTAATTTTCATTTGCTTACTTTTTACTGAATTTTCTATTGTAGTCACTGATGATGGGAAAAACTCTCCCGAAACATGTTTGACGAAATTTTCTGAATATAAAAAATTTCATCCTTTATTGTGGTTGATACCTCCTTATCCTTGAAATTCATCATGGAATACCACAAAATCTCAGCTGCCACCACAGAGTTTAATACGAAAGTACTTGTAGCAATGATAGTTATAATGTAATAGAATTTATTATTAAATATTTATATTTAATAAATTAAACCTGTACTGGTACAGTGGTTAGTTAAATGTATGCACTATTACAGCGATTAGTTAAATGTTAATGGACCTTTTAACTGAACATTTTGGAGCAATCCTCTTTGAATACCAATGGTGAATTTGAATACCAATATCTTTCTGAATACTAATTTACAAAAGGTGTGATGGTACGGAAAACTCCTTATAAATAAATGCAATGGACATTGTCGTTACCGCTCATATTCTTTGAACTTTTCTTTTTGGATGTTTGATATTTCATATTTCTTCGTTTAAATTTCAGATAGGAATAATTATAAATCTTCTAAAATTCTCGTATTTTTCACATTTTAATGCTCCCCAAAAGAGGTGTGTTGTACACGAGGGATGATGCTAAATAACATTTGCCAAGTGAAACTGTTGTTGCCATTACCATTCACGCTTTCTCAAATTTTTCGTGTTGATTGTTTGATATTTCATATTTTTCGTTTCAATTCCAGATGAGGACTTTTATAATTCTGAAAATGTCGTACTTTACAAATTTTAATGATTCCCAAAATAATATGACGTATTATGGATGGTGTTTGCTAGATTTATGTATTTATTTATCTATCTCATGGCAAGCGGACAGGGCCAAGAATACAACAAATGAAATCCAGTACATCACAATGCGACACTACGACAGTAAAACAGTCTTCAGGGGGTACAATAAAATGTTGGTCCCTAGAGGGAGCACGTCCAGCGTTTGAATCCATTCCACTGCCGTCGGTGCCAGACATAGACATTCGCCGGATCCCCACGATAGGCTGGGAGTTCACAACTCTCCATCCAATGAGGCACGGTCCGGGGGACACAACACTCAGCCGTCTGGAGACGGTACCACGCCCCATTTGAAGCCGCGCATCTTCCATGTGCAGCTCGTATGCGGTTAGCCGTCCTCCATATATCGCGAGTCATATCGAAGCCCGAAGCGTTTTAGCTTGTGTTGAGAAAATTGTGTTAGCTGGAGGGCGGCCAGAACGTAATCTTTTCTTCGATGCGTACGGATATTCACCTCTTTGTTGGTGAAATTTGGATACGAAATGTCTGTCAAATTACTGGAAAATGTATCGATTATCGTGTATAGTTGGGAGTAGCTAATTACATTGTCATTGGTTCGACTATAAATAAAATAAATTTTAAAAAAATCAATGAAAAATATACGGGAACCAAAACATTTTCTAAATGGCATCTAAACTAAACGAAACATTCTATATCATCTTACTTTAATAATTTCTTCACTATTAGTCACAGAGAAGTAAGTGCGAAGTCGTTTTTTAATATAGCTTTACTTTTAAATTTGTCGGTTGCACGTTGGTTCGTGAATTAGCGTGTAGTTGTGTTTGTCGACAGCAACAGTTCTGAGAAATAAGTAGATTTTGGACAACATTTCAATGTTAACATAACTAACATAAAGTACGTAGTATTTTTGTTAAGAATGTTAACAAAAATAACATAAAGTAAGCATGTAAAAAAACAACTAAAATTTCAATATGTAGACCACAGCCTGCGCAAGATCTAGCCGAAATGTAAGCTACGTCCTACTTGGAAAGCGGAATCCATGGCCCACAAACAATGCCCGGTGCCGAACGAACGGTAATTTCTGGAAAGCTGAGCCAGCGAGCTCAGTGACCTCCCGGCTACGCTCCCAGCGCAAATTATCTATTGATTGATTCGTGTTTCCGGGCGCGTCAACTACTTTGGTCATTAGTCCCGTAAGTAGTGCGTGTTTTTCTCGGGAGGTGGCGATGATCTTTTCCCCGCTGGATGGCGAGATCTGGTGTCGACCTACCGTCGACTAGCGGGGTTTCCCCTCAACCAGGTATCTCCCACCAGCGGGGCACCGCCCCAGCCGGGACAAGCTGTAAGCTCCCGACCGGTCTCCCGGCATGTGTGGTAGTGTAGTGCATGTTACTGTAAGTGTGTATGTAAGAAGAGAGGATAGGACAAGGAAGAGGAAGGAAAGATCGCGCGCGGTCTGTGACCCGTTTGTTAGGGCACTGCTCCAGCATTCGCCTGGTGTTGATCGGAGAAACCACGGAAAACTACCGATCAGAGCAGCCGGCCGCTAGAAATTCTCCTCCAGACAGCGACTGAATTCGACCTAGCTGACAAGCTAGTGTCGAAAATCGTGCCACCGTCGGTACTCGAACCTAGGACCTCCCGGTCAGAGGGACTGCAGTGACATCAGGTTGATGCACTGAGCCATCTCTCATCTATCTAGCAAGCGAGGGTATGTCATTAAGCTGACCCGTCTGTCGTGGTTTTAAAACATTTAAACTAAGAAAATCAGAATATGGAGAGAGTGAAGCATGCTGAATTAATTTAGTTTTATGCACAAATAATTTAATAAACTACGTGATTACACACATTTGATTTTTTTGGTTTAACTTTGTTCATTGCCATAAATGGTTGCATGTCATCACACATTGTATATTTTATAAACAATTATTACGTAATATTCAAAGCCGTGATCGAGTGAATTCAGTTTCCTTAATAAATTATTGTTCCCGTAGAATTTTACTTTCTCGTCTTCCTACGTAACTTAATTAAGGAAGTGTTGTAATGGAACTAGAAAAAATCGGCAGTATTTCGACAGAAAAACTCTTATTCTCGGGCCGTGCTACTGTAACGTAAAATTGGCAAAATATGTTCCTATAAGTAGTAAATTACTTCCTCTAACACGTTGTGTAGTCAGGATCTACTTTTTGTAAGTCCTTGATACCGAAAAATGTATTGATGGGAAAACGCCAGTCTGTAGGCGTAAGCTTCCGCGGCTCGAGTCGATGACTTCTTGGCTGGACGGCTGACGCACTGCGTCGTTGGCTGAGAGGCCGCCGTTTCGCCTCACATGTCGCAGGCTTCCTCAGGGCAGTGACGCTGCGGGACCGCGTGTGGTTGGGTACAAAGACTCGTCCTGTCCTGTACTTCTAATGACAAGTTACCTACAACTAACGCGACTTGAAAATAGAATTATGAAACTTATTTTTAGACCACCTTTTTACACCCGATTGAACGACCGACATACATGCCCTTCATGACATTCCCCACATCGCTACATTTATTCTTAATTCCGCCCAAAATAACAAAATTCCTTACGGACCCCACATTCAATTTTTCTTCTCATTGCGCATCACTCAATCATCACAAACCCACCCAGATATAGGACCAAAAAATATCCCCTTGACATCAACTTCCCCCACCTCCGACGTAACCTAGAGGGTACAGAAGGACAGCGACAACTTTACGAAAATAAGACTAACGACAAAAATTAACTAACAAAACTTAAGATAAATGACATGAAAAACACTGACTCAAAATACATGACCAGAGATTAGCTTACTGACACACTACACAATTAAATTTTCTTTTCTTGTATTCATCTTTCCTCTCCTTTTCTTTTATCTTTTCTCTTCATTTAATCTATTTATTTTATTTTCCATTTCTTCTTAATTCAAAATTAAATATATTTATTCAGAATCTTTGTAACTCAATCCCCATCTTGTGTGAGGGACGGGTTCATTACCTCCCCCCCCCCAAAAAAAAAACAACAACTAAAATTCTCGCAACATGAAGAGCTCTTTCTGGAGCAGGCATGACCTAAACACACACACAACCCTTGGTCTTGGTCTGGTCTTGGCCTGCGACATGGCAGGCGAAAGGTCGGCTTCTCTGCCAACCTACGTCGCGTCACTCGGACAGTCAAGAAGTCAAAACGGCAGTCTATCTGTCTGTGTGTCTGTCTGTCGTGTCTGTATTTAGTCATATTACTTGCTCTTGGGAAATGACAATTGCCAATTTTTTTAATGCACTATTATTCAATCAACTCCAATGCAACGAGAAGGCAGCAAAAACGGTACTTTTCTTATAGTGGGGAGATCCAGAAATGTAAACTTACGCTTCATCCGTAGATTAAAAATTTATTAAAAATTTCAGTTCATATACTATACTAATATTTATGAATCCTTAGAAACACGGCCAATACTGCCATTTGTATCGCATTCTTGAGCTCTGGAAGTTTTTTGGTAGAGGCAAATTTAGTTTTAAAGCGCTGTTCCCATAGAAATACTTGTATCTTGTGACGATCACGTCCATTATGTAGGACTTACGCAACAACTTTACTTGGCGTTTGATGTTAAAATTGTGGGCTCTATCTATTGAACAATCTGAACCGTGTCAGTCCCGGGTAGTTCCTTTATTAAATCACTAACAGAATCGTAAGATGAACACTATGAATCAAGAAAATGCGTATGAAATTTCACTTCACTTTTTTACCCTGATTGTCTTTACAAACTAGTGGTGCTACAGAATGGCACAGACAAGTGAAGGATAACAGAGAAATCTGAAATTGATTTGCATTTGCAAATAGTTTTATTATATAGGATGGAATATTTTCGTATCAATTCTTTTCAAAAAGTCTGGTTTTCACATTTATTCAGAATTCAACTTGTATGTGGATTAGAGGGGAAATCCCACAATTTAAGATATTGTGCACCGAGTACACTTCTCCCTTGAGCACGTCACACAGTTTTTAACTGCTTTTGACGTTGCATAAATAAATAAATAAGTAAATCGGAAATGTAAATTCGTATATCTGATTTATCTAATCATATATTATTTTTTGCCAGAGGAGGGTAGCAAATAAGAACTCATCACTTTGCAACTGAGTCGTTTAATTCTTTAGAACGAAATTATGAGGATTGCTGGTAATGGCAAAGGTTAGCAAACTAAGCAAAAATGGGAATAGTTCAAGTGTCCTAGTTCTAATTTAAAATAATAAATAAAGAAATTATTTTTAAAACAATACTTTAAATGATTATATGTGTTCATACTCGCTGGAACAGTGTAGGTTCGTTCATTGAGGTGCAGGAAAGATAAAACTTGGTCATAAAAGCTATTTGATTAAGAATGTTCCTTCCAGATGAATGATAAGCGGAAGTAACACGATAAAAAATTTGGTTATTCTTTAACACAGAGATATGTAATGAATACTATTATTTTTGCAGAAGCTGTTACCTTGACAGAGTGTAATAAAATATTTAATTTACTCACACGCTTACAGATTTTACAAAGGAAACGCGTTGTCATTTTATACAATGCATTTGTTATTAACAATATATAATTATGTCTGTGACGAAAACATTAAAATGATTTTAATTTTTTAAATTTGGAATCAGCAACACTTATGTACTACATTCTAGAAAGTACTTTCGGTGTATTGGGATGTAAATCAGAATATGTCGTTTATGATTTATAAATAAAAATGTAGAAGTAACGTCATTGTTCGGTCGAAACAATTTCCATTGTGATTAGCTGTTTCGTACACTGTTGCATCTTGCGAATTCCTCCTGCATTTTTCTAACTTGTGTTTTAACGACTGAGACGAACAAACGAAGTATATCACTTCATTATTGATTGTTGCACTTTTGGAAAATATCATTAGGAGTGTTTCATGTTGAATGTATTTTTTACCCTTTGGGTTTATAAGCGTGTAAGTAATCACACATACCAAAAAACAGCAAATGAAATTTAACACTTCATTTCTAACTTTTTATATCTGTATTGCAGCTGATCTCCACATAACGTCGGAGTAAAATATCTACGGAACTGAGTACTTTTCTCTACCCCACTTACCAAAAGAAGTGATTGAAATATTATTTGAAGGCACGTTTACTTTTTTCAGCGGATGTTAGAACGAGAGTTTTTCTTACTGGCACAACACGAGATATTTAGAGTTATTGTAACGTGGACTAAAATATAAAATGGCGTTTACAGACCGCGTGTAAACGTTCAGGATACACATAACGTACAGGTTTTGTAAATTGTGAAAGAGTTGCCTGATGAAAAGTGGCCTGAGCTTTCATTATTGGGTTCGCCAAGAGCCAGCAGAGCGCCATTGTAGGACATCAATTTGAATATTCTAAATTAACAAAACTGATCGATGGCGATCTTAGAATATCGATTTTCATCTTCTGACTTGCGCTAATAGACCGTTAAACTTTCAAGTTTCAAGTGATGCCTACTGATTTTTAATAAAATCATTTTAAAACCAAAATACTGTCGTAGTAGTTAACGAAAGTAGTGGATGGAGAAGGATATAATGGCACTACTAGTGCGGTGAAGAAAACTAGAAACTAGAGGTGAGAGTTTTCTTATTTAGCCCGTGTGCAATTACATTCATTTACAATTACACGTGTTATGTTCAATATATTTTTATTTCCATTTAAGAACGATTGCCATTTTGAGAAAGACCGTTCGAGGAATACATACGTTAACGACACATTTGCTCTAAACGAAACGAACGTTTTAAATGAGACTCATTTCAATGGGCCTTGCATTGTGCCCTTATGATCACCGTAGGGACTTGCAGGATAAAATGGTATTACAATTGGATGATATTGTTCATGTTGTATTTCAGATCAAATATTACAAAAAGCCAAAAAGCAATGCCGATATTGCTTCCTAACAAAACTGAAAATACATATGAGAGCTACTGTATTTATTATTCTGTGAAACTGGAAAAGGAAGTTAAAGATTCGAAAGAGATTTTTGCTTACAAACTTTCCGGAACGGGTAAATACAACTGACGTTCATATTTTTCACTTTTATGCTTACACCAAACATGTTATACATTTAATTTATTCATGTTAAACATTATACGTTCCATTAGCTAGTGTGAAACCAATTAGTGGCCGTACGTATACATGACGGAGAATACTTTGCATGTAAAAGACAATGCCCATATTTCATTTTGGTACAGTGAGGATTAGGCGGGATAACATTCTCCAATTTAAGTAATTAGTATTTTAAATATTAATAACACCAAGAAGTAGTAGTGAAAAGTATTTGTTCGTAAATGTTTCAGATTTACATTCGAGACATTTGTGATTTCCATTATTTTGTACATACTTAATTATACTTGATTTGCATTATTTTGTACTACTTAATTATATTTACTATTACTTGATTGTACTTAACTTGTATAATTAACTTCATTATGCGAGTTGTGCCGTTTTTCTGAGTTATCATTGGTAGTCGTGGAGTTTTAATTGCAAGCGTGCAATTAATATAGTAATAATAAACGATTTGTGATGTTAACGAGTACATTGAATTTACTGATAGAAAAGTCACTGTATATCGTAAAATTGAGACGTAACTTTTGTATCAGGGAGTAATTCATATTTGCAAACTGAAAAGCTTTTCTGAATTGCCTTTTCTACTCAATTGTGAGGTCAACTGTATTTCTCTAATGCCTGCTCACCTCTACATTTTTTACATCATATTCATTATTTTATATAATAGATATACCCCAAAATTAAATAGTACAATATAATTTCTAGGTATATTCTTCGTACGTTCGATATTTTTAGGAGTACCTTCGCCGCGTTGTAATTCTCTATAAAATTAAATGCAATTATTTTTTAGTCAGATCCAATGTGCAAAGAAATTACAATGGAAATACATTGGTATAATCTGAGACGCGTATCAACACTTATTAAATAATATAAAAATTCTACATCAAGTATTTTCAATAAAAACCAGAGGAGCTAAAAGAGCGCGTACTTCCTCGCCTGTGAAATAGTTATGTGATACTATTTATACCACAATTTCCCTCCGAATTTACTTCCCAGTCATCATTTTTTGTGAAACTCATTACAAATCGTAGACCATTTGGAGCAAAAACTAAATATTTTCAAGCAAATATCAACACAAATTTGACAATTGTAACTGATTTTTATACTGGTAAATCATGTTTCAACAAGAAGACGTAATTCACAGAAATTAGCTCACGAGTCATTGTGTTCGAGCGATTGTTGCATTTCAATTTGATGTTCTCTGAAGGGTAACAATATTTATTTCATATATTTCAAATAGGTTTCAAATAGTTTCCAAAATATAATTTGTAATTCTAAATAATATAATTTTTAATTGTTTAATTTTTTTCTAAATATGAGATCGAACATGAGACATACACTATTATCTTCAGCATCCTTGACGATATTTAATGTCTAAATTTAATAAAAAAAATTGTGCCTTTTTAAAGAAAAAGTGGTTTAAAGAGAATAAAAATTGCCTATGTGTGGCACAAAATTTTGCAAAAAATACTCATGTTTTAAAAAAAATTACATGACCGCATTCGAAGATCTGTTTTTGATAAACACATGTCGTAAAGAAAGAAATGTTTATCTTCATAATTGTAGTTATGAGAAGACGCCGAACATTTTTTTGGGTTTTTTCAATTTTCGAAAAATCAAGGCTTTCAATGACCATAAGACCTACACCAATTTCTTAAACGTCCTTTCAGACTATCCAAAAAAGTTGAATAAAAAATGACGCAATGTTTTTGAAAATTTTGACAATGTCCCAGAGGCTTCATGTGAAGTACCTCCTCAAATTAAAATATAGATTTCAAATTAATTGGACCGAGACATCAGCTTGATCGATTCAGAAATATCAATCTTGGAGAAAATTAGCTGAACGGTTTAGCCCAGTAGTGTCAAGGTCTGCTACTGGTGGCAGTAGCACGCGTTGTGGCATCGTGCCATGCGACGAGCTTCTCTGCGCCACTAGCGTCGGGAAAGGGAACTGTTAGTAACGCCACCGTTTTACTAGTTTACAATAGGGATGGCGTTGTCTCCGATGATGAACTGCGTGGAGGGACGATTTCGTTGTGGCATTCGTGCCACGGACTCCCACACATGGCATCAACCTTGACAACACTGGTTTAGCCGCTAGCGTGTTTCACAGGCAGGTGGACAGGCGGTTTGCCGTTAGTCGATTTTTCGCTACCAAGGACTCACAAACATGGACTCTGGCTACATCATGTCTTAGTTTTCCCACCCTACATTTTGGGACTGGATTTATCAATGTTTTCGTTACAAGGACCTTGTAATTAGAGGTTATTCTGCTGAAAATTGGCTGTTTTTTTCGCGCAGCATTACATAACTTTCTCCCCACTGCGTAAGCGGTAGCGAGAAAGTAGAAAGTGAAAGAAACTAATTAAAATATTAATAACTGGTTAATAAAAACATTAGAACTGTCAAGTCATGTATTTACAGAGCTAGAAATAATTTAAAAGACATGCATCTGAATCGTTAAAATTGAAAGATATGAAAAACTTGATACTAAAGATGCGCAAAATGAAAATGAAATTCTTTTGCTCGTTGTTTTATTAACTGACTTATCAAACAAATTGAAATTATCTTTCAGTTTCAACTCTCGTCTTTTCTTCAATCTATTTCTGGAAAAAAGTAATACTGATTACCTGCGTAGACTTGAAACAATTTTACATGAAGCGTTCATTCACGTTTTCTTTCGTTTATTTATTTATATTGCATTAATTCAAACGTTGCTGCAATTGCAATTTGATACAAAATGTTAAAAAACTGGATTGTTAAAAAACGAAATATGTAACAAACAAAAATGACCATTGAACATTTTTCTTCCAAATGTGCCACGAATATTTGTGAGCAATCTAGAATCAATAGTAGCATAGTTACAATACAAAACGCTACTCTCAATCGTGCTTAAAAAAGTTGGAAAACGCTTTTGAGCAAATAACGTGTTATCGAAATAGCCTGGGCATTATCAAATTTAGTAGGAAATGGCGTGGCATTTACGATGCTATCATCGAAATCAACATTAGATGTAGGCTCCCCATGGGGTTGGGGAGCCTACATCTAATGTTGATTTATCAAATTTAATATATGAAACAAGGGAATCTTGATAGGAGAGAATGTTGTCCGTAGAAATATAACGTGTATTCGAAGAATTGTTACTACAAAGGATAATGAAACAACTATTGAGAAATAATGTTACTGCTAGAGAGTGAGTGTTTTATTTTACATTGAAATGCCTAATGTAAAGTGTTTCTATTTCAGGATGATAATCTGTGCCAGGTTTTCTTCACGTATGCGATTTTTATAAAGGTAAGTTAGAAACCGATCTTTATTGCATGAAAGTGTGAATTCTCACGTAATGCCGAGACATTAAATCAACGAAAACAGTCGTGTTTGTTTGCTTCTGATGGAAATATTTCTTGGTTTAGTTATATTAAATTATGCATGTTTGCTTCGAAAGATGCATTTGTGGGTTGCACAAACGAAAATTAAACATTACGAATGTTGCCGTGGTGACGCTGACGCTCACGCTGACACTGACAGATTGGATGATTTTAAAAGCAGTTCTTCGTATTTTTAACTCTCTAAAGGAAGTACTTTTCACAGATAATTGTTTGCTGAGTACTCATTATGCGTTGCTACCCGAGGAGTCTAGGAGCGAAGTATGCCGAGAAGGCATTAATATACCAGTACCTTCGCTCCCTCCTCACCAACAGGAATTTCTACAAGGTGGAATTACTCGTTATCTTAGTGGACGTACAGCGTGTGTTGTGTTATGCGAGAACGACCCTCAAATTCGACCTCGGCGTCAAGAAATGTGTGCTACGAGAACGCATTGTTGCAGAACTCATTGCGTGCTGTTTGCGACTACGGCCACCCCTTCCAGGATGAACTCATCCGTGCAGAAATCAGGCAGGCTAAAATTAATCCCAACGCTGCTATGGGCACCCCTGCATGAAGTCTTGCGAAAATGGAAGGGGAAGGGAATGTGGGAGGATATAACGTTATGAGGCGAGGAGGCGAAAAGAACAAAGAGAAACACAAGCAACCGTACCCATGCATGTGAAAGTGTAGTAACACGGCAGTGACACTGGTGAGGTATGAATGTGAAGGGCTGTGAAAGGTAAACCCACAGTGAAATTGTGGCGAACGTGACAGAATGAAAGTACAAATATAAATAGTTGCAATCACAGCGTAACATCACTGGCATGAATAGTGTATAAAATTAGAAATAACATTAAGCAACATAGTTTTAAGGAATCTCAGATTCTAATTCAGGTCATAAGAAAACTAATGTAAATATTTTGAGCAAACTAAATTAACAACAAGAACGGTCAGTTTCGTACAGTAAATGAAATTGTAACAAGTTTTTTAATAACTATTGGCCCTTACGTAGTCTCAGCATCTAAGTTTAAATGAAAATAGTAGTGCATGGATTTTTTCAAAGTGGATAAAGTGGGCGACTTCAAATAGTTACATTTTATTATAAAACTGGTGTTGCTATCATTATACTGGCAAAACGCAATTGTGTATAGACTTGTAATATTATTTTTATTAACACAAGTCTCTTTTCGTTTGAACCCGGGCTCCGTTTAAAACAGCATCTTCTTCGTCATTAAAAATAACCTAGTTTTTAGTCTATACTAAGTTCTGAAATATATTAAAAACGAGGATAATACAAGTACAATACTTGATTCTCCAGAATCAACTGCATCCACTCATAACGGTCAAATGCGTGACATATCGATCTTTAGGTCATAGAAATGTCATCGATTTTTGTGATCGCTTCTTATGAGAAATAAGTGTTTCTCAACAACAATAATAAAGATTTAATTACAAGACTTCCGTCTAACAGATGTACAAGTTAGATCAAGTCTTATAATCCTATAAAGGTATCACTGATATCTTTCGCAAATCATGAACAATATTGCATTAATCGCACAACCCTTGGAACAGAGAAGCCCACGATCTGGTCTCCACGATCTAACGAAGCCTTCTGTTTGTTTATCCAGGGGTCTGCTAACATAATACCCAGTTGCTAGGTGGAGACAAATGACAATAATTACCACTACGTTACAAATACAACAGTTCTTCACCTTTAGCGATTTCGTTTATTTTCAGATGTAGAAACCGGGTGGTACGTTCTGAGTAGGCTTTGCAACCCTCCCCCCCTGCAGACCTACTCTTCGCCCGTTGTCACCGGAGTGTGCGAACGCAGTTGCCTCAGCCCTCAACTCTCGGTCTGCGTTTGGAGAGCGAATGATTGAGCGGGGTGGGAACGTGACGGGCGATGACGCGCCGGGATGGATTGGATCGGGTCGGTCTTGACGGTGCGGGCAAAAATGCAAGGGAGGAGGAAGGCGTGCGGGGCAGGGGGAGAGAATTGTAGGGGAGAAAGGGGCAGGACGGAGGATGCGGGGCGAGACGTGGGTCGGGAAAGACGGGGGCTTCTCCACCCCAAACCACCCACCCGCACCCCGTCCCTCGTCGCCGCCTGCGCGTCTTTCTGGCGGTCGTTAACAAGCGGAAAGCCGCCGTCGCTCCGGGCGGCGTCCGATTGCTCATTATTCGCCGTTCATTCCTCCGCGGGCGGCCGGGCGGGGAGGGGTGGGGAGGAGCGGGCGGCGTGGGCGGGGTGTGGGGTGGGGCTGGTGTACGGGGAAGGGAAGGGAGGGGAGGGGTGGGAGGCGGCCTGCAGTGGGCCTCTTAGGGCGTCCCACCAAACGACAGCTGGAGCGCGACGGGTTTCAATTCGAGTCCAGCGCTGTTTGTGTCGCGTGGGGAGCCGTCGTGTAATCAACATTTTGCATTTTCGCTGGTGCAGTCGATCAAAAGAGCTGGAGCAGAATGGAATCTGCACCAAAGAACACTGCTCTTTTGGTGTCGTTGCAATCAACCTCCGAAAAGGGATATTCGGCCTTGGCGTTTGAGCAGATCACAAGAAAGCAGCCTAATTGCATCTACGTCGTCGTTCGACCTAATGGACGCATTTTAAATTATTTACGACCTTGCATTATTTCCTCGAATGAAATTAAATATTCTTGATGTGTTGGGATATTTATATTATATTGTCTCATTTTTATTTCATATTGATTTTGGTATTGGATGTGTATCAACAAGGAAGCATTTTAATGGTTTTAACAACTCAGAACTAATTTTTACATTTATCATTTGACCTGGAAAATAATGTTCACTTTTTACATATTAATAGTAGCAGTTAATAAAATTTAGTAAATGTCAAGAAAACGGTGATAAATGTATTCCATAGGGTGATCTCATTCTTTTATAATCTTCAAAATATAGATACAGTTATATTCAAATTTACATCGACTTAGTTGACTTTTTGGTCTCATTCATATGAAAATAAATTACGATGATGCAATATTTCTGGCGTTCAGCTAAATAGTATATTTCATTTTTGGAAAAGAAATGGTAATGATAAGGTGTCCTACCTTAATCACGTTGCGTAATATGGTGGTATTGCAAAATAATGACTTATTGAAATATTGATGTAATTCGCCTATTAAGGCTTAAAATAGTCGTGCAGGGTATCATTTGGTGGGAGAGCAAATCAGAAGAGAACTGAAATCTTTCGCTGTCGCATTACGAACAGTTTCCTTCACGCCGCAACGCGGGGAGCGTTGAATCGTTGACGGAGGACAAGTCACTTCGCCGACAAGGATTTTCCATAATGCACTGAGATTCAATTAGTAACCACCAGCTCGGGACTACGAATATGCTTTGTGCTGTGTAAGTGGCGCGATGGCCAATGAGGTTCTTCTCGCGATTCAACTATGCAAGCGAACAGCGTAGTCTTACGAATTTTGTATTATCTGGGAATCCTTCAGATCGCTGGCTCGCCTGGACAGTGCTGCGCCCTGTCAGCAACGCTGCGAAGTACTATTCCTTGGGTAGTTGTTTTTTACTCGCGCCATGAGCGTTCGCGGGATTTTAGTGAAAAAATCTTCGCCGCGGGATGTCCTTGGCGAGATATTGCATCTTAGCTCAAATTTATGCCAAAGAAAACTTATTGTTTATTAGCCATTAGGCGCCACATGTAAATAAAATGTGACGCAATGTGGTAACAACGCCATGCCAATGGAATATACAGATCGTACGTTCCATTAAATATTTACAGATTGCTAATCAAGAACAGTTGTGCATTCTTTTTTTATAGGTATTCGTATAAACCCAAATGTAACTATATATGCAAGCGTTTCTTGATCAGGACTTAATTTACAAATCGAAAAAAATGCCTTTTAACTACAAATTTAAAACCATTTGATCGTTTCAAGGCGAGACAGTGACTCCATATATTTAAAACAGCTTTAACATTATGAATTGAGTTTATTTTATAAGTCCAAATGAGCCGTTTTATGAATTTTGTGATGTGAAGTTTTATTTATCCTTAATGTGACGCTTTTTGGTTTCTCCTTGTGTTGTACTGTTCGTGACTTTTGAGTTGTGCTCAAGCTCCTCATACTTCTCTCTGCCTGAAACAATGGCCGCCCGTACGACTCGAGTCCACATAGGTAAGCCGACCTCGCAGGGCCGACATTCTATTTTTTCTCGACAAAATTAGTTTTTGTCTTTATCGTTCAGCTTCGATAACTCACATTTCTCGATGTTGCCATTGACAATGAGCGAGTCGCCCTCTGGGAGATCGTACATCCGCCAAACACCCCAGCACGACGCATTGCTTACCAATTACAGGCGCGATGTTAAAATTGTACCGTGTGTAACATCGTGATGTTGTAGGCTTCCGCGGCTCATTACCTCAATTTTTCCCTACAGATTTTTGTAGCATTTACTGATGGGAATGTCGACATAAGATTGCAGAATCATAATAAGTGGAAGCTGTTAGCAAACTGGTGTAGATTTTATATTTAACCGGCACGTAACATCTTTATTCAATCATTTAGTGAATATAATAATAGTAAAAGTAATAATAATAATAATAATAATAATAATAATAGCCAAATCAAATGTCGACGCCTGCTTGTCGTACAAGTGGCTTAAAATAGGATACCTGTACCCTGAAACTGAAGGATTTTTGATAGCAATCCAGGACCAGGTGATTGCGACAAGAAATTATCTCAAGCACATTATTAAAGAGCCCGAAGTGCCTTCCGATACCTGCCGGGCTTGTGGTGAAGGTCAAGAAACGATCCAGCACATCACTACCGCATGCTTGCCCCAACTGATTATAAACAGAGGCACGATATGGTAGCATGAATCATCCACGCCAAACTTGCAAGGAAATGTGGAATTGCTGGTGAATTTGATACACCCTACTACAAGTACCATCCAAAAAATGTCATCGAGAACAACAGATATAAGCTATACTGGGACCGAAGCGTACTAACCGACAGAACAGTCCATCATAACAGGTCGGATGTCATTCTTTGGGATACATCTAAAAAAAAAGTATGGCTTATAGACATAGCAGTTGTAGATACCAGCAACCTCGAAACAACACACAAAACTAAAATTCAGAAATACAGAGAACTAGCACAAATTGTAAAGGAGCAGTGGCATGTATTGGACGTAAAGATTGTACCAATCGTCCTCGCAGCAACAGGTGTGATAACCTACCGTCCTGAAGCACTCTGAATAAACTGGTGATCGAGACAAACATTACCATCAATCTACAGAAAGCTGTGATCCTGAGCACGTGTTCTGTAGTCAGAAGATTTATGAGTTTCTAAAAAATTTGTGTTAAAGAACTTTTTACTTTTAATTTGCAAATTAATTTAAGTGTCAAAATTTATATTTGCAGAATTGTTTACTCCCTGATTAGTTTAATTTAAATTATTGTACTACGGAAGTCATGCTTTGATAGAAATATCTGTATGACTCCTACAACTTGTACCAGGAAGCTGTGAAAAATAAACGATAATAATACTAATAATAATAATAATAATAATAATAATAATAATAATAATAATAATAATAATAAACTGGCGCGTGTTTGGCATTTACGAACACGTTGATGCTACTAAGAATGGATGAAAATCGCTGGAATAAATAATCGAGAAGATGAAATGTCAAACTACATTTGAAGTCCGCTATTAAAATTTATTATAAAATGAAAACTAAAGGTGGCAAAGATAAACATCAATGCCTGAGATGGGATTTGAGTTCGCAATCCTTTGATGCGATGCTGGTTCGATTTTCCGTCTTAGTTGCTTCGGCTATCGAAAACGAACTCGCGTTTTTTTGGCTTAGCGGTCGCCTCTGGCGAGTTTCATTTTAAGCGTTATTTGTGCTGTGCAAGAAAATAAAATTAACTAATATACTACATTTTCATGACAACCTTTGACCCTAAAAAGGTAGCCTACGTGTTAGAAGTATTAAAAAAATAACTGGAAACCCAGCCAAAAAACAATTGTTTTCAGAGATCTTCCAGAATACTCTAAAACAATGTGGTTAAAAATCAGTATCAATGAATTTTCCTTATCGAAAGGAATCGAATAAGATTATTTGTTACCTTTTAGGGGTCTTTAGAAAAACGAAACGCATTTTAGATGGTTAACTCTCCTAAAAATGAGTGTGTGTGTGTGTGTGTGTGTGTGTGTGTGTGTTAGTGTTAGTTTTAAAAGTTTTTAATGTTTTGGAAGAAGCCGGCAATAAATGCTCAGTTCTCAATCAGTAAATTCAGACACTTACATTGCCACTTCACTTGCCCTAAAAGTTGGTCGAAAGAGTTCTAATTTGAGTAGCGCCATGAGAGAAAGCGGAGTAATATAAATATGACAGTCATATTCGAAACTTACGTTCTAGTACTTTTATTGAGGAAGTTTAATTGATTAATGATTCCGTGCGCGTCAGGTCATCAGTCTTGTGAGAGGGATTGTAACGGGAGGTGGCGGTGATCTTTCCCCTCTGAATGGAGAGATCCAGCGCGGACCTACCCGTCGGCTTGTGGGGGTTTTCCCAACCAGGTATCTCCCACCAGCGGGGCACCGTGCCACACGGGTCAAGCTCTAACAGGTCTTACGGAATGTGCGGTAGTGTCATGTTGTGTAGTTCTGATGTAGTAAGGGGTGAGGATAGGACATAGATGAGGAAGGAAAGACTGCGCACGGTGCGTGGCCCGTTTGTTAGGGTACTGCTCCGGCATTCGCCTGGTGTTGATCGGAGAAACCAAAGAAAACTACCGATTAAAGCAGCCGGTCGCGAGAATTCTCCGGTCAGCGGCTGAACCCGACTTGGATATTTAGTCAAATCCTGCCACCGTCGGGAGTCGAACCCTTGAAGTTTTTGGTCAAAGGCATTGCGGCGACATCCAGTTATACCCTCAACCACCTATGTCAGTTATATTCAGGAAGTGTTTTTCTGTTTTTCCTGCTCGTAATATATATGTTGTAGTGCAAAAATCGATGTCTAGATTGAGGGAAATATGCATTTGTAGCGATCTTCGGAACCCATTTGTTTACAACTAAAATACTTCGGTGTGAAAAATATCCACTCCAAATCACAATTTAAACATTTAATAGACTTTTCAATTGCACGAAGTTTTGTCATCGAGTAAAACATGTACGCCGGTACATTTTCTATTCTATATACATTTACGCGTGTAGATTTGGATGTATTGAAGCAAATTTCTTTTCTTTTATTAGAGCGTCGGAAATATGCTCTGGTTTGGACTTGTCTCCTCACCCTCGCAAAATGGGGTATTCTGAACAGTATATCCATTTTACTTACGTTGACGTGCCTAAATCCTGTAACGTAAAATGTTGATTAAGGACAAAAGGTTTTTTAAAATATGTACAAGAGGATACATTTGAAGACTTGAAATAATTTTCTCGGAAATACCTAACATCTCTCCATGACTTCATAAGTTCCTAACTCGCGGAATTGTTCAATGACGGTTTGAAGCACAATTTGTTTTTGGTTCTATTTCTAGAGGACTAGTTACGAACCGAACGTGAAGTGTTGTGAATCAGATGTGACATTTTCCACGATACATTCAATAACATGCCTTGTATAGTCTCCAAACACGCTTAATTCAATGATGATTGACAATTGAGATGGTAATTTATATTCTTTCTGTTGTCTTTCTCCTTTCTTCTAAAATAATTTCAAGTCGTTAACGATGAGTATGGTATTGGTGTCTAAGATTTTTTTTACCCACTTTAATGTTAGCTCTCTATCTTGACTTTAATCTAATACTTTTATTAAAACTGTTTATTGAATATTTAATTTAGAATAAAAATATCTTAAAGTACGTGCACGAAGTTTCCTCTGTCAGTACAGGAGCAAGCTAGCTTCCCGATGCTGCAAATGTTGAAGGCGTATTTCACGAGTTAAGCGAAAGCGGTATGGCCCGCCTGAGTGACTGAAGAGTCATAACTGCCTTAACTCTATGTCTGGTAGTTTCGAATCCCGACTCCGGTATGAATATTTGTGTTTCATAGAATTTGTAGAATTATCCATGTTTGCCACTGAAGTTAGAGATTCATTTTCTCAAAATTGTCAATTGTAAGTTAACTAGCCTTGTTAGAACAGCCATTGAAAGAAAAAAAAATGAGTGCGGTGAGATCAAGCTGCTAAAACGCGTTTGTTGATGACCAGTTACACTGAGACCACAAAAAGATAGTTGTTGTTCAAAAATACGATAGCTAATTTTCAAATTAAAACAGGAAATGCATTTCATTTTCAGAATTGTTTAACAAGTCAATGCTCCTTCCGCACAATTATTTAAATCTTCGGTCTCGTCATTCTTATTCTTATTCGTCAGCTCTTAAGCATAACGAACTTGTCACAAATTATGCTTCGACTTCAAAAAATTGAATTCCCCGCCGAGAATTCGCTCTTCTTTCCTTAAGGCGGTATGAAGTGGTAGCTCGGTAGCGCAAGTGGTTAGAATAACTTAGTGTACACCGAAGAATTCGGGATAGGATTTCGATTGGGCTAATTATTCAAGAAGCGTAAATCTTTGAAATTAACGGGAATACAGAACACTTTTGCATAAGTCAAGGAATCAGCCAGATAAGTTTATTATGAACTAACGTTCACATCTGCCGTAATTGAATTGCCAAATCGTAAGAGTTGAAGTTTTGTGACCGATCAATGATCATCCAAATATAATTGAGGGTAACTGTAAGAGTAAGTTTTTCTACTCTTTCATTATAATACTAAATGTAAACTTTTTTGTGCATGGGTGGAGAATTTTTGAATATCAATGAAGTCAGATAACAATAATTTCCATAAGATGAAGCATAATTTTCCAAAGCAGCATAACTATTTCAACACAGATGCATTAACTCTCATCTTCACAAACAAACTCGCTACAAATATGATACATTGTCTTTAGTATTGTTAATTTAAACATAGGAAATGTAACCATATTGCTCGTATTATCCAAAGTGTAGTATAAAAAAACTAGTGGTGCTATAGAATGGCATAGACTTTCTAGAACTAGTTTTCCAATCTCTCGTTTGAGCTACATTTCCGGTATTGTCCCCATCCACTTGCCAGCTACCAACTTTCGGCGTCTAAAAGACATGTTTCCGCAATTGCTCAATTTGATTGCCCGGTAACACAATAGTACTTGTGTTGACACAACCACATATTTTCAGCAGTATTTGTAACTTCAGTAATTTTCGAAAACTTGGAAGTTCAACAAAAATGATACCAGCGCCGTAGTGTCCTTTGCTCTATCCGAGGAAAAAGTTGGAAGAAAAAAAATTGGAGATTCTTTTGAGAACATAAATTTAAATTGCCTTTACTTCAAACATAAATTAAACGAAAACTGCTAGTTTTTTCAAATAAATATACATGTCATAAAATATCAAAAATTATGAATTGCCTTGCATGTCATGAATTACGCAAAAACTATTCGTGTTTTAATAAATTGAACATTATCTTATGTGAGGAATGTAACAAATGTCGTATACCAAATGTTCCGTATTAAAACAGTGAAGAGCCAACGCAGATCATGTCGATGCTCATTTAGTGAAATTAAGCGATAAGGTGTTTGTGCAGCAGGCCTGAATTTTACGCATACTAGAAGGAAGGTTACTTCAAATTAATTACGAAAAGAAACGGGCACAAATCATGTGAGAAATGTCACTTTCTCATTTGTGACATGGCTGCCTTAAGTAATTTATCTTCTCATTTAGTCTATCGGTTACAAGACATCTCTGTAATCTATTTTTCAGCCGTTTTTTACTCTTATGCAGTGCGATGATAGGGTCTTGGGGAATTTCCCTGATTTAAATCATCATTTCTTCGCGACTTAGTACAGCCTTCCGGTATATGCAGTACTAGTCTGCACCAATTGCAAAACAACTCGGGAGTTTCTGCTCTTTGTAGAAACCGCTCTTTCAAATAGATCATTTTAAGATACTGCAAGCATAGAATGCAAATGATTGCAGAAGGTTGCAAGGGATTTTTCCTCGTGATTTTCGAAGTCGGCCGAGACTAGACGCTCTTCAGTATTTTAAATTAATATTAATTTATATATAACTGATTTCAAATGTACGCATTTGAAGACTGAAAACTAAGTAGCTTCTGATCATTATGTTGGTCCACAAATTCTGAAGCTACTTATTACGACTACGTTTTTTTTATACTCAGCGCGTCACAGCGTGTCACATGAGACATCGTGCACTGAGGAAACTTCGGGGTCACGCGCGTCATTTCAGAAGAGCCAATGTTTGCGGCTCCATTTCCCACACACTCGAAAGTAGATTTTTGCTTGTGCAGTTTACTAGTTCCCTGCTGTAATAAATTGCCTATTCATAAATATTGAAATATTGGAGGCCGCTTTATAAGTGTATACTCAAAAATTGCAACTTTGATATTGAGAACCTGATAAATTGTTTCTCCGTCAGGTTCTTCAGAAGAGTAGTATCATTGCTTCCGCATTAAACCACGTAGTCTTGTAAATTTGTTGTGAGGCTCGCTCCTGGAATATCTTCCATTTTACTGGTGTCTATTTTTTTTATCTCATTAGCCTTCGCAATACATCGTTTGGAAAGAAAGGTGTCCAGGATTTAGCGAAACAATACTGTATGTGAACTTCCGGCACGCGCTGTTGCTCTATCACCACTTCGGGATGAAATTGTTGTTTGACACTGCGTGAACCGCAGTTCGCACAAGCTCAGTTGACAATTATTAATAAATAAAATAATCCTTGGTTCAATGTTTGATGTGAGCTTATCACGTTTTCTTAAATGCATTATATTTTATCGTGCGACAGCTTTAGGGATCTTAGTAAATCCGCTGATACATTGTCAATGTGCAACATTGTAAGAAGTGCTTGGTAATTTTTGGCAGAAGTATTTGGGAAAAATTCCAAGAAAGTGTTCTTACTTTTCGGAGGCGAAAGGTGTGTCTGCTTCCTGCGACCACTGTGTCTGGCTAGGACTGCCTCCGACGTGCTTCTGACATTGCAAAGGCAAGTTTCAAATGGAAAATATTTTATTTCACTGTTCAAATGAAATGAACTGAAGGCTTTGCTGGGACCTGTACATAGTTTGCATGCGACATCGTACATAGTTTACGTTACGAGAATTTCGCAATAACCAAATAAATATCCCGTATGATAAAATGTTTCTTCGGGTTACGTCAAATGTCTTGTCACGCCAATGACCAAACGTCTAACAACACAATAGAAGTTTGGTGAGTGACTACAGAGATTAAGGTCGACCTCTTAGACGTCATGCGTATTCGTAGCTGTTTAACCTCCGATGTGGAGCACGCGAACTTGGTCATCTGAACACAATAAGAAATATTGAAAGCACTCAAAAGAGCACCCAAAACGTTTAGAATAAGCGTAGATATCACCTGTCTGTTCATTTATTATTTGTTGTTACAATTGCCGTAGTGGACAACGGAGCACCGAAGTTCTACTCGTTTCACGTGACCAACAAGCGGCAGCACAGAGGATGCAACGCCTTGGTCCTCTTGACTTTTAATAACTCACTGCATTTCATAAATGATGAGGACTTAAAAGAATGTTAGCCAGAGAGACAAAATCTACAGTTATTTACTTGAACCGTTCGATTCATGTTTCAAATCAACAAACAGCTTGAAGGAGACGCTGCAAGTTCCTAGAAATCATTGACATCCCTACACTTTTTGGAATTCGAGTGTCGTTACAGCTGAACTGCTTGGGCTGCCAGCTGGTATTCTAGTGATGAAATAGGTATAGGTATATTCCTTTGTAAAGCGTCTTTGGCTCAGGTTTGCATGTTACTCCGCGCGATTTTGGAAAACTTCAAAGCAGTTTGAGAGGCGTGGAAGTAAAAACCAATTAGGTCCAAGGAAAGCATATAATCGTTGGGACAGCGCTTGGCGCTTAATTTAAAAACGCGAATACATGACAGTGAGAATGTATTTTATGTTCAAAGAAGTTTCGTTTAATTTACTCCCAAGTTTTTATTGGTATACTTAACGTCAGAAACAATGTAGAACTGTGTTGCTTACTATGAGAAGAAATGTATTCAGTGCATGTTTTCTTAAGTTAAAGGATCTCTACCTTAAATCAACTGATAGAAATTAGAGTTTTTTGGTTTCACGCATCAATTAATATTAAATGGTGATTACGCCTTTTAACGAGTTATTATGCACTACGAAATGTGTCTCTTACGAATATAACGTGTCATCGTGAAACTAACACACGGACATAAAAATGTACATAAAAGTTTTATTTACAAAATGTACAAGTAATGTATTGAACTACCCCTACACACTTTCCGTTATTTCCCGACGGCCAGCCGCGATCGTCCAGTCTTGTGGGTAGTCCACATTTAACAAAGAGGCCCCGCCTCGAGTGTACGCTCCTACCGCGCCACTCACGTGACTTTCGTCACCAGTGCAACGCACGAATATGCTCCAGCCTGGGCGTCAATTTTGCGCAAAGCGCGAGATGTTCAGGAAGAAAACCCGCCGGTGTGAGTGAGTCGGCTCAACTTATATCTGGCGACTCACCCCCCACGTGACCACCGTTGAGCATGGGAGGGAGGTTTGCAAACTACCACGCAACGCTAGCTGCAGGACAAGCCGTGCCGCCGTCCACCCGATTCTAAAAATATCTGCAACCCCCAGCTACTCAGCTCCAGATACTCAGCTACTCCAGATACTCAACTCTCAGGGATACGAGCCTTTGGAGTGTTCCTCCTATTCAGGACTGCCAACTTGACTCTACAATAAGTTGTTTTCATTGCATATAATTTCCTTCTGGATATTTTTACTGGAACCGCAATCTAGAGTTTTACTTTTGGGTGTTCTCTTCGTTCTCAACACTCAAATACTTTATTTACCACGATTGTTGAAAACGGAATTTGGTGGTAGTATCATGCAACATTTGATACAGTGATCGACATGGATTTCTTTTAATGAAATAAACTGCTCTAATAATTTAATCTCTTAATTTGCTGAAAACGTCCCTAAATTTTCATAAATAAGATTAAATAATCTTTGAACACTTGACAAAATGGCTTCAAACCAAACGTCTGAAACTCACGTATAATAAAATGACTTTGAATAGACCACCACTGAAGGTGTCTAGTGTAGCGTCATAGGCTCGACTTCCTGCGCAGAGAGACGGGCTTGCAAGGTATGGGCATGAGGGACCTTAAAATAGCCTCCCCAAACAAAGGCCACCCTCCGGAGGTAAGAAAGAGGGGTGGTGGCGGGATTGCGCGGTGTTGTGCGCAAGGCAGGTCCAGGCGTGGGAGGGAGAAATGACCTAGGAGGTCATGTGACTCGGCACTATATAAAGCCGTGTCGCGAGGCCTCGTGAGGGAACACAGAGTAGGAGGCTCCCTCGCGGTTATCCGCAAAAGCTTTATCCGCCCAGGCTGGCGCGATGTGCTCTATGCACGAGTGGGTGTTCAATGTGCTCGAACACGGTGAAGTGGTACACCGCCGCTAGGCGCGTGTAGAGAGAGAGGGGGCTGCAGTGAGTAGCTCTAACAAAACGCCTTAGAGTGATTATGTAAATATGTGTAAATAAATTTGTAGCTACTCACTCATGTCGGTTAATTGGTGGCGTAGATCCCTACCAACGACGTTACACTAGACACCGCATTAATTCGTAAACGATACAGATCTTCACTCTTTGTTCGCCTTTAGTAACTGAAAATACAGAATCGTCTGAAATCTCAAGAACTGTCGATGAGATAAATAAGAAATTAAATTGAAGATCGGACTATTCTATTTTAGAAGTAGATGCTTGAAGTAAATAGATTGTCAAGGGTACGTGTTCGTAGTGAAAATGTTCTGGAAAAAGGGAATAGCCGACATTTTTGTCGCGTCCATTGCCGCACAATGAAATGAAAACAGAAGGCTAGAACTCCTGAACGTATTTATCCATCCAACAGCTTTGGTAGAAACGATGTTTACGATGAAATAGGCATAATCTCTATTCCATCATATTTTTCGGAATGAGTTTTATATTATTTTCCTTTTACTAGTCTGTCAGAGTTCTACGTCCTAGCTTTCGACAACTCGTTTGGTTGATCTGATTTCAAATCAAAACCGCTAGGATTGATCGGAGAAATCAATCTGATTACAAGACCGTTCTCTATCTTCAATCAAAAAAGCTTCTCGTGATCAGGATAAATGGATATAGTTAATATCCAGCCAATGTATTCAGAGTAGTTCGTTTTCTTGCATTAAATCATCACGAAAAGTCAACGAATTGTTCATTACAGCCTGTTACATGACATTCTACTAAAGTAGCCTTCTATTTACTTTAAGTTTCTGAGGAGCTATCTTGTGAACCTTTGGTTCACGTCGAGGCATCTGAGAATGGTAAAAAAAATAATGATGAGAACCGTAAAGCTCGTTATTAACAAAATGATAAACGCTCCTACATTTAGCTATTGTCCGAAATCTAATTGAAACCCTGTCTGAATCAAGGGCAGCATGTCTCCCTACGAAGCCAATCTTGAAAACAAAATATTCTCAATTTAACGAAGACAAGTGGCTTATATTGATGGATTGGAATTTGAACCTCCCGATTCCTTCCACGGAAATGAGTTGTGAAGAAGACGAATTGTGCAGAATTGCCTGTTTCATCACATTCCACTAAACGAGTCTTAAATTCAGTTTTCGTTCTCCAGGGGTTTACCTTCTGGAAGCTCACATCTCCCAGCTCCTCGCCGGCGCTTTTGTTTCCATCTGCTTTCACATCGACCCCCTCCTCGCATTACTCATTCGGCGGCACTCTAATTTCACCGCCTTCCGCAAGGCGCGCTGGCGAGGGCGTCGCGGCGGCGGCGGCAGCGGCTGCGTTGGCACAGGCAACGATGCGGCGACGGAGGAGAAGGCATTGTGCCCAAGGCAGGCCTGCGTTTGGGCCGTATTTAACTGCGAGAGGTATTAATTATTTTTGACACCTTAAAAGATGCTCACGAATAGCTGCGGAAGGAAAATTATCTCTTTTACGCGCCTGTAAATCACACGCGAGGAGAATGCTTCCTGGGCGACGCGCGCGCTCCGAAATGGTCGGGCGCTCTGGCGAAGAGAGTCTTCGAGTGAGGGCGGGGGTGGGGAGTGGGGGGCGAAGGAAAACCCGAGCGTGGGCAACGGGCGAAGACGCTGCGCATTGGCTCTTAAGAAAGCATCATTATGTCAATATTAAAACAAACTGTTTGCTTTCTTATTGTTCTGAGAATTAAAAACAGTTTCGGCAAAAGAGAAGGAAGCTTTATTTATGGTAAAGTGAAGATTATTCACCAGAATGTATTTTTTTATTTCACAAAAAAGTCGAAGGTGTATATGACGTATGGGGGAGGAGATTATCTGCGCATATTTTCTTGACGTCCAGAATGAAAAGGAAAAAAAATCGCGAAATTAGCAACATTTGAAAAACTATTCATTTTCTTTCCCGAGAACTGCTGATTTGATTTTCCTCCATTGCTAACAAAATAGTAAAGAACTGCAGTTCTGCTCCTACCAATACAAGCAAAGGAGTGCTCAACAAAACGTGCAAAACAAATAGTGAAGCTGCGGTTGGGTAATAGTTCTTCAATAGGAGAAAATTGGTAGAATATAATGCAGCTGCTGTTGCTACGGATATTGTTGGGAACGTCAATACTATGTTAATCGATTTTCTTAAATGTACGTTATTGATCTGACAAAGGTTTATATTTCTTTTGGAAAAGTTCTCTACGCCAACATCAAGTGTGTGCTCGGTTTCTTTTATCCACTCTCCTACGAAGCTATTGACAGTTCGTACTGGAAGTCACAATACGATTCCTACAAAGGCTATGGTCAGAACCAAATTTTCTGTGTGTCGTCACTACACGTGACCAATATTGAGTGAACGTTTTCAGAACACTTCGATTTCAGTGGATATTAGTTTGCAGTGAATATCAGTGTAGTGCATCCACTAAATAGATATATTTAAAATAACTGGTGGAGGAAAGGGGAAGATATCTTCGTTTACAGCAATAATTTTAGGAGATATTGCTGTTTATTGCCTCAACATAAATATGGCGTCGTCACGTGATATATGGTTTTTATGCCTATTAGCTGCACTTCCGGGAGATGCACCTGGGAGATATTCATCCTTGTACTCGTATCATTTGTGTTTCTTTTAGCACTAATAGCAGGTCGTTTCAAGTCAACAGTTAAAAACTCTGCCTGTAGCTCTGGTGAATCGTATTTAGTTCCACTTGCGCGGACTATTTTTATCCAGGTGCTGCTGCGGTGACTGGATTGGCGTCTGCGTTGCTTCTAACTACGTTCCCGGATAAGTGAACATTGCAACTGTCCACGCCTCCAACCTCATGTTGGACGTAATTTGGAAGCGTCGATGCCGGCACACACAAGAACCCTACATTTGCGGTCGCAAAAACATTCCTATTATTAAATCCATCTTCTCTCCGAGCTCGATTTGGGAAGTAAACCATTGACGAGAATACCCAGTTGAGAGCGTTGCCTGTGGACAGTCACCAACATCTCCCAAGGAGAAGTGGGTTTTTTTCTTGCAATGTTTTTTTACTTGAGCAATGTAGTACATCCTCCAGTATATGCTGAAGTGAACATAATGAATTAAAAGTAATTTGCGTAACAACTGTCCAACAGTACAAAAATAATGATCACCTTCAAACAAACTTAATATACGAATATTCACTCACATAATCTTGCAGCAGAATTAAGTTTGTGTTGGTTTTTTTTTCAGAGAAGTTCTCTTTTACTTTTATCTTTAGAAATCATGCAAGACGTTTACAGTGTACAATTCTTGAATATTAAAATCGCTAAAATATTCTTTAAATACCTTTTAATACTTTAAAATCTCAGCGGAATTACGCATGTAATTTCCATTGCAATGATAAATCAGAATACATCTTGCAGGAGAACAACTTCACCGTACATCTATCCACACTTTATTTCCATCAGCGAGTCAGCTATATTTTAGCGTCGTTCGATTGCTTTCCTCTGAGAAGTGATAGTCAGTGCGACATAGGGTTTTAGGTAATAAGTTTTGCATTTGTTGTAATTCAGTTACTCGGTTTATTTATTCTCTTCGTTAAACGAAATAAGTACAAACTTTCAAATATACACATGTTACAATACAGTGATTCAAACGGATCGAAACGTACTGTATGCATTTCATTGTCATTATTGTGTCGCCGTTATTTAAATTATTGCATTATTTTGTTTTGTCTTTGTAGTATCTCAGAGTTGGTGACATTAGCCTTCAAAATTATTATTTTGTTTTGAGTTAGGATATTGATCCTCTCAGCAGAATATATGAAGACCTCGGGGCAATAACATGCTATGCCACTCCAAGTAAGAGAAAAAGAAAAGTAATGGATTAGACATTGCTCACTTATGGGGGACGAGATCATCTGCTCACGGTTTCTTGAGTTACAGAATCTTTTCCCAACATTTTAACTATAAATAGTTGAAAGATGAATAAAAATATTTTTAAGAACATAATCAAATTAAAATCACGTGATTAGCAACATTTAATAAACTAGACATTTTTGTTCTCGAGTTACAGAAATCTTGGTTGTAACGGTAAACGAACTGCAGATTTGAGTTTTCTGCATTGCTTACAAAATATTAACTCACCCTCTTCTCCATTCCTACCACTACAAGCAATAGGAGAGCTCAGCAATTGGGTAATTTGTAATATACTGGGTGAAGTGAATGCTCTTGTCATTTGTTGATTATGAGCATAATTCCAAAAGCAAATGAGTTGGTTCAGAACTATAGTTACGAGATCTGGTTAACCCTTTAACTGCATAATTTTTATTTTGTTTCAACAAAAATATATTTGATGTATTTTGCTCAAAGGAGTAAGGGAAAAATATTTTAAAAAATCTAAAACATCATTTGGCTTCAGAAAATAAAAAAAATGTATTGCATCAAATATGATACATCATGCACCAAAGGCAAGTGTTGAAAGTGAACGTCTGTCTTAAATCTAATCTAAAAATACCTCATAAAATGTAAGATGATCATATAAAATATGAAGATAAAACATTATTTTCTATGAAACTCTAAAAAACAGTTCCGTTTCCTCATAATACACAAATAGACCCTACATTTTGTACACAAAATATTTGTTAGAGAATTGCAGCTTGGATGCTTGCATCTGTTTCTTGTCTCGTCAAAAATTGGCCAGTGCTGAATGCCATCCTTTACAACTGGTTTCGGCGGCATTGGAGCCCCAGATTTTTTCTTTGGTTTTGAAATACTTTCAGCCGATGACGGCCTGCCTCTTTTAGGCGGTTTTTTTTTTTTTTTTTTTTTTTTTTTTTTTTTTTTTTTTTTTTTTTTTTTTTTTTTTTAAACATTTGTTGCGTACACAATTTGACGCAACGTATCCGTAAAACCTTTCCTGCACAGTGTTTGAGACAACTCTGCTATAAATTGTTTTTGTGTCAATGTAACATCACCTTTCTGTAACCTAACCTTGTTGTAAATTATCCAGGCATTGATTACTGACATGTCTATTATATGGTAAAACATTCGAAAGTACCACTTTTTGCTTTTCATTGAAATTCTGTGTCGTCCAATGTGAGAATCCATTAGATCGACTCCCCCCATATGTTTATTATAAATTTTTATTACTTGTGGGCAGGGAACATCAATATATTTACTTTCTTTTCTGGAGTACCTCTGAATTGAGCCTACTGGCTCCTTCCCACATATTTTTGAGGCTAAGTAAACAGCATTGTTGTCCTTTCATCGTACCACCGACAATTCATTGTTATCATATTTTGTCACAAATTCCTCTGCATGTCCTCTTGGAAAAGTTTTAAAATCCTTTTCATTTGTAAAGGGATTTTATGGTATCCTATCTTTCCTGATTGTGCCCAAAGGAAATATGCATTTCTTTTTTAGATACATCAGAAGAGGAATGGACGTGTAATAGTTGTCAAAATAGACAACATAATTCATGTTCATTGGCACAGCTCTTGTGAGACGAACCACTACATTCGCACTACTTCCAAGATCTGGCTCATCAACCAAGAATTTATTTTCTTGTCCACAATATATTTCGAAATCATATGAATAACAACTGTCATCACAAATAACATAGAATTTATATCCCCATTTATGCGGTTTACGGGGATTATATTGTCTCAGGTGGTGTTTGGTTTTGGTCGCACAAATCTGTTCGTCTACTGACAGGCTTGGTTGAAGTGGTAATGTCAAAAACTTTTTTCTTACACTATCTATAACCGGACGTAACTTGAAGAGTTTATCTCGGTTGGGATCTTCGAGGGCAAGCATTTTTGAATTGTCATTGAAATGGAGACATGAACGTACCTTTTCGAAAGTGTTTACACTCATTGTTGTTTTGACAATTTCATTGCCCAACACTGGATTCCACAAATCCCTTGTGCACGACAATGGTATGAGTGAATGTAAAATAACAATGCCTATGTATCTCTCCAGTAAATCTTTGCTAATATTTTCTGGTTTTGTAGGGTCTTTCTGAATCGAGTAAAGAATACTCTGATCCACAATATAATCTATCAATTCATTGTCAACAAAATACTTAAAAAAAATCATAGGGACTTTCAAGATTCAGAATTTCCTGTGGGAGTTGCAAACTCCCTTTGAATTTCTTCACATCTTCATCAATCTGCAAAGATGTCTGATCCCAAATTATATTTTCTTTGATTTTTACTTGCCTTTGCCTGCGTTCAGTTCTGACTTCTACATTTGACAATTCATTTGTTGCATCTTCTGGAAAATCATTGAGTCCGGCTTCGGTCTCTTCTTCAGGAAGACATTTCAATTGTAGCAATTGAATATCCATAATTTCGCCTTCATCTCCATCATTATCAATTAGTGCCCCAATTTCATCTTCACTTTCATATGGTATTTCAAGAAGCCTTGAAATTTCACTATTCGATATTATTTCATCCATATCCATGTCTGCAATTATGTTTTTGTTATATTACAAAGATTCAATACATATATGTATAAGTATTTTCTGTAATGCATGATGTTTCAAATATGAAACAACAAAACAATCGACAATTAGTTATATACTATACATAAAATCAACATGAACGTAATTTAAAATAAAAGAACATACCTGAGCGAAGATCTGTGATATTTTTCTGGCCACAAATATTATTTATTATAGAATTACAGTTCACCGAAATCCTATAAAAACTCGTAAACCTCCTGCGTACCACCAGCTAAGAAGAAATTTGCAGTAACATCGCAAAGAATGCACGAAAATGGAAATGTATAGACTTATGTCATAGAATAAACATCACCGTAGAGTCTCATGGCAAAATAATTAATTAGATCGCCAACAGAGATCGTTGAGATCTACAAAAAATAAGCGCAGCATATATGAGACACGATGCTGTTAAGGGTTAACTTTGCCGATAGTATCCGCTGTGGATGTATTCAACAAGAATAACCTTTGGCAGATGACATTTATGCCAAAGTTATTAAAGTGATAATTTGGAAAATTCCTTCAGATAATGCTTGATTTCATAATTGGTTGGTAATTGTCGCGGTGGAGGAACTTGGTATTTTATTTAATACTCGTTTATAGCATGATTGGGTTGCGTTCCTCTCTCTAGCAGACACTAAAACTTTGTCAGAACATTTTGAATGACAATGCCGATCGACATCGTATTTCAGTTTTCAGTTTATTTTATTGCTACCGGTCATAACAGTGCAGTTTCTGAATTTGGTCTTGGAGCGGACTAATTGATAACTTTATATTCTTATAGTTTTCGGGGAGCTATTCTGATATTTGAACCATCACCTTCATAGTTTCTCTTGTAAGGCATATTTTGATATTCGAAGATAAGTTTTTGTTCAATATGTCATGAGCAATATAAAATACGTCTTCTTGTTACTCATAATGCCGTCACAGTGGCTTTTGAAACGCATAAACTAGATGCACTGAGTCAAAGCAAAATACACGTGACTATCAACATCTAATTAGCTCGTGATAATGTTAGGATCACCCTGCAAGGTCTGTGGTGTCATGTGACGCAGGTTATACCTGGTGGCTGCTTTATACTCTTACAATTCCATTGCCACGATTTCTTGAAGTGCAAGTCTCTGTCGAATTACGGTCGTCCTTGGCACAATGTTTTTTAATGACGTTTGTCTGTAAATTTTAGTTTGAGCTTTGAAGTAAATTTGTTTAGCTAATCAGAGCAATGTATTTTTTGTATTAATAACAAAATGTATTGAACTCTTAATAACATTCTCTCTACTTTAAAATTTGATGGAGAACTCTCCAGGCAAGCAATAACCGATGGGCCTCTCAGCTTTTTATAAGAATGATTTTGAGCTTTCGCTGCAGTTCTGTGACAAATAGGTCTCTAGTATGAAGATTGAAATTGCTTAACAAGACCACCATTGTATGTTTCTACCACTTATCACTGCCAGTCTATCAAACTTGCGAAGCAGAACAATCGGTTCAAAAGATTTGCCAACATATCTGTGAATGCTAATCTGTCGTTTCGTAAATCATTCATTCTTGGATGTCAATGTTTAGCCTCCTTTTTTGAAGCTCCGATAATGAAATCATGCCTGATCTTCAGCCATCCACACAGTTTGGCGTCCTCCTCTTCCCGAGATTTTCATGACGTAAGTTTGCTTGCATCTTGAGTAACGTGAAGCAGATTTCATATCCTCAGCCGCAATTCTCATTTTCATAGATATATTTTAATAATTTTTGAGAATCCTCAAGTTTGCATTTTATTTTGTCTGTACCGAAACCAGTCTTTAAATATGTTATTGTACGGGTGTCAGATATTGGATTGTATACCAACTATATCGATTTTTGTGGCGCACTTGCTAATCTATCAACCTCATTTTATTTTACATCTCCATGTAATGGTAGAATGCCAGCAATGTGAAAACTACATGAAAGGGTTTCGTAATAGATTTCGTAATTTTTTCGAATTTCTTTCTATATTTTGGAAAATCTGAATAACACAATTTTTATTTAATCGATCTTGTCAGCCGAGAAAGCTAGACAGTGTACTGATTCAGAGCCAGAGGCTCAACTTAAGCACAAAATTCCATGTAAGTAACCATAAATAAGCAAACTTTAATATGTAAGAGTTGTCAACAAAATGCATAGAAACTCAATATGTATCATTGACAGTTTGGTTCTAGTGATTCGAAATGCGTTCAAATGTTTGGTCGATATGGAAGTCATACTAAACCAAATATTGATGTGATCAATTTGTTATATATATAAAAGCGTCATCCGTGTTGTATACCACAAATGAAATTTTTTTGGGGGGGGGGGGATATTATTTTCGCAAAGACCACTCTTCTTAACAATCTCACTTCTCACTAAGTGTTAGATTGATTAGTGATTCCGGACGCGTCAACTGCTCATGTATTTAGTCCCGTAAGGGTACTGCATGCTTTATAGTGAGAGATGGCTGTGATCTTCCGCTTGATGACGAGATCTGGGGTCAATCTACTCATCAGCTTGCGGAGTTTTCCCTAACAGGGTAGCTTCCACCAGCGGGGCACCCCCAAGTCAGGCCAAGCTCTAAGCTTCCAACTGGTCTCTCGACATGTGCAGTGCATGGACGTGTGTGTAAGTGACGGTGGGAATAGGACTACGAAGAGGAGCCCGAATTCTGCTCCAGACTGCTGCTGCACACGACGACGTAGCTAGTGTCGAAAATCCTGCCATTGTCGGCACTCAAACCCCAAGTCCTCCCGATCAAAGGCACTGCTGGGACATTAATTGAAGCCCGGAGCAACCTTACTATCCGTTCGAGAAGTCACCACAAAAACGACGAGTGAATGCAGGGAAACGATTTTTCCACGTCTTCACATTAGCGGCGAGAGAGGTTACATTTCGATCAGGTCTCCCACTCACTTCCACCCCGGCTCTGCTCCTACATTCCTTCTCAGATGAAGTCCCAGCCAAGATAGCTCTCATACACATTCCTTCGCTCCAGCAATTATGTTGTTCTGTTTTGTTTCTGAGAAAATCTTAGAGGTGTGTGAATCGGAGGTTAACTTCAGATGACAACGGCGTTCCTACTGTCATCATTGTCAGCTCTCCAATTTACTCGCATAATGAGAATATCATAGGGCAAACTTTTAATGAGTGACTGAACGTGTGCTATAATGAGAGTTTCTCGTACAGTAATCTCGAAAACAAATGTCTGAATTTTTTCATCGTCGTATTTGTATAAGCGGTTATTTAACAACCTGTACTGATATATACTGATATATACTGATAAATATATTCATTGATCTTGATTAATTACTAATAATTAAAATTTAATTCGAAAATTGGTGCAGGTCTCATTTTCAATTTTATGAATTTTCAAAAATTGCAGGAGTTAGAAACAAAGTGCCTGGCGTGTTGACTTGCAGGATCTGAGTTCAAATCTCGCAAGGAGAAACAAAATGCTAATTGAAAACCATTTGCAGGTTCATGTGATCGTATCCTATTGTGCAGCCGTTACAGGTGTGCGACAAAGTACGTGCTGGTGTAGTCCAACTAGTTTAAATTGTCTGCATGTGATCCCGAGCTGTTAGAATTGACTATTCTTACAGGTATCGTGCGACCGGTTATCAACTTGAATCAAGTCTCGGCTGCTATTCGACACCATTAATTACATCTTGCATTTGAAACCACTGGAGTGGGTGTAATGTAACGATAGCCTCTAATAAGGGTGGAATCGTGACATAAAAGAACGTTACTACAATATAATTTGTAAATGTGATTGTTTCGACAGTTTTTCTCAAGAAAAATATCTGCTTGTTTGGGCCTATAAAATTAATTGCGAGAAAAAAACCTTCTATTTTATGGCGAATCAAATATTCATGTGAATTTTCTTCGACTATCGTGATTTTGGAGTCATTTTATTAAAGTGAACTGCGTTACAACATTCTCCTCTAGATATATTTCTCTCTATTTATGCATGGTTTTGCTGTTCGCATGGTTCGGCCTATTTAGTAGTGAGCTCCCTGCGCCAGAAGATATTGAACTCATCAACCCTCCCAGGTAACAAGCTTAGCGCTATTAACTTCAGATTCCGATGGAGAAGGTAGATGTATAATAAGTATTCTTCTATGGCGTTCTTGCCAACCCTCGTTTATTTTTGGTCAAAGTACCGATGATACAACTTTCTTTTTGCCTCGTAAGATGATTGCTGAGAAGTACTGTACCTTGGATAGTGGATACACACATGTTGATAAATGATAACCAGATTGTATGCATGTTCCATTACTGTTTTAATAATTGGTATTTGAAATATAGGAAGAGCGCAAATGTAAAACGAAGTTTTTGTAATGGGAGAATCAGTTTTCCATATCCAAATAGTAGAACGTGTTGAATGGACACTTCTCATTTTTGGAAGAATACGGAATTGAAAGTGTTTCAGTCCGCAGCCGTGTGTCGTATAAAATAAATACGGTAATCAGTCAGCTCTCTCCATCTCCCAACACAAGAAAAAAGGGCTTTCATTTGAATCTTTCCTGAAGGGAAGAAATATGTGTTTAATTTTTTTTTAAACTGTCCTGAAATTTTTATTCCATTCATTGACGACCGCATTTCTTGCTCTAATTGTACAAGGGTAGTTTATTTAGATGAAAATTTCAAATAAAATGTACGGTGCCTTTAAGCCGAAACTGGTTATGCAGTTGATGGCAAATCCTCGTGGGAAATCTTTGTGTTGATACACGTGGGTTACTGAATATGATCTTGTGTATTGCTTGCAAGCTGTTCCGTGAATGTAACACTTGAAAAAGGAACTCTCCCCTAACTCAACTCTACTCCTGTCCCATCTCTCGAGCCGGAAAGAGCTCGACCCCGAAGACAAGTCCACCTCCTTTTTCCGTCCCAGGGATGCTCTTGATTTCTGAGAAAAAGATGCCCCTGACTATGGCGACGGGTGGTCGGGTGTTGTGGCGGGGTTGGCCGGAGGCGGGGACGGGACGGGACGGGACGGTCGCCGCCATGGCCGCATTGATCGCGCCGCGCTCCCGGCCGCGGGCCCCGCCCCCACCCCCATCCCGCCCCCGCGACCACTCACCCCGCCCCGCCCCGCGACCACGTGCTCTCGCCCCCTCTGCCCCGCCCCCGCCTCACCCCCGTCGAAGCCCTGGGGGCTGCGGGAACAGCTGGCGACACGACAGCGACCCTCGCCACCCGACGTGTGCCTAACTCTCCTCCTCCTCCTCTTCTCTCTCTCTCTCTCTCTCTCTCTCTCTCTCTCTCTCTCTCTCTCTCTCTTTTTCTCCCCCTCAACGCCTTCCAGTCCCTCTGTCCTGGAGGCCCCAACTCTGAAAAAAAATATTGCCCGAAAGGAAGCATACTTTTCGACAAAAAAAAAAGGTCACGAACTGATAGCTGACGGCGTATAGTTATAATCAGAAGGAGCAAATCGATTCCCCCAGAGACACCAAAGGTCGAGTGGAGAATTGGCTTTCGCGATACAAACTTCAAAGGAAGGGGAGTTCATAAGCGTTGTTGGTCAGCAGCGCTGATACAAGGTCCTTTTAACTTGTTATATGGCTTCATAACGTGTGTGTGTGTGTGTGCGCGCGCGCGCTGCTTTGTTCTGAGAGCTATCACAACATAATTTCAGTGGGTTATCACCGAGCAGTTTGCATATGCGTGTGTTTACTTGATCATCAGGGTTCACGTTGTTAAAGTAAAAACGAATGAAATTCACACTTGCAAACACAAATAATTATGTTTCAAAGTTAGAATTCACGCGATGAATATGAAACTCTACACGCCTATATTATGACCAAATGCAAGTATAAAGAAAAGTGAGAAGATAAAAAAGACCGACTTCTGAAACATACTTGTGTGCTAAAAACATCACATATATTTCATTGTATTTGTTTAAACTTAGTAATTTAATGCAGCTCAAAATTGTGATGTAATATCTCGTCAGTAGCAATTACCAATTTGCGTATCAAGGATATTTTACTTACGGTACATATAAGCCTCGAAAATATTATGTTGTGAAGAGATATTTATATGAAGCAATACTCTTGTTCGATTGCAGATTAAAATCTTCAGCACAAGATTTCATTATAAAAAATGAAATAAAAATCAGTTCAGGTGTTTTAACTCTTTTTCATCAAAATACCCATTTTTTCTTCTAATGACGTTAATAATGTCGACGTATCTTTTCTATGAAATTTTATTTCATAATTTTAAAAATGTTTACAGACTTCTTACAATCCAGGAACAAATAACGTTTGAAAAAGACTCCAATAATGATCGAAACTTCAAATAAAGTAAATCAACAAAAATAGCATTCTTGTGCTTATTTGGAGAAGTTTTAGTTAGTTATAGTTAATGCCTTATTTTACGTGGCGAGACTCGGGCCATCAGGCCCGCTCTTCCGTCTGACCACGCAAATTTTGCTACGCTCCTTTCACCTAGCGGAGAAAGAAGGTATTATCTCGGGCGACGAAACAGGCGATTTGAATTTAGCTCGGGCTAAAAATCCACGGCTTCGATCGGGCTTGAACCCGCGAACTTGGGTATGACAGTCCGGCACGCTAACCGTCACACCATCGAATCCGCAAAGTGGCTACAATACTTTTAACATTAACAACAAAATTGTCAACGACAATATATTCCATAAATTTAATAAAAAACTTCATTTTGAATGCTACGTAAAGCCAATTGTTTTAAAAATATTTAAAAGTAGGGTTGTAATATTGATTTCAATTGCTCACCAAGACACCTTTTGTGTTTGAAAATTTTGTCAGAGTTTATCCTGTTTGTTACAGTAACAGGCTAAACTGTGTCAGGTTTTTATAAGCTTTGAGAACATTGCCTTGATATTGGCATTTACCTTATCATCAATGCTATATGGCGCCAGGTACAGCAAAAATTTTAAAGCGAAGCTTTGTACCTCGCTGCTTGGAGACGACTGAAGATGAGGCAAACGCCTCAAGCATGTATGCGGGAACGTAAGATCTGTATTTAGTGTAAGTACATTTTTATTTTGGAAGATTATTTCTTTTTACCTCTCCACGTGAATCTCCACAATATTCTGCCGTAACCAATTAGTTCATATTTACAAATATATTATATGTAAAATTAAAACCCTATATGCTTCAAAACTTCACCTGAGTTTAATGCTTTAAGACATTGTTAATGAAACAAAGTTTTATGTGAAGCGGAGGAACAATTATCTTTTCTCGACTGGCAATATTTGGCGTACGTGCTTTCATATTCTCACGTGTGAGTCACTCCCTGTGATTTCAGGCTTATTGCGTGGTCGGCTGTCACACGTGCACAGATAGAGTGGACATTTTGTAAAACCTGCATGTTGATATGAGTGCATATTAATTATGTTAAGGAACACAAAAATTGTCTAGTTGTGTTTGTGGTATTTTAGAAGTTCAATTACCGTTCTAATGTCAATATGCTCCTCTCGTAAATACCCAGAATGCCCAACTGGACTAGGTTCCCAGTCATTGCCATTATTTAATTATACACACTTCAGGCCACGATTGGGTCTGTCTACAAATAAACGCCAATAATTTTAACTGCACAACTTAATCCCTAATTTCTGGAGATGATCTGAAACATGTGACAATAAAGCAACTTCTTCTCTTCAGTGAAAAACGAAACAAACGCCTCATCTCGTTTCCGGAAGAATGCTTTTATGGACTGGCTGACTAGAATCTTTTCTTGCAGTCTATAGGAGAAAATTGTAGCTGCAAGTTTGGAGAGACCCAAATCACGCACAAGATCATTCAGCTGTGACAAAGCTGTTGAGAAGTGGAAGATTATGGGGTATTAGAAGAATACTCATCCTATCAGAAAGTGTTCCTTCAGCTTAATTTGCCTCCGGCTCCTGGTAGCTATCCGCATTTTCTGTTGCAGTAAACCCTTCAAAAACTGGAATGTGTAGCTTATCAAAGTGCACAGAAAATTGAATTCCTAATGGGATAATTGGTAATATACGTTAAGTCTGCTTTTGCTGAAAATACCCCTCGTATTGACGAGAAACAAAATAGTCACTAGGATGGTCTCTTGGTTCTCGGCAGGCATGTGAATTCCAAAAGGTAAACCTTAGTTTTCCTTTTGTCGTGCAGTCAGGCATTTCCCACAGATGGTAAGGGTAACACACTGTGTGGGGCCTAGTTCTCGTTTTGATTACTAGCAGTAAGTCCGAATGATGTATTATAAGCACGTCTCTCAAAATTATGTTATACTGTACCATTGACGAATTAGGATATAGAAACAGATATAGCAGAAACTGTCCGCATTGTTTATAGCAAGGACGTCCAGAAAGTAAGATTTAACGCTTGTTAAAAATCGAAAAATAATATAGTTTAATGAAATTTACAGGAGAAGTGCCAAAAATATGTTATCATTTCTCCATATGATCGCCATTGTGGTCAATGCACTTTTGAAGCCTGAGCATCAACTTTGAGGACCGTTTTTTCAAAAGTCGACATCTGCACTTTTGGACAAAAATGAGTTACACATGTATACCATACAATTCGGTAGCCAGATATCCATTTCTAACTTAGTTTTTTTACCAAAACTCTATTACTGCAGCTGTTTTAAAGCTGTAAAATGTCTGAATTTCTGCAAAACTACACATATGCACGCTTATGTAGAGTTTTGCTAAACCGAAAATATGTTTGGTACCTAACGTTATTTAGTCAAAAGCTTTAGAATCGAAGTAATCTTGTACTTATAAAACGGGTTTTCGAGACCATTTCTTTCAAACATTCAATTTAAATGTTCCATTATTGTCAATACTGTTTGGATGAGAACTGATGTAGGGAGAAGTGTGGAAAGTGCAGTGTAAGATTGTGGGATGTACAAAGGTGTCTTAAGAGCAAGTAATATACGTACATGAATTCCATAATGTCCGAGCATACAGAGTACACAGTTTCTGTTAATACAGTTTCTCTTGGAAGAAAACACAGGAGAAATAGTGATATTTGTAGCAATACAAGGCAAGGAAATACAAGTTGTGGAGTATTTGACCAGACATAGCCTGTGGTCACCATGAATATCACAAATCAACGGCAGTATTCCGTGTCTCTGAAATCTGCTTGAAGATATGATGAGTAGATCTTTATTGAAATGTATATAACTCATTTTTATCCCATTCGTGGACATAGTTACATGCCAGCTGACCGAGAGTTCAGTAGAGTCGAAAAAGTCTTCAGAAAGGAGGAGACTATTTTTTCTCCGGATAAATACTTGAACATTTTAAGATCTCATGGAACAGTGAAATAGTTAAGAAAAGAGTGGAACACCTATGACTATAAGATTTGTGCAAAGAAAGTTATAAAGAGTAAATTTCCTTTGAAAATGAGAGAAGCTCAAGTAAAACAGTATGTTAAAAGAGATCATAATGAAGAGCGAACAGTACTTCAAGTAAAAATAAATGTTTACACACAATATGGTACAACGGTAGATGTGATTAACCCAAATGCCTTGATAAATTTCAAAAATATCCTCTTTTTTATATATATCCTCTTTTTCTTCATATCATAAATAGTAAAACCATTATTAATTATTACATAAAATTACATTAATGTCTGTAATAAATGCCTTGATCAAATCTCATTGTTTGTTAATTTATTATATTGTCACACCCAAGGTTCGTTATCGAGCACACGGTGGCGTCGATTGTCAACCACAGCGTCGAGCTCCGGCGGCGTGGGTGTGCGCCGAAGTCAACGAGGCGGCCCGGGCCTAGCTCAGTCGGCCAACTTTGTCACCTGCTTAGAATCTAACTCGGATGGAAGGAGTCGTAAGGCGTTTGCTAACTACAGAAACAATTCAGTGGTTGGTAAAGCAAATAAAAAGGTTTATTCCCGCCTAATAATAGGCCGGGGAAGTTACAGTGATTCAAAGAGTTAAGAAAGGCCCTACCTGATGAGCTCAGTTAGAAACGAAAGAAAAAATGAGATAAAACTTAATCTAAAAAAAAAAATAAAGAACGAGAATTACAATCAAATTCCTTACAGGCCCCAACAAACTCTAGGCCATTCGCCTTCTGGCTGACCAATAATGAGGAAACAAGTGCCTAAGCGCGGCCGCAATGCACAATAGTCTTTGGCGGTCGTTGACCGAAGTTTATGCCTGAATGGGGCGGCGTGTAGGCGGCCCTCGGCGGCGGCGGCGGGGGTCGCGGGGCGTCGTCGGCTCTCTCCGTCTGGGTCGGCGGCTGAGATGGCCCTGCCAGGCCGAGAAACGTCCTTCCACAATAGCTACAAGGAGGCGACGGCGGCGACGCGGCTGCGGCGTGACGCGGCCGGCGGCGACGGTCAGCTGGCCCGGATAGTGAATGATCGCGAATTTCGTTCACTACAAATCAGCAGTTCTTACGGAAAGTTCTCTCTCGAGTTTTCACGATCAAAATTTTCGGAGAAAACTAGTCACCGTCACTGCCCACGGCGAGCTCAGAGTCCACGAATTAAGTCCAAAAATAATAATTCTCCTCGAACGCGGCGCCGGAGCTATCACTTCTCGCGGCGCTCGTACAAAGGTGTCTTAAGACAAGTAAGTACACGTAGTGGAATTCGCATAATGCCGAGCTGTTACTACACAGCTCCTGTTAATCGCCCCCCCCAGCCAATCGAACAAGAAGAAGTGATATCTCCCCTACGCAAGCTAGCGTGGAGGTCTCCTCGTTCCGCCACCCGAAAATTCAAATCCCCAAATCGCTCCAACCCCACGGAAATTTTGCCCTGATTGCTAGAGTGCTACTACGCCGTAATTTTGTCCCATCGGGACGTCAGGTCCGGTGATTCTAGGAATTTCCGTAGAGTATCTCTGTCTGGAAACGCTTCTCCGTCTGACTTTCGGAGTAGGTCAGTAAAGGGTACGCGGAATGTCGTTGGGACCCTGGAGAAAACTGTGAAGGACGGCCCTGGGGTATTAGTGCGCATGATACCCGGAACGGCGGGATCAGCACCGTCTCTAATCTCTCTTAATGCCCGGGTGCGTGACGGATGAGGTTCGAAAAATCGCGACGACGGCCATAAACTTAGGGGGGCGCGTGCTGTCATCCCTTCATTAGCGGAGGGGCGCGCCGATCCGGCTTCGGCAGGCGGGAGGTGGACGCCCTCACATCGACATTATTTGTGAATTTAAAAAATATTAAAATAGCGTACGCTACAATATCTATAAAAAAAATTCCTGAATCCAACGAAGCATATGTAGTTTTGAAAAAATTAGAGATTTTGAGAAACAAATGCTGAGATTAGAACCAAAACCGAAAGCATTTCATTATGGAATTATGTATAACTTTCAATGATCTTTAGAATAACGAAAAAAAGGTACTGAAAACTATAAAATCCTATCAGAAATAGAAAAACCCAATTCCTGAAAATTTTCGTTTTTGTACATGTCGAGTTTTCAAAAAACGGTTCTCAATTGGCTACTGCTAAAATATGCTCCCACACAGATAATGCAAAAAAAGTATTTTTCAGTTGTAAAAAGCAAATAGAATTTCAACGATAGAGTTGCCGGGGTCTGCTTTATATGGTTTGGGGTCATGCACGTTTCGCTATCGTGCTCAAAATGAAGAATGCCAGTTCACACTATCAGCAAGTCATTTTACTCTCGGTGTAATGCCGGAGCGAGCGCAGATGTTTTTCTTCGTGCCGATCTAAATGTTCTCACGTTTCCCTCGATATGCGATATGGTAGCAGGGTGGTGCAGCGAAAATACTGTTGATTCCTTTGCAAATTGTCCGTCCTGTTTCCGAGTCTTTTCTTTTGTAATTATTTTTCTGAAAGTAGAAAAACCCTACAGCGTGGTGCTGTTTTAAGTTGCTCTGCTCTGGCTTTAAGTGGTCTGCTCTATTTGGTTTTGGTCATGCACGTTTCGCTATCATGCTCAAAATGAAGAATGCCAGTTCACACTATCACCAAGTCATGTTGCACTCTTGGTGTAATGCCGGAGCGAGCGCAGATGTTTGTTTTCTTCGCGCCGATCTAAATGTTCTCACGCTTCCTCGATATGGGATATGGTAGCAGGGTGGCGCAGCGAAAATACTGTTGATTCCTTGCAAATTGTCCGTCCTGTGTCCGAGATTTTTCTTTTGTAATTATTTTTCTAAAAGTAGAAAAACCCTACAGCGTGGTGCTGTTTTAAGCTGCTCTGCTCTGGCTTTAAGTGGTCTGCTCTATTTTGTTTGGGTCATGCACCTTTTGCTATCGTGCTCAAAATGAAGAATGCCAGTTCGCACTATCAGCAAGTCATGTTGCACTCTCGGTGTGATGCCGGAGCCAGCGCAGATGTTTGTTTCTTCGTGCCGATCTAAATGATCTCACGCTACATCGTTATGCGATATGATAGCAGGGTGGCGCAGCAAAAATACTGTTGATTCTATTGCAAATGCGTAATCCGGGAGTGGCTTCTGTACATGATCTTTTGCATGCAACCTTGACGCTGCACTGTCGGGGGTAGACGTATGTCGAACTACGTTTTTATTGCAAGTTCTGGTGACAAGGAAGTTGTGTTCCGCGTACCTTGTGCTTAGACCTTTAGCGTTGACTCTCAGACGGGTGGTCGAGAGTGAACCCATTCTTAACCAATCGGCTCAGAAAATGTATTGAAAATGAACTCGAGGGAGTGGAGGTGTCTTGCTAGTGTGCGTCTAGAAAGAAGATATGCCACTTTTACTATCATTCCCTGTCAGTTTTGGGTCTCTTTGATGGGACAATTGTCGGATGCGTGCACGGAGTGAAATTGTCGACCTCCATGTTTGTGAGGAGCATGGGAAAGAACTATTTATCTTTATGTGGTTTACATCTAATTTAAACAAACGTCTCATATTCCTAAATAAATAGATATTTCAATAATAATGGCTTTAAAGTTGACTTTCCTGAAACACGGCGATATTCTAACTAAAACTGAATACATTCAGTTTTGTCAACACTTGAGACAGCCGCAAACTATCACATATATCCCAGCTGTGGCGTACGCTCTTTTTTTGTCGTTGGAGACATCAAAACCCATAGCTCCATCTGGAGTGACACTAGGGGCTGCCAGGAACTTTTGGAAATTCCTGGAAATTTTGATCCAAATATTTTTTCCAGACTTCAAATACTTTATCTTCCATCAATCTGTTTCTATGCAGACACTTTCTTTGTTCAGTACTGCAGTGGAACAGGTTCTTTACAATATTTTACTATCTGAGCCTGGACTGTTAACGACATGCATAGGAATGACTATTACCCTATTCTGATCCCCAAGATTATACAAATGAATAATGGCAATATTAAACATATAGCATGAATGAAACAGTAACACTGTATTCAAGCTTGCTTCTCAGAATCTAGCTACAAGTGTTTCTGCAGATTTCATTACTTCCACAAAGGTGTTTGGAAGGTGCATCATCTATTGTCGAAGCTCAACTTTTGCTTGACCTTGCATTTGAGAAAACCTAAACAAAGAGTGTTCACATTTGTAAGCTGAAGAGCCGTGTGTGACGCTATTTACTTTCCTTAGCACCTTTAGTAGGTGTTCATGGAGTGCAGGCTGGAATGTCTCTTGCGGTTGTGAAGGCCCTCCACCTGATTTGTGCAAATATTTTACTACGGAAGTGTTGTGTCTAGGTCTTCTTCGAATTTTGAGAACTGTATTGCAGGTACCTACCGCCCGAGCCTCGTCAAATGCGTTTGGCTGTATAACAGTCTCTGATACGAAGACGAGACATTTGATCGGTTTCTATTTTCGCCCTATATTCTCCCTCTTGAGCTTACTATCACCTCCTGTGATCTGAATTCGTATGTTCTCGGGTCTTCACTTCTGGTATCCATTTCTACACTTTTCTACATAATCGTGTCATGAAACTACTCATCACTTTGAAAGGCCCTCAAAACTATATTTCCCTTTGGAAATTTCTCTAACACTTGATAATCCAGACTGTCGAGCCTCCCCTGTATCAGTGCATTATTATTGTACTTTGAAGAAATGCAATTCATATATCGCGACCACCCTACCATCAGCCCTGATTATTCCGCTCAAAATGACATAGTAGTATATGCGTTTAATTGCCACCAGCGGCTTCCGAATAAACGCCTTGTGAAACGTAAGTATGAGAGAAATATTTGCTATTGAGTAGTATATTGCAGGTTTTCGTATCCGCAAAGACATCGGATACTTCTTGGCAGAGGCTGGATAACCGTATCAGAAGACGAGGCATATATTCGGTTCTGGTCGTTATTGGATTTACCTGGAGTACCTGCCCAGGTAGAAGTAATTGGAATCTATTTGGCACATTAAACAGCTAAGTTGGGCATAAGGAAACCCGAAGACAGTAATTCTTATCGTGCCTGCGGATGATACATTCTCAATATAATTTTACACGGACGCCAAACACAGTGACCTTAAATTTATACACAATAATTTAAACACAATAATCTTAAGATTTATGCCCTTAAACTTTCGGGAGTGAATGTGGGAAAAATAAGTTCTTTTCTCATTAATACCGACAAACAATTGAAAGATGCAAAACTGCCTATAAATATTGAAATATTGTGATTTCTCTAGGAAACCATTTCGCATGTTGGTCTTCCTGAATCCTCTATAGTTAATGTGGTATAGAGAAAAAAATGTTTTCTTGTCGTTTAGACACAAACATTTAAAGTAGTAAATGTCCATTTCGCCCTAAGATACGTTTTTCCACTCTGTAAGACGGCAACTTATTTTTCTCTATCATGACCTCATGTAAGAAAATTAATATCTCTTAGTGCTGATTCAAATGTGTTGTTTGCTTGTGTGTCATACAAGCTTCTCTTAAAACATAAGTTGTTATTTACTGAGAATTTTACCGTGTCACATTGATTGTGACCGTGAAACGTGGATTGTATCCATGAATTGTGAATTGAACAGAACTAGTGTATCTTCGCAAGTATTTACAACTAATACCCGTACCCGGAATGTCGCCGTATTGATAACTTCAAACTTTTGAGGCAATTAGAATTTGAGCCTATCCAATTTCATTACGAGGCTCCTGTCTTTGGTGTACTCGATTAGAATAAAATACACCTGATCCTGACGAACGGGTATTAAAGATAGTACGGCACACGTCTGTCGACTCCACTGTCAGCCTCTTTAAGTTTTCCACAAAATTCACAGTTCACCTCCATGCATTGTCATTATGAGCTGTGTGTTGATCGGGCTTTAATCGCCGGACGGTTGGCAAAACTACTAATGAAAACTTACATTTCTTAGGTTGGCAATAGATTGTTTATTACAATGAAGTAAATTGTCTTTAAGTAAACTCCATCCAAACTATGAATCAGAGAATTAAGAAAATTTTAAGTAAAATCCCTTGTGCGTGTGTATGTACGAAGTGTTTCTGTTTTCAGAACATTCGGTACCTAACTCTTAAAAAAGATAGTTCACCTCTTCGCATATTTTCCGAAATTCCGTCCATCTTATCCAACATGTTCTGCAGAGGTTCGTCATCCTATTCGCTATCTTCATTCATGTTAGAATGTTATCGTCTCGACTTGTTTTCGAGGTAGAGAGAAGTGATGTGTATTGAGCGGATTTGAATATAGAATCTAAGAGATGAATTTTTTAATGTCGTTTTGTAGTATCGTTTGACTAAGAGAAGTACTTGTTAACTGAAAAGACGTTCCAAATTTTAGTATTATTCCTTTTCAATTATATTATCTTACTATGTTAGAATTTTGCAAACGGAGTGTGCAGGAGGTAACCGAAGTTCGGTGTAGCGTCTTGTAGCAAAGCACGCAAGTCTTTCTGAATTCAGCATCTAGATCCGTAAGCGCTTTGCATACTACTTTGTTTCAAATGTAAAATACGCTGGTTGTAAAGTTGCGTTTCCTTGAATACGACATATAACAAGATTATTTTCATGCCGGATTTGTGTTTTACGGGAAGTCAAGAAATTCAATGTTTAATCCCACTAGGTTCCGATCCGGGAATCTACGTTATATATGATCTCTGCGACTGAGAAATGGAAGGAAACATTACAAGTGTGACAATTTAATGATATTGCATGCACTTAGGTTATAGTACAAATGGAATACAGGTTATGCAACGAATGAAATGAAACACTTTATTGGTCAACGGATCAGATGGTGCTTTTTATGATAAACATCTGTTGCGAAGATGGTGAAAATGTACTTATGCTCTACATTAAGTAATTGAAAATAATAAATCACTATCTGCAATATTCGATTATACCGTTAAGTAATAAATGTGCACAAGGAGCCTATTAGTTTGTCTAATGCAGTTGCTATTTGCCTGAATATAAATACTAGAAAATACCAATCCGAAAAATTGAAATATATAACTACAACTAATATGACTTGTGCTTAGTATTATTAATGAAATATATTTATATTAACTTCTTTGTGAGAGTTTAAAATACCTTGTTTCATATAGTTTTTCACAAAATAAATTTTGAGTCTTTTTGTGCAAGGTGCTCTTCCAAGCAGCATTTCATTTTATCCACGCAGGGTTTTACATTATTTCCTGGTGACTCGCCTTTCACCTTTCGTTTCTACTACGTATATTGGCTGATCTGAATTTGAATTGCTAGTGTTCGTAGTATGGATGTTATTTTAATTACGTCTCTGAGTTCAGATGTGTCCCTCTACTTGGCGATGTATCTGCGGTGTCTGCCTCAAATTCGATTATCATCGCAAATTGGCTTCCAGGAATGCTTCTGGTCATTTAAAACGCACTGGCAGAAGTGTGGCACTGCGGAAGGGAACTATTTTGAAGGATGTGTCAATGGCGTTATAGTATCTTGTGTCCTGAGTTATTAACAATTTCCGGGAAATTTTTGAAGCTGGTATGTATAAGTTGAAGTGAATTTGCACTTTCATATGACTACCTGAATTAGATTAATGTACATTAGGTGCACTGGTTATTCAACGTGATGGTGTGTTATGAGGTGGTATTATACGTAATATTGAAAACAGTTTGTGTTATCGAATCACTTATAAGCGACGTGTATTGATACGGACAGTAACCATGCTAATTTGTGGTTATTACAATCTTCACGTGTGGCAGTATGTACCTAAACTGTTGTGTTGATTTAAATGCCAAACATTCGGACATACGCAACAACGGCGTACGGTAGAAATCCATGTATGTGCAAAGTGCACATTACAGAACCTTGTGTTACACCACTGCGCTGTGTAAATTGTGAAGAAGACCACGCAGAAACTCGAACTAGAACTCTACCTTTCTGAAGGAGGAAGATCCAGAAGATCCGAGTAACGGAGAAAGTGCCTTTTCCAGGAGCAAAACGTCGGTACCTGGCAAAGAATCTTGTCGATCTGACTCTGTCCTTCGCCAATGCCGTGGCCCAGAGAGTTAAATCTACAGCAAGTTGTCAAACCTTACCTGATGCTCCCCCAGTAGCGCATGTATATCTCCAGGTGTCTCCTTTGGACGTTCTTGAGACTTTACAAAGTAGGAAAATAATAATTCTACCATGTACAAGAAATAGACCAAGAAACGTACTCAATCAGCTGTAATTAGTACCAACACTATCACTTACCTTCAGAAGCTGCGAAGGACTAGTGAATTTTTCTTATAGGCAAGTATGCACGCTGTTGATTCCCTACAGGGAACTAGACTTACAGCGGAGTTGCCATCATTCGGGTGAATCAGTAGTTTGAGACAGGACATGTAATAGGAATTAAATAAACATTAAATTAATTGAATTCGTTTAAATATATCTCAAGAAAATATTTGAATTGTATATACTCCGTGTGTTTGTTGAAATGAAGCAATTGAAATAAGATCATTTAAGTTGATGGCTGATGGAAGAAAACAACACAAGCTTCATCGTACTGAAATGAAGATACAGTGACAATGAACATGCGGCACACAGTCAATCACGGTGTGTTGAGATACTTGGCGTTCAGCTGATCGTGGACTGTAGGCAGGCGGTGACATCATGCGCTTGCGGCACAGCGCATGGGCCCCAGGAAGTGGGAGAGAGGGCGCAGACGGAGGCGCGACTCGCCGCGTCGTTGCAATCGCCATTTTTGCGGAGCACGTTTAGCGATATCGAACTGGTCTTGGCACCTTCTATAATTAGGCCATGATTAACAGTTAATGCACACAGGCATACGCCTTGGAGACAGTTTGTTTAAAGTCATTGCATAATGCAGCATGATAGTTGACACATACCCAGTTTCTACAGTAAAATTACCCAAAATCGGTCACTGCATTGTACTTAATTCACTGATCACGTAAAGAATGAACAATGACTCTGAATAATTACCAAGGAAAGCGGCATAGCTTCGAGCGTGAGTGAGCCACAATTAATCATAAATCATAGTGTAAGATAGCAGTGCGAGTACAATACATCGTGATCAAAGTAAGTTTACACATAATGCGCACTATGAACAATTTTCAGAATAACTAGCACTACTCCCACTGAGATGCGGCGCACCGCGTCATAGCGTGCGGCACGAGCGAGCACAGACGGTCAACTGTCTTTCTGCTGGCCTGCGTTGGGAGAGCTTCCCCCCGGCCGAAGCCAATCAGCCAATTACATTTAATCTTTAATTACATTACTATGTCTGCGTCGACTAGCACTGGAATGTTCAGATCATATATTTCGCATTTTGAAGAAATCGCGTAGTAGTTACGAAAGAAAACAAAGTCCGTACTATTATACTACACACAATTTAATGGTTCAAAATGGAAGAAAGAAGAAGAAAATTTGTTCGTAAAGGGATCCTGAAATACAATTTCACATAAACTTAATAATCTAAAATAACAAGATAAGCCAAAACGCGGCTTCGTAATTAGCAGTGTGAATTGCCTAATGTTTTGTCAACAAGAGTTCTTTCCGATTAATTACGGCGCTTTTATATCTCAAATGTGAGCGGCAGTTCTTTTGAAAAAATGTCATCGGCTTCCTTCAAGTCTTCCAGTTCAGACGTTCTTTCTCCTCGGGGGAATGACCGACCCAGTCAGCTGATGGTCATCTGCCAGCTGTGGTGTACCTTCTGCGGGCTCATTCCATGCTTCTTAAGTAGCAGACGCTAGTGGCACCAGGCGATCTTGCACTCCACATGTGATCCTTGCATTCCACATGTGAAATGTGCATTGCCGTGGCGCTTGCGAAAAGAACAGCCCCAGGTGCGGATGAAATCCATACCCTAATGCTACATCTTCCGAAGCGGCCATGAAATATCTCCTTCGGCCCTATAACCGTACCTGGGAAGAGCACACCATTCCTGCTGTATGGCGAGGGGCCTTCAGTTTGCCAGTTTCCAAAGAGAAGATGGATCGAACAATGCCATCAAGCTATCGACCCATTTCTCTATCCAGCTGTGTATTCAGAGTGCAGGAGCGTATCGTGAATCGGCGTTTGGTCTGGACTTTGTGCAAAAATTTGGTGACGCAATCCAAAGCGAGTTAGAAGACACCGCTCAACTTGAAACAATCTCTTGTGGCCGTATTATCTGATATAGAAAAGGCGTAAGACATCACTTTTTGGTATGGCATTCTGTGAACCCTGCACTCGGATTTTGGGGGAAGCTCTCTCTATTCCTCAAATTCCTTCCGAACAGATCCTTCCGTGTTCGCATTGGCGCCAGACGTTCTAGCAGCCATTCTCTGCAAAATGGTATCCCCCAAGGATTGGTTCTGAGTGACACTAAGTTGCCATCGCCATAAATCGTATAGTATGAACCTGTAAAGGCGTCGTTCTTTGTAAATTATTTTGTGGTCATTAATAATCCAACAGCGTCAGTGTGATCCAGAGTCTCAACTGGTGCTCAACAAGCTCCACGAATGAAGCGTGAGTTTTAATTTCGTTACTATTAAATCTACTGGCTGACATTTCTGCGGGATATTTCATTTGCGTTGCAATCCAGTTCTTTACTTTGGAGAAAGTCAGCTTCCATTCGCTGAATCTGCCATGTTCCTGTGGCTCACGTTTGACAAGTTCCTCACCTGGCGTGCTCATATACGTAGACTACAATCCAGATGTGTCTTCCCCCTTAATCCTACGCTGAGTGGTACATCATAGGGAACCGACCGCATTAGCCTGTTGAATCTGTAAAGAACACTCATCTGTTTAGTTTTTGATTACGGTAGTAAAGCGTATGACTCTGCAGCGCCCTCCACTCTCCAAACCATCACCAGCATACACCACACTGGTATACGCGACTCAACAAGTGCGCATCGCACTAGTTGAATCGAGCGCCTTCTAGCTGAGGCTGGAGAGCCATCTTTAAAACGAAACGAAATTATATATTAGCGTTTTATGGTGCTAAAGTACCAGGACTCTTTAACCATTCTTGTCGAATAATTATCCATCCTGAATGTGACACCTCATACATTTTTCGAATATCGCTACCTCAGTCTCCAGGAATTCGATTTCAAAATCTTTTGTGGAACGTTAATGTCGGTCTTCCTAGTTCTGCAAAAGCCCCGAGTAACCTCATTCCCCCTTGGAAACTCCTCCGTTTTAATGTTGACCTCAGACTCTCCAATCTTCCCAAACAAACTATACTATTCCTCATGTATACCAGATGCAGTTTCAGGAAATGGAGGGCACGCTATCTGGATCATATATTCTTATGACGGATGATTCATCGTATAATGACGCAGTGTCAAGTAGGGTTTATTGTATCAGGATCACGAAATCATACTGGTTTCACTCACAGTGCAGTGAATTCACTGCTGAGATTATGCAATTCTCGAAACCCTAAAATACATGCAGTCAACGTCGTTACGGTGAGTAGTTCAGGTCCCAGTAGTTCTCAGGTCTCTTCAAGCTGCATCACTTTCTTCCTCAGACTACCTGAAGAAATCATTTGAAAATATGATTCATCGTCGTCTGATCGCCTCTATGATCTGACACTCAGTTGGGCCCTAGGTCATGTGAGAATCACAGGGAATGAGATGGCTGACCAGGTGACGAAAAAAGGCGACGCGGAAGTCTCTTATTGACGTTCCTTCTGGACCATCGTCCGATGGTTTTTGAAACGAGCGTCTTCAGTTCATGAGTATCAAAATACCACTTTTAAACCAAGAGTGATAAAGGTTTCTGTTAATCTTTGGCGTTCCTCACCCCGATTTTCTAGGCCGGAGGAAGTAATTCTAACACGTCTTCGGTCACTGCTACTTTTCTCATGATTTCCTACTTTGAGGTAAATTTCCCCATCCGTGGTTCGTGCAGGACGGTTCTTTCTATGGAACATGTCCTGCTTTATACGAAATTCGGTAGCAGTCGACGAAGACACCTTACGGGAGGTGCTCGGCGATGACGGTTTCTCTCTCTCAAAGCTTGCAGGAGGGAAAAAGCGACACATGAAATTTTATTTGAGAGATAAGGACAATAATGTTTTATATGCATAATTCTTGGCCCCTTTCAAGGTAGTTCTCTGTTTATTATAAATATTACGTGTTTTATCATCTCGTCCTTTTGCTTTATTTACTATTTTATGCGGAATTCAAACCCTTTTTTTACGTTATGTACTTGATTTTAATTAGCGGGTAAGTTGAATCTACTATCCTTTTATTAAATAAATCTATTTAAAATTTTTAAAAAAACTTTGACATGACCTCAGTAGTTGACACGCTTTATGAACTCCAATCAATCGATCTGAAATCAAATCTTATGAATGAAAATACCTACAAGCCAAACAAGTGTGATAATCGCAATTTGCTCTACGTTTTCATAGTTTCAATGTGTGAACTTTTACTAGAACCAATGTTGAAAAGGTATTGCAACCATGGATGGAGGCACATTTAGCAGTAAGAAGCGTATAACCCGTCAAATGACTGGTCTGACGAACAAATGCCTTAGGGAAGTACAGTAAGTCTTATCCGGAGTCGGACCGATAGTAGTGCTTACGTCTTTCACGCAGACGGTTTCTCGACAAACAAGTTTTAAAGTAAAAAATTGTTTCACACGTTTCGCGAAAAATTAAATGTTTTGACATAGGTGATGTACGTAGCGTGCTGAAAATAAAAACCTGATTCTTCTTTGGACCAAATTAGCGAGGTGTGAGAACGTCTGCGTCCAGGAATATGTGTTGCACGCACATTTCCCTGCATATTCTGCATTTCTTTTACTGATTATTGAATTTCTGCTTGAACCTTGTCTACAGTGGAAGTTAGAAATGTAACGAGATCATGAGTTGTTCATGACAAAACTGATGAAGTGGTAGCAACATTTTTCATAATATCCATGTATTCTTCAATCTTGGTTATCGATATGCGGGTGCGACGCTGTATTTTGAAACGAATGATAATAAAAGTTGCAAAAGACATCAATATCGTTAGCCAAACAAGGCAGTTATGCTACGAGTGACGGACTAAAAGTTCTTATCTATCCATTGTAATACACTTCCTTGGAAGGTAGTAATACCGAACAAGCAGAATACTAAATAATAATAATAAAAAAAAGAATATGTACGTTGTTAGGTAATCACTGCGCCCGCATCGTGCGTAGAATGTCATCCTGGGACGTATTGTCTGCAACTAATGATTTCAAATGTCTTAAAAATTGCTGCGGACAACAATCACCTACTGGGTGAGGGTCTTAAGTTTCTGGTCTCACTATTTTCAATTTATGATATAAATAAATACAATATTTCACTTTTTAAAATAATCACCTTACAACGCACGTATCGCACTTGAATGCCGTGCATTCAATTTATTCTTATTTCATTGTCATCTGAAAATTTTCTATCCCGAAAGTCATCTTTCGATTTTGAGAAGAGGTAATAGTTGTTGGATGCCAAATCTGGGCTGAAGGGAGGATGGTCCAATTCCTTAAAGCTATACCTTCGCAGCAATTTTTGAAATTTCAGAAGTATACACAGGTGCAGTGCCACGGCACCGCCAACGAAAGGGAAGGAAAAGACAAGTTTCACCATAAGTATGAGTATAAAATGTTATTTCTTAAACATATTTTCTTATAGCAATTCATTTCAACGAGTATTTAGTCCTTCGATGTTCTATGAATTTATTTATTTACTTTCAATGCTGCAGGATTATCCTGCTTAGGGTTAGAGGATGTTAGAAATTCTCTTAATTAAGCCTTTCTTTCGGTGTCTCCCACCTTCCTTAGCCCTCTGTACATAGCATGTAACCGGGTATCGTAGATGCTCTTATGTCTAGAAGTGGGTTGAAGATGGCGTGGCAAGCGTCATGCTTCAACCGTACACCTTTTTACCCAATATTTACTGTTAATAAAGCCAGTAAATATTGCTACTCATTTGGAAAGAAGGCTGAGTCGACCTTAGGAACAATAGGACATCACCGGATAAAATTCCCCAGCCATGCTTGGATTTGAACCCGGGGCCCTCAGGCTAGCAAGGTTGTTCTATGAATATTCTCTACAAACACCCAAGGCGGAGTGCTATCTGCATGCTTCTTTATAAATCACTAAGCCACTAATGGATTAGCAGTGTTTTCTGCTCATGTAACGCTGTATAAAGAATGCTATGTTTCTCTTATGGATGAGACGGAGCAAAAATCGATCTGGCGCAGTAGTTAATATCACACCCCATAGTGAACATCGATGTTTTAATTTTGAGCATGGATAATAATTGTTAATATAGGTGTTTTGTTGTGGATGTCGCATCACTAACTGACACCACCTTGAGAATTGATACCGGACGCTACCGCACAGCTGTATTCTGATGAAGGCAAAAACTACAAGTCACCATGACGCGCCAGTTCAGCTTTGTGTTCGGAGTCTGTGTGGTAGAGTACTGCAGTATTCGGCACTGGCGGGGATGTTTCTTCCTTTGAAATTACAACAAACGCATCAGTTCCAAAAAATGGTGACCACGATCTACCTTAAGGGTCTACACAACTTTAGCCTTCCTAGATGGCACCACCACAGGTTTGCGCCATTCTATGGACTTCCTTTTAGGACGAATATCGTGGTAGATGACCATAATTTCGTCTTCTGTTTGTAATTAAATTCAGATATTACTATTGTTTTTAATAGAGCGTCAAAAACCTTGGATAGCAGTTACATTACAATGCCTTTGTTTCCCATTCTTGCGAATTTCCTGCTCAATCCATTAGTCCGAAACTGTATTCTCCTACAGGCACAACGAAAGTACCTATTGCTGATATTTTATTCCTGGAGTTCAGAGTGGACTGAAGGACCAGTCTCACTCTTCTGTAATACTCCTTGCGAATTCTCTCTTTCATTGAATCGTTTGAGATTGTCTCATATTCTTCAATGTTCAGATATTTGTAGGTTTTACCTGGCTCAAGATCTTGAATCAGTGTTCATATCAGCTTCACTGCTCTCTGATGTTGTCATTTTGCCATTCTTTAAATTTATTTTTCACACTTCTCAACATACTTAATGCAGATGTCATTTCTAAAGTCAATCATCGACAGACATCATTTGGGGAGAGAATCGTTTCAATCTTAGCAAACTCTTTAAGATCATCCAGGAAAACAAATGTGTTAACACACAACATAAATAAATAAATAACATAAACAAATATGTTATTGTTATTATTATTTTTATTATTATTATTATTATTATTAAAATGTTTGCCGGAACTTCTGGTTGAAGATTAAGAGAAGTTTATTGAACTACACTTCTGTAATACTCCTTGAGAATTTTCTTGTTTTTTGTGTGTCGTTGGATATGTTTTCACATTCTTCATTGCCCAGATATTTGAAAGTTTTACTTGGCTCAAGATCTTGTATCATATCAACTTGCTTGCCTGCTGGATGACGTCATATTGGCCTCTTTTTAAATTGTTTTTTTCACACTTGCCAAGATCAAACTTTATGCAGATGTCATTGCAAAAATTATTCACTACAGACAGCATGTGGGAGAGAATTGCTTTATTATTTTTATTATTATTATTATTATTATTATTATTATTATTATTATTATTATTATTATAAAAATGATTGCCGGAAGCTATGATTGCAGATTGAGACATTTAAGTTATTTGAGCAAAAATTGGATGAAATGTTTGACGTAACAGTTTTCCCAATTTTTTCTCCTAATACGCACCACATTGCGCGTACATAGGCTTTTCTGCGTATGTTCCCACCGGGCGCACGTGAGGCCAGCAGCTTTCACCTCACAGAATGCGGATATTGTGTTTCCGACTGGGGCAATTGCCTTTCAGAATACATTTTGTCGTGTCCATTTGGGCAGCTGCGTCGAGCCCTTTTACGCAGCGTGCGCGCGCGTGCGTGTCTGTCCGCAGGCGAATGCGGTGAAACCTGAATTAATATAAGAGAATGAGAATCTAATTCAATTTTTTATTAAATTTTCATCTGGCTGCCATTGTGGTTCGATTCGGCTTAGAACTCGTGTACCACAGCACACGGTCATCAGAGGTCCCTTTCGCTCTGTCTTGATCTGTGGCATGGGCTGTTACAATAGCTCTGAGTCCAGGAGCGCTAAATCGGTTTTCATATTAAGAATTCCATGTATGGACCACGTAGAATTCGATTAAAACTAATTATGTTCGTGGAAAGATTGTTTTTTGTGAATTATCTTCACTTTTCGAAAATTTACGGAATCTAAAAAGTGTTCTCTGAAGTACACCTTCCCCAATTTTAAGTTAACAAAGTCTCCAACTAGCTTACACTGACCGGAAAAACTATGAACGTTCATTTAATAATGGTAAAATTCTGGAAATGGACGACCCTGAATGTTATCGAAATTGTAAGCACCAGAGACATAAAAATTTGTGTCATTTGTTTATACAAGTACTCTCCATAATCCATTTTCTAAACATTTTCATTTGTTTCTGAATCTAGAAAATCACACTCTGAGACTCTAGTTGCGCCCCGTCCTTAAAAATATCAACAAAGAACAAAACGTGAAAAATTTAATTTTAGTATGAAAAAAATTCCAGAGAAGCTTCATGTCTCACGCTTGCACGATGATTACAACATGGTGTCCTAACTTTTAGAGGGCTAAGGGATACTGGCGAATAGTTTTAAAGCTAGGTTTATGTGAATGATAAGAGGACATTGCGAGGTCGCGGTCATCATTAATCAGTGGAAAAAGTGTTAAGTTTTACACTTATCATAGTGACGGTTATTAGGTCGTGTACAGGGAGCGGGAAGGAGAGTTTTTTGAGTCAACCAATTAGATCCAAAGATTAAATAACGTTTCTCCCTCGCTAAAGAGATGATCATGTTTCCACATTGATATTGCGTCGAAATGCTTCATGTAAGAGGAAGGGGCTCATGGATTCGGACAAAAGGGATCATCAAGGGATTAGTCTCCACGAGGGGTGAGGTGTCTCCGGAACGCCTACACTCTTGCCTTTTTCATCAATTGTAATTTTTTAGTTATTCCTAACACAAGATGCATTAATTAGTTAGAATTCAATTATACAGAAGATTTGAACCAAAATGTGCAAGGTTACAATATCACGTAATTTTAAATTAAACGGTATGATTACATTCACTCGATAGATCGCCAAACAGTCGTTTCGCAAGTTAAAGATGATTGAAAACTCGCTGACCTGCAGTTCTCCTCGAAATCAAGGACCATTTTCGTTTGTTTTTTTCTCTCTCCATTGTAGTCGACTGAGAATATTACCTAATAGAAAACGGCGTGACATCTAATATAATACTCTTCTTTCATTCCGTAATCGGGTAAAGCAGAAAGAAGAGGCTAAGATTTATTTGAAAATCGTCTTCGGTTCACATCACTCGTCTTAAAGAGCTGAAGAAAGCTTACTTCATGGTACCCTTTCACCGACCTTTCTCTCAGGCTGTCCTTGTTTGCGAGCAGGAGGAGGAGACATGTGTAAATGGATCTCTTAATGAGATGGATTACGTGCATTAGACGGAGAGCTGCCAAGGCCTTCGATGTTACTGTAATTCGAGTTTAATCTGAAACGAAGCTTTCCGGTGCCTTCCAGAAGGGTTTCTCCCAAAGCGCTGTACACTAGCGATCCCTTCAGAAGTGGGCAATTCCACAATCCGCCCCTGCCACCTACTCTCTCTTATCCAGTTGCAGATTTCCGCAACTGACGAGCGTTTAGTAATAGAAAAAAAGAAGACATGACTGATAGCGTTTTCGCTGGAAGTCACTAAACCGCATGTCAGATCGCGTCCTCAGTCGCTATTTCCCCGCCTGGGAAGCCCGGCGCTCCTGCGAGCACGGGCCACTTCCCCTCACTCCGCTGGCATTTCCCCTCCAATTCTAGACAGCGGTTGCTCGCAAGTTATAGCCACGCCAGGCAGGGAATAGACGTTACATTCCGAAGTATGTTTGCCCGACAACAACGGAGATTTGAATTGTGTTTATATTCTTTACTATTTATTGCAATTTCATATTTTCTTTGTAAATTCCGTCTGGTTTCAACATTGTTGCCAAGAGTCACGAATGGCGAATTCTTTCCTTATTTTCGTTTTGTGTTATTTTGTTTAAAATCAATCACTTGTTGTAAATAACGATATACAATAACATGTAGTAATATGTGTTACAAATTTGAAGTCCACGATAAGTTAACAATTTTCCCCTAGGGACAGATAGCTCTTTTAACTGACAAGAATCTGTGTCTGTTAAACCACCTAAGCTAAACATACTGAAACAAAGGTGTTACTTTATTTTTTATTAAATAATAATATTTGTTGCTGATTATTTCGTTCTTTGAACCACGTTGGAAAGGACACTGAAACAAGGGGGAGGAATTTCTTTTATTTAAAAAAAACAATCTTTAGCTCTTAATTTATTATGCGATGAACAAATTTGTACGTTTGGATTTCATTGTTTTTCTGTGGCATAGTTTTATGAAAACAGATTCACGAATCGTGGAAAATCTACAGCTCCTAAATATAAATATGGAACCAATTTAATAATAATAGTACTACTCCTCTGTTCACAGAAAAAATATTTATTTGTGGGCCGTCCTTACGGACTCTCGTCGCCGAAATACGTAAGGTATATATTTATTCTCATGAAAATAGGATCGTGAGAATTATTTCTACTAAATTATATACTCCTCCTTTCTGAAAATATTTATAATTTCACCCTCTGCTGACTGTCAATAGAACAAAAACGCAAAATACAATCCATAAAAACAAAGGGTCCCCCCCCTCGATAAGATGGAAAAAAGTTCCCCTCAACCAAATTACATATGAGTGGTTACACTATAATTCTAACATAAAAATAATATTTTTGAAAGATTTCTTAGCCCCCGTCCCACCACCCACACCCCTATACGCCAAAAACATGTTTTTTAATTTCAATTTTTTCGACACTTTAACACTATTTTATCAGACTGAAAATGAAATATGATAAATAAGAACACAATTTGAACTCTCAGAAAAATATTTTTCAATATTTTCTCAGGCCCAAATTCAAACACAAAAAAATATTTTCGAAAAAAAAATATCAATAAATATTTTTACTGTGTCTTAGAAGCCTGGAACAGGCTTGAAAAAAATATCAAAGGTTCCTCTTAAGACACAAATTTTTGTGCTTTTTTTCAGATTTTTTCGATTGCTGGGCTGCAGTTAAAAAAATGAAAACCATTTTCCCGCCTTTAAAACACCTGGACTTTCAATATACTTGGAAAATGACTGCAACGGTTCTGTGCATTTATTTAGTGTTTATTATACTAGAACTTTTTGCGAAATTTGCGTTTGAAATTTACGAAAAACTCTTCTCTCAAACCACTCCAAATTGTTTCTTAAAATGTTGACTACTAATGTAATATAAAGGATGATAAAAAATGTGGTGAAAATCCCATTTTCCAGTATTGCTCGATTAAAAAACAACAAAAAAAACAAAAAACAAACAAACAAACAAACAGTGAAAAGGATTGAAAACGATTCTTCTCTACCATCGACCACCAGCGTTGAAATCAGAAAGGTGATAAAAGTAAAAATGCAATAGTGTTAAGCATAGAGGTGAGGAGTAAAAATATCAATGGAAGAGGAAAAGAGAAAGTATGGGAAACAATAGCAAGGAAATTAAGTAAAACACAGAACACATTGGACAATATATTCAAATATTTGGAGTTAATTATGTGGAAACAATCTTTGTAGCTTTCGTTGAACGTCTCCTTACGTGAGTCCTCGACTGATTTTCGTACCCAGGGACTTTCATCACGAGCTTAGCATAAATGTCGTTACTACTCCCAACAAACAATCCAGGTTTTCTCACAAAATCTCCTTAATTATACATGCTTGCTTCTAACTAGTGAAATAAATCCCCAAAGAATACGTATCCGTTTTTTTGGTCCCGCCTTAACCCTCTCTAGTCTCATTCCTCAAAATCCTCATCAGTATTAATTAATCATACCAAAAAGTAAAATTAAAAATCAGGGAGCAAATACTCGTAACGTTTTCTTTGTAAAAAAGAATACCGCCATCGGATATCTCAGTATGGAAAATTATAAAAGTACGCCAAAATTTTTAAGTTAGGTGAGACGGAAAGGTTAGTATTAAAAATGTTCAGTGCAACTTACTCATAATTCCAGCGCTCAAAATTAATTGTCTTGTTGTTTAGGTTTATGTTCCCAAATAATATACTTCAAACTTACACGAAATGATAATTGACAAAAGAGTTAAGAAATGAAGTGAAATTTTTGCTTCAAATGAATATCCTTTAGTATATTCAAGTAGGTTCAAATAAGTTACAAAATAAAACTTCTAGCTCTGTAGTGACATTGTTTCTGTTGTTCATTCAGTATTTAACATGTAATAAAATAGTAGTTTAAACACTTAATTTTATCGCCCTTTGTATTCTCGAAACGTTCTTTCACTTCCTAATGCAATGTATCGGAAACACAGTCAAAGTATAATATCAGAAATGTTACGTAAACATTCCTAATTTAATGAAAGTGACCATTTCGTTTAACATATTTAAGACAGAAATATATTTGTTTTGAACTATTTTTGAAGAAAAAATGAGTAAGTTTGTGTCACGATTTAAAAAGTGGAATTATTTATATCTTTCGGCTAATGTTTTAGAACTTTCGAGCAATTTTGTGTTCGTTTTTTTAGTCGACTAAGTGGTGACGCAATGGAAGCAATTGATGCTTTAACCAGAATAGGTTTTTTCTAAAATTCTTCAGCATTGATCATTAACCAACATTTTGAATCACATTGGCACATTACTCCTATTTTTCTCCTTTGTAATCCTTGGAAGGTTTTAATCAAAGTTTATTATGTTACTTTTGCATTGCTGTTATAACTAATTTGTTAATAGTATAATAGTACGTGTTTTTAAAACAAGAATTTTACAAGAGAATCAAAACATTTTAAATTCATTTTGTTTCCGATCGATATTAGTCTTTCGGGGTTTTTAAAGGATACTTGTTATGCGCAATGCATTGGAATCGTCCGAAGAACATTTTTTGAATTTTTTTACTTACACGTGGTTTTGTTTACTTCGTGTTTCATTTATTTTGTACAGCCGATCTTTTTTTAATTGGATATTTACATGTATTGTCTCGTGGGGGATTGGCAATTGTTTGAGAACAAATTGAATTGAATATATCCTTGTTTATTTTCTAACGTGTATAATTTGCCTTCTGCTTCTGTCAAATATTTGTCTCATCTGTTCACGACCAGAAAATTTTGGTGTTTATCGTACAAGGGCACATCAATAAACTTTGTCGTCTCAGTTCTCTTAGAGAAGTTCAGACCACAATATTGGACACATCACAACAGTTATCATGCGCTTGAAGTTGTTTTATTCCATTCATTCTTACTGAGCCAACTTATTGGACCCTTTCTTTCGTGCTGGAACCTTAGTTACTAAACAACATCTGTAGTGCACAAATGTAGTTTGAGAAAATCGGAAATTACGAATTTTCGGCTAGGCATTGAGGAATTTACAAATCATTACTGGTTTTAGCGAATACACTGTGGTTTCTGATAATGTATACTTGTAATAATGTGAGCGCATTTCTAATATGGTTGGAAGTGATTACTTACTGTTCATTTGTATAAATATCATTACGCTATTGGTCAGCATTTGAATTGACATCAATATTTTTAGTTTACTAATTTGTATAAGAAGACATTCCCTCAAAGATACTGGTATTGTTTACATTTGAATAACAATGTTTCGCTCCTTTGACGAAAGAGAGATTAGTCTAACCACATCTGTAAGCCAACTTCCCCAGGCCTAAAAGTTAGTGTCAAGTTGCAACTTCAAAACGTACCTGAGTGGTATGAAATTCTCTATTCTGTGGTTCAAATAGCAATGAATTTTTGTTTGTATTATAATTCTTGTTTTTAATTATTTTTAAAATGACGGTATTCAACATTTGAAATGTGCGATACCTTTTTAATTTTTTTCTCTCTTTCATTTTTAATTTTGTACTTCTTGGTTTAACAGCTTCTTCCTTTACTTGAATAATATACCTATGGGTATAATAATGTACCTATTGGTATACGGTAATAATAACGTACCTATTGGCATTCCCTGCCAACCGTTGGTACTGAAAGAAATTTTGGTCATGAACTTGGTTTATTTTTCGTATTATCCTTCTGCTTACTACTGTGTTCAGGTTATTTCGACCAACTGCAGTTTGCGTATCAAAAGTGGTTATCATATTTGGTATCGATTCAGTTGGCTTGTGAGGCCACAAAGCGCTAAAACTATATTTCACAGTACCAAGCATAGAAAATAAGAATCCACTCTAGTGATCAGAGCTCTACGTTCTGTGAACTTACACTACAATTATAGGTTCATTAAACCTATCGAGTAAATGTCTTGAATAAAAACCAATGTAAAGCTATGTGAAACTTCACACAGGAAACAAGTGGTCAAAAAAGGTGACTCCATGACCTATTTACGTAAAGCGTTCTTCAGAAAATATGGAAAAATGGTCATTGGATCTAGCTTAACGTCATTGATATAAATGTGATCCTAATCTATGCTATATTATTTTTATACATTTGCTGTGTTGATGCTTTAGAAGTAAATATATTGGGACTAATTTTAAGACTCTCAGGAAATTACCGACCTCTTTGAAATGTGTGATTTTCGTGATAAAAAAGCTAGCTTTCAATTGCCTTAGTTTTCGGATTCTGTTGAGTAAAATCAGTTTGAAAAATACCTTTGTAGTAAACGTTTCTATAATAGGGCCGATGAGACTGATTTACAGGTATTACGCAACTTTACATTTTTTATTAAATTTCGGAAATACCGTTATTGGTATTGTTTTTTACACTAGATTTCACGTGCCAGACTAAATATATTGCTACTTTTAAATTCATTTAACATTGATATATCAATTTAATGAGAAGTTTGTTGCGAATAGCTATTCGTAGTTTAAAGCTTGAAATCTTTCTGGCGGTGTGTTTGAATATTGTTCATTATAATTAGTGTAACTTATTGATGTGCACCACTAGCTCGATAAGATAAAATTTAACGTTGGGAAGAAATTTTATTAATTTGAAATGTTATTTTAAACGTCGCGCCACCTAACATTTTACGAAAATTATCTCATGACAATTAAATGCATGTTTATTTCGGTCCCCGAACAAACGAAAAACAATGAGTCGAACTGAACAAACTGTGAGCCGAACACGTGCGGTATCAGCGTCATTTCACAATCGAGCGTCTGGTTACGAGAAGGTTGCATCAAACTCTCAATGGGGTCTGGCGCTCGAATTGCATTAACAGGCTACTCTGCTGGGTCGCCGAGTTTTCAATATCTCTCTGCTCCCCCGCGCGGCCGCAAACAGCAGCGCCTGCCGTTGGCGCTGCAGTCTCTCAAAGAGAAGCGGGCCACGGGGCGCGGGCACCCCGCATGGGTGCGGGACACGGCACTCGACAATCGACGCGGCGGCGCCGGGAATTGCACGCGAATTAGAACGGCAAGTTCGTGTCATTTGACATTCCTTAATTTAGCGCGCGTTCGTTACTCGCTAATGGATTGGGCGGGCGCGCTCGCGGCCGGAGGGTGAGGACGGCAGTCAATTTGTGTACGCGTCCCCAGCGGCGTTTTAGCGCTGGCGGGATCAGCCTCGAAGGCCGCAGTTGTCCTCGCGTGAGCCGCGTTTTGCGCCAGTGCTCCTGGCGGGTCCTTCTGCATCACGTGAGGCACGTGCTACCTTCCGGTACCGCGTTGTGGCCATTGCGATGTGCCTTGTCATGGCTGTTTCTTCAGTAAGCACGTGAGCTGCGTGGTTGGTGTTTGATGCCGCTGACTGCTTGAATTGGTCATGTGTCTGCACAAAATCCAGTTATGGTAAATATTTTTGGTGTCTCTTTTCCACTAATGCGCAGGGTGACCACATTCTGGAAAATACAGGGAATTTGAATCGCAGGAAAAATTCAGGGAAAACACAGGGAAAAAATTTTTCACATTGAAAAAAAATTTTTTTTTCGTCAGATTGCAGCTACCGGTTGTACTAAATTAACATTAATTATATATGCATGTGCATTAAATCAAAGAATCATCTTTAACTAATTATTTAAAGTTTGTTACAAATGTGTCATTTAAAGTCATAAAATAACATACAATCATTAACATTGTCAACGTTGTGTAGTTATTATATTCGAAAATTCGCGCTTAAACAACTATTGGTGGACTTGAGAATTCGGCCTAAGGCATCCTCATGTACTTGTGTGTCGTGCTTAAACTACCATTGGTGGACTTGTGTAAAGGAGGTGGACATGGACAAGTACAGACTGGAGGCAAAAACTGCCTTGTGCAGATGGTTGGAAAACTGGTCGAGAAAAGCCCCTTGAAATATAAGTTCGTGAAAGCCGCTACTTGTCTTGATCCCAAAAAGATAGTTGCCAAGGCTGAAAGGTGCAAAACTGACTTCAAGATCTGCGTTGGGATGCTGCTAACTAGCCATCATGTTACGAGCCTTCAATCTGATCGAGAAATCGTTCAGTTTAGCCACTTTGTCTCGTCCGTCGACAAGACTGAGCTGAAACGGTACGATCGACTCGCATGTCAGCTGGACAATTTTTATACGAAACAACTGAATGACTTGGCGGAAGAGAAAGATGTGTGGCAGGTTGTCAAAATCATCTTGATATTTTCGCACGGTAACGCCTTCGTGGAAGGGGATTTTCGATCAACAAGGACATGTTGGTGGAGAACTTGCACGAGGAAACTTTAATAGCGTTGGGGAGAGCTTGGGATGGGATTCAAGATGCAGGTGGCGAGCATGCTATAGTCGTCGATCAAGACATGCTTCGCTATGCACGTGGGGCCAGAGCTAAGAAGGATCATGCTGCTGAACAGCGAAAGCGACGGGAAACGGGAGTTGGAGCAGCTGAGTCGGTACGAGAGAGAGCAGAAGAAGAGAAAGGCTGAGGAGTTGATGGCGTTAACCAAAGAGAAGGAAGAATTGCGCATCAAGAAAAGTCGTCTGGACCTACAAATCAAGAAACTGAAGAAGAAATAACTGTACATAGAAAGATGTGCTATAATTATCAAATGTGATCGACGAAAAATATAGTTGTTTTATGTTGGTAAGATTGTCAAATGTGATACTAGATTGTTACTGAAACATTATTTCGTACTTATTATATGATGTTCTGCAATAAAATACAATGATTTATAAGGAAGTATTGTAAAACGCTGGTTATTTCTTTGAATTTTAATATGAAAATAATAATAATGGGAATAATTGTTATGAAAATTAACGCAGGGAAAAATTCTGGAACTCAGGGAAAACACAGGGAAAATAGATTTGGGGAACTTGTGGTCACCCTGATGCGATAACTCGCTCTCGTGTGGCTTGATGAGCCATGTCGAAAAATTAAATAGGGCGAATGTAGTTCCATTTGTTTGGCTATAAGTGAAAAATAATTACCTTTTCTTACCAAGTAGCAACGCTGCATCCTTATTTCATTTTCACTTGGAGTCGAACCTGCCAAGATCAGTGGAAAGGCCAAGGGTGAGATTTAGAGAGAAAATGGATGATAAGACTAGACCCTCTTTGCTTCCATGTGTGGCGAGTAGCATAATGTGCTTTCAGGAAACTTACCCTCGCAAACGCACGTAATCGGCCGAGAAACTCTCCGGCGGTGCTGCCATCGTGCCGTGCCTGGCACACCAGTGGGATAGAAAGCGCCTGCATGAGCGTGTGAGAATTCGCTCGACGGACGCTGATGGAACAAAGCCAATGAGGATGTTGATGTGAATGCGAGAATGGGAGCCTGGGAATTGTGAGGTCTCTGAAAGTAGTTCACGTCGTTGCGTTCACGTGTGCAGTATTGCGTAAGGAAATTCTCAAATGTAGATATTATGATCCTGTACCATCCGATTTTGACATTCGCAATTCACCTCTCCACATCGACAATTTACTCTGTAGATCGTCGTGGATACATCAAGGACTCTTGACGTGGTCCGCATTGAGGGATTCTGTTAGGCGTGCTAGCTATAACAAACATGTTTTGTATTAATATACAAGTACTATTGTTTCGTTAAGGAAATGGATAAATGTTCCTCCCTGGGATTCTGCGGATAGTATTTGGGGTTAGTATTTCAGGATAATCTGAATAAAATATATTAAAAAATTAATATTGTATTTATAATACTTTTTTTTGCAATTTTCTAAGAAATGCTACACTTCCTTTTAATCCCAGATATGTTTATCTAACCTGTTGTTAAATGTGTTACGTGTTTTGCTGATTTGGATAGTTATACTTTTTTTACTGAATTCGTGAAACACCAGTAGACAAATAGACATTTGTATAATGTTTTTTTTCTTCATTTATACGTACAATCTAGAACGCAGGGTAAAATACGAAATGTGATGGCGCGATTAAAATTTTCTTGTTATATTTCTTGAATTAGCACACTTTTTGTCGTGCGAGACCGTTGTGTTTTTGAAAGAGATTTCAGCTTTTTCGTTTTCTTTTTGTAGCTTATTTGAATGATGTGTCAGCAAACAAATTAAGTTTGACTTTTTATTCCCTTGGGTCATGAGAAATCTTGTTACAATTCTTGCATGCAACTGCATGTTCCACTACTTTTACTTTCGATCCCACTCCCCTACTGTGATGTTTGTGCCAGCAGTTGTGGTAGAAAGGACAAGGATGTTGCTTGTATTAATTTGAATGTATTTTTAATGAAATTGTGTGTCATAAATCTCTGCAGGCTGTAATTTGGATGACAACAATAATTCGGTATAAAGTATGCGATTATAATAGTTGCTTTGCGTTCTCTAAATTTCTGGTAGTATCAAGCATGAAATTACTTGAATAATAAAAGTTTTATTTTTTCTCTATACAGTGTTTACTACATACATTTTAATTTTGGAGTTCACAAGTACAAAACTGAGCATAGTGCTTTTTTCATTCTAGTAGAATCGAGTATCAATTTCAAAATCTGATTGCGGTGTAGTGGCGCAGAATCCACCATCATTAAATACGTTGCTTGCCTACTTTCTTTAATTTTATTCTCATGTTTTTAATCTCGCCTTGTAAATACTTCCTTAAAATGCCATTTTATTTACCATTCACATTAAACTATTGCAAATCGTTGCCGCTTACAATGAATACTTCTGGAATATGATAATGAATTCTTGGTCTGGCGTGAGTAAGTCACCTGGTCTGAAAACGGGGCACAGGAGACACGGCACCCCAGTCGATACTGACGTACTTTGTTTTATAGATTAAATCATGTTTAGAAGGATATTATTGAGTGTTGAGTGTATTACTGAAGGAACGGTTTGTGAAGTTAGCCTTGATTCCTTGTTCTAAAAATATATTACATACAACCGCGCTGAATGATATTTAAATAAAAGAGCTTCTGCATTGCAACAGGCTTTTGTTCATTGCTCTCGGCAAGAGATTCCTTGAGTAAAGGATGCAAGTCATGGATGCAATGTGCTCGTTGGAACTACTAAACCTTAAAATTGATATCTTATCGATAAAGCCTTAATTATCGATAAGATAAGTATCGATATTACGGAGTTTGTGCAACCTCAAACGTTAAGCACTATCGATCTTCTGTGCATGCGCAGATGAACGAAACTCGAAGTGTGCGTGCGCAGAAGATCGATAGTGCTTTTTGTTTGTGGGTGCACAAACACCTAATTGATAAGATATTTATCGATTATTGATAATATCAATACCTTGTTTATCTGTATCTTTGGTCCTGTAAGTGGAACGATTTACACTTGGTATTCTGGGATTATACACGTACAAGTTTAATCAGAATCGTCATTTTGATATGAAGGGAAGTTCATTGATAATTATTTCTAGCATTATAGTCATGTTTTATTTTATTTATTTATTTTATTTGAAGAAATTGTGCGGTAACGTTGATGCAAATGTTACCTGAAATATATCATTTTCTCAATGGATGACTATCAAATCTGCTAATAAAATACGATTTATCCTAGGAAAAACACTTCAATATTTGTAACATGGATATTAATTTTAATATTTATCGATGGAGGAAATCGCCTTAGATTTTTTCTTCTGGAAGTAGTTAATATTCGTAAGTACATCGACCATTTGCTCTAGTATAATAATAATCTATTTAACAATTTATTTCTAGGTTGTATTGTTGAGAGTCTCTGCGATTGCTGTTTTTGTGGGAGGGCATAGTTAGTAGTGATCCAAGTACAGTAATCCAGCAGGATGATATAACGATATAAAAGCGATGTGAATAATTAGCTTATTGGTAATAAAAGCAGTGGATTGAGCGGCAGTGGGCAGGAGAGTATCTGCTGCAAAACCACTTCAACGACCCCTGATCCATCCGAATAGAGAAAAATTTCATTCACTACAAAGGTATCGGAATCCATTTGTTGGTCATGACAATTAGTAGAAATACGATACCATCCTCTTCTCGCATTGAGGAAAGAAAAACAGCACAGCATTTTCTTTTTAACATTTCCTACTTTTCATTCATATTCCAATAAAGCGGAAAGTTATGGAGGTTTGAATGTGTCTTTGGAGTGGACTGATTTTATTCTGCAAAGTTGTGTATATATTTGTTTTTCATATTGAAATTCTGTTGCGCACGGTGAATGTAGTTAGTTTTCAAAAAAATAAAATAAAAATGTTTGGCTACTTCGTTAATGTATCCGTGAATGGTCTCTGTGTTAAAATCTCTAGGAATCTGTTTATTACTTACAAACCGTGGTGCATTAAGTAATCTTCTAAGAAATTTATTTTGTATGATCTGGTAGTTGTTTAAACGGGTGTTACAAGCATTACACCAAATTGGATAAGAATAAGTTAAGTGGATGTCCACATGAAAATAGTTCTAGAAAAGTTGCAGGACACTATTTGAAAATGCATTACATAAGAATGCATTTGTTCATGGTGTCACCCGTGTATCCGATATCTATTATTTGGGAAAACATTTTTTATGAGTGTGTATAATAGTACATTATGAAACGATGATGTAATGATGGGTATTAATACACGAGTGTGAAATTAGGATACGAGCGAGAAACGAGCAAGTATCGTAAACTCCACACGAGTGTATTAATACCCATTACATCGAGTTTCATATGGTACTTTTTCTACGACTTATGTTAACTTTTATAAGTTAAACTTCTCCACTGAATCGTTTCCTGGCAGTCGACACTCAAGATTCGGCAAAGGCCATCTAGCGGGCACCTCTCTACCCCACACGCACAGATGGATTTGTTTTACCAGAGCGCTTGCGAGGGACTACAAAAGTTCCGGGATTAATAATCCGACGTCACCATTTTCGCATTTTCTTTTATTTCTTGAAATGTCAACACAACCAGAAAGAACCACCATTCACTAAATATTTTAAACTAAAGAATTGGCCGGTTTTTAAGAACAACCACACGGCAGCAGCAAATAACACAAAATGACTCGCGTGATCTCGCGTGGAGATCTTAACGTCACTCAAATGTTCTCTGCAATAATTACCACTGTGCTAGTCAAATACGATCAAAAATAAATTACAATCCAATTTATTTTAACTAATATTTCAGATAAAAATCACTACTAATAAAAGAAATTAAGAATGAGAAGCATAAAATAATATTAAATGCAATTTTAATATGCAAACTCGAACGAAACATTTACTGCAAAGATTCTCAATGATAAATTAAGTGTCAGTACTTGGTAAACTTCTCTGTGATTGGTCAAGAACCTGTATCATAATGAAAACTGTATCGAAATGACCATCATTATGCAACTGGTTGCAGCCATCCAATGACAGCATTATACAATGGGAGTAGAAAAAGTTCTTTTTGATACTGCATAAAAAGACAACTTCTTTGCATCGCTAGCCGTATGTAAAGTTGGTCATTTTTTAGTTTGCATTAACAAAAGATTGTTGCCAAGACAACTATCTTGTTACCGCGAAAAAGATCTGTTTGCATGGTTTTAGAATACTTCTCTAATCAAGGCCGTAAGAAATGCATTCCTATATTGTCCGTGAAATCAAGCTTTTTTTGTAGGAGTAAGCTTCCGTGGCGTCACTCGCGTCACCCGGACAGCCAAGAAGACGTCAGGCTTTCTTCCCTATACAAATTTACAAAACGTTTTGTATTATATTTTATGAGGTTGTAGAAAAAATGTTGTTCATATTTCTTGTGTGAAGCTTCCGATTCTTTCACGGTGGACATTGAGATTTTTTTGCCCAGACCGTAGGTCGAACATTTTGCGAACTACTTTTGCATGTTGGTATGTTCCTCTAAACGCGTTTATTTATGTGTGAATCTATTCCTTACCGATTAATTTATCAAGGAGAAATCACGAGAATGGCGAAAGTAGAAGTAGAAGAATTTCAATTATGTTTCCTCACTGCCTCCACCTTGAAGCTATCAACGTGAGTATCGCCGGAACCTGGTCACCCCGACAGGGGAGCTCATGATCCCGGTGTGTATTTTTATATGTGGGGTTGAGGCCCGCCGCCCTGCTGCACATATGATGCTCGTTAATAAACCCCAGGCCCAATCGCGCCCAAAGGTCAGTGGCCAGCCACTTCCTGCCTCCACCTTGCAGCTAACGACGTGAGTGCCGCCGTGGAAGGCCCGGGGTCCGGGCGCCGTGGAAGGCAGGTCTCCACCAGAACCCACGCCTGCGCGGTCGTGATCAGGGCCCAGCAACTCTCCATCAAAACCGGGGACAAACCTCGAAGGTGCTTCTATTGGAGGCGCTAGTGTCGCCGGGTACAGCCTCGCCAGCATCCGCACCTTAAAAATTGGCTAAATTGTGAGAAATACGAAAAGTTCAATTATTCATAATATATGCATGTAAGAAACCGCTGAAGAAAGCGCGAACATCGACGCTATCTTTTGTAGCGTTACACGCCTGCTTGATCCTAATGCGAACCTACGTAGCAGTCACACACGTTTCTAGTATCGTTGGCAGCAGTTCGTATTTTAGTTCCTGTAAGGTGCTAGGAGAGTGCGCCACTATAATGGTCTCCACCACGTTAAATGGGAGATGAAGGGCCCTGGTCGTGATTCTCCCTTGCGGGGGATAACGGAGTGTCTCTGGAATGCCTCCCACTGCGTGAGCGTGCGGCCGCGCCTCTCTCTGAGCGCGTGACGAGCCCGCTGCGAACCGCCACCTCATCAGCCGCCTGCCTCGGCCGCAGGTGTCGCCCCCGCCGCGCGCCCCCGCCGCTGACGCTGATGGAGCGAGGCCGAGTGCGAATGCACTGGCTGCACCGCGCCGCCCTGCCCTGCCCTACTCTGCGCGCGGCTGACGCGCGTATTAATGGAAAGCGCGCGGGCTGGAAGCCTCCGCGCCGCTGCGTGGCTCGAGCCGTGTGCCTCCCGCTGACACGGCGCGTTATGTAACCCGTGGCCGCGCGTATAAACCCTTTCTCTGAAACCCAGCGTTTCGTGCAGTGTGCGGCAATCCCGTGTCCACGGAAGAGAGACAGGTTCTAGAAACAAAAGAGTTCTTCCGTTCGAGATAAAACTTCTCTATAATAATTTTTAACTTTATTGTTGTTTGGGTAATGCATAGTTCAGTTTAACCTTGGTCGTATTTAGTATTCGCTTATTTCTATTTCATACAATACTATTTTAATCTAACTATAACTACAGTATGAGGAAGGTAACCACAAAAGGTGGACCACATGACGCCAATTGTTGACGTCAGAGTTCATTAAATTGTCAAATAGAAATCTATTTTTGATTCTCGTTGGGAAGTAGTTGAGATATTATAGAGAATTGAACGGGTTGTTGTAAAAATTAATATAAATATAGGCGATGTGTTTGGGAAAGGGTAATATATTTCGTTTCTTGTGTAGTTTGTTATATGTGGGTTTTAGGAGAATGTTATTTCAGTTTAGAATCTACATTCAGCTCAAAGTACTTACGAGTTTGACAATAAGGTGCCAAAATTTTGTTCTTACAGAAAATGGGGAGTGTAAGAAGAAGGAAATTCTGTATATATTTTAAATAATGTTGGGAAAAGGGTAAGAAAAAATAAATAATGGATCATCAGTTTAATTACCCACATAAATACCAAAATATGTAGTATAAATGACTGACAAGGATAGAAATGAAACAATATTTTCGAGGTTTTCGAATTTTCTAACGTTGCACACGTAGAACTTTTGTTGCAAGTTTTCCAGTGATTTTTCTTTTGTGCAATGCAATCGCAAGGGTTCGTCTATGTAGAAGGTTTTTATGCCGTTCGTTTTGTTGTTACTCCACTAGATGGCACTACAGTTGAATGCAGTTCCCAATCCACGTGGGCTTCATTGTTGCTGGCCGTTGCCGTGTGACGCGGTGCGAAATGGAGTGGGCGACACAAAATGGAGAGAGAGAGGCAGAGAGGGAGAGAAAGAGCAGGACAACGCCTGTCGGGTTCTGCTAGTACTGTGTATTAGACGTGGAGGTAGTAACAGCAACACATGAAAGAAGTGAAAACACGATATTTCAGTAAATCAATGAAATTGTACTACACAGCTTGCAGCTGCCTCTTCCTGTATGTGTATTTATACATATTACATGTCCACGTTTGTCTATAATATAGATCTTGAAATTGATGTAGGTTCTTCCTGTTGATCCTGGTATATGATAAGAATTATTAATAAAGCAAGAAATATTAATAGCTCTGAGCTGCGTCGTTCCTACAATTTTCCGCAGACTAAAATAATTCAAGTTTTTGTACCTTCGCCCTATTATCATTAGATAAGACAATTATACGACGGGCATTCAAAAAGTTCCCGGTCATTACATATTAAATCGTACCATCTACGCATCTAATTATAATATGGATCGATATATTGCTAAAATTCGTTTGACATTATGAATAATATCGCGAGTATGTTTCTGTGGCAATTTTTCTTTTATTTTTTGCAAAACTTGTGATGCCTTTTCTGCAAGATATCTATGTGAGAGAAGCATCGTTGGAGTAGACTGAATTCTGGAAGATGTCAGATTGTGTGGATTAGGCCAAAGCTAGCGGTCTCGTACACTTTCTTCTCGCCTTTAATCAGCAGATTCAGCAGCAAGAATTTTAATGATTTCTTCCAGAAGACAAAGAGCCGTATATTAAGTAATTTTGACTTTCAAAAATTGATAATTTAACATCCTTTCTATCGAGAAAGGAGTATTTTTATTTTGGAAATAGTTTTGGATCGACTGATAGTCTCAGAACAATATAAACGTATTTATGGTTCTCACGAGTACATTTGTTGGTTGCTTCACAAGTTCTCTACGATTTATTGAACATTAATATTCTTTCAAGAGGACGAGGAGGAGGTGGGTAGACTCCCCCCAGTCCACTGTTTCTGTCCCAACTATTGAAAATGATAAACATTTTTAAAGACAAATTACCAGATCTATGTATAAGCAACATGTATCTCCGTGTCAATCTAAGAAGAATTTAATTAGCAAAGCAAATAACATACCAGACAACGTTTACTCTTGCTAAAGGCATCAGCTAATTACAGATTACGAATAAATCCCAGGTACAAAGCAAGAATTATTAATAGAATGGGTCTGCGCGTTCCTACAAATTTCCGCAAAATAAAATAATTCAAGAAGTATTCTACCTTCGCCCTATTACGTAGGTCATTCAATAATTAAAGAGACAAATAGGTCTGGGAAAAAAAACAATGAGCAGGACGAGTTTGGTAATTTTAGTACCTTACGTTGGCATCACTGGGATGAGCCCTGGCTACCTGGAGGATCAGTATTGTTATGTTTATAACCATGAAATAAGTTGAACGATTGCGAATCCACTTGAAAATTCCACATTGGTTGAACAACGTTCTGCGATTAGTTTCAAACTTGCTGACGGCGAAAAACCAGCTAATAATGATTCTAGAAAGACGAAAGTATGTGATGAAAATTGTAAGAACCGCGAGAATACAAGTGGGCAGAACGGTTCAAAAGTGGTCGAGGCTCAGTGACTGACAAACATCTTTCTGGCCGCCTCTGCAGGAAGTGTCATGTTGACTGGGTTTGGGGGCGTTGTAGTTGCGATTTTTTATTATCACAAAGAATAGCGTATAATAAACAGCTTAGATAGGCTTTTGAACAAGGTGAAGCCAGTTATGAGAGAGATACGTCGTGGATCTCTGAGAAGAGGTGTGATTCTCCAGCAAGACAGCGAACGTCCCCATACTGCTCAACAAAGCCGTGAAACAATCGACAAAATGGATTGGAGGTACTGCATCCTCCTCCTTTTAGCCCTGATTTTGCACCATCTGATTTCCATTGGTTGATCCACAGAAGGAGGCATTACGTGGGAAGAAGTTGCACGATAAGGAGGTTGTAAAAAAATTTGTGGTAAATTGGTTCAAGCACCAAGATAAAAAGTTATTTGCAGCCGTTATAAAAAAGCTGGGAACCCGAACCCGTTGTAACAAGTACATATATGTTGATGGGTAATTTATTAAAAAGTAGGAAAAATCCTTTTTTGTAAAAACAAATTTTATTTCTCCAGACCAATTTGTCTCTTTAATTATTGAATGCCCTTCGTATTAGATAAGACAATTATACGACGGGTATTCAAAAAGTTCTCGGAATTGCCTTGCCGTCGCTACTTCAAAACGGAGATGGGAATGTTGGGCAAATATTATGGTCGTGCAGAAGAGGTAGAGGACGTGCAATGCAAGAGCGATTAGTGGGCGTAGGCACGGAAGAAGACGAGGCGCCTAAGTGATTATTCCTAGGGCAGTCCCACATGTGATTCAATAAGAGAATCGATCTCACTGCTTCCGTTTTGCCAACACCGTATTCCCGAACGAGAGGGAGATTTGGACGTGGCTCGTGTGAAGCGACGGCGGCCACTACGATATGCGTTTTTAATTTTTTTTTCAAATTTATTAATCCTTGTTCATTCTGTTAGGCCTTTCAAGGTTTTGAATTATGCATAATAACGCTTCCACAGAAAGTTGATAAAATACGACATATTTACACATTTTTAGCGCTCACAATTAAATATTAATTATTAACAGAGTGTTGTCCAGGAAGGGTCCATTAACAATTCGAATGTATTTGAAAACTGTTGTTTATGTTAACTGCTTTCGTTTGTGCTATTTTACAGAGGTCGTAGTAAGTCTTTATAATGCCCACTTTTAATTCTTGTATAGGGGTATGAAGTGGAACCTAATTTAAATTTTTGAGTTGCAGGGCAAAATGGTAGGTTTGTAAAGGCGATACGCATGAAAGGGTGAAAGAACAAACGCGATAGAGAAACGGAGAGAGGGGGAGAGAGGCGACCTCGAGGCGAAGGTAGACTTTGCACGAGAGGTTCGTGCACTGAACCCCCGTTGCAGTGCGAGCGAGTCAAACGAGAAGAAAGGAGACAGTGCAGATGCCCAGGATAGACATTACGCATATATCGCTGCTCAGAAAATTGTGGGTAGCCCAGTAAGTGGTAGGGATTGTAATCGCCGAGAAATGTGTTGAGCTTGCGTTAGATTTTTATGTTGATCTTGATTCTTAAGGATTAGGTCGGAAGCCAATGTTTTTGCGTCGGTGGTTTCGTCTCACTCCGTGACGTCAGTCAAGCGCAGAGGTTGCGAAATCATACCCGCGGGGTGGGGGCGCTGGCAGCTGTGGACGTAGTTGGCTAAGAGGTGTGGGGTGAGGAGGGCTGAGCGGAAAAGGTGGAGTGCCGATCGAGGCTGAGTGAATTGGAGAGACACGAGAAGGGCAGTGTGTGGTGTGGCGAGGCGGAATGCTTCATGGGGGGGGGGAGGCAAGTAGTGAGTCGCACCGGAGTGGGGCGGATCGGATTTGATTCGATTTCTCAATTTACTCAGGTGTGCCTACACGTTTAATCCCTTAAGTGTAGTGTATGTTTTGTTAGGGGGACGCGGCGGTGCTCCTTCCCGCTACAACGTGAGGACCAGTGAGGACCTTCAACGTCCGCTTGCGAGGTTTTCCCCACAAAGTATTACTCTAGCGGAACCTCTAATCTCCCTACTGGTTGTCCGACATGCGTAGTGTATGTAATCGTGCGAGAGGGGAGAGGATAGGACAAAAAAGGAAGAAAAAAATCGCTCACGAACATCACTTTTGTTAAGGTACTGCTCTGGTATTCACCTGGTATTGATTGGAGGCACCACGGTAATCCACCGCTCAGAGCCGCCGGCCGTTATATTTCTCCTCCGAACAGCGGCTCAACTGGACCTCGCACTAGCTAGAGTCCAAAACCGCCACCGTCCGGACTCTAGCATGTCCCGGTCGCGACGCTTCAGAGGCAACGGCGATGCTGCCTCGCAGCCAAGGGAGCGCGCAGGCATGGGGAGAGAGGCGTGGCGGGGGGAGGATTGCGGGCTCGTCCGCGTGAAGCACTGGAAACCGCGGTGTCAGCGCTGGCTGCTGCGGCGTGACGTGTCGCGAACGGCCAGGGCCTCGAGCCGGGCCCCTGGCCGGCTGCCGCCGCCGCCGCAACGTGTTGTCTGCAGAGGACTATCGCTCACGCTGGCCGGGACGGCGCCCGGCGCCGCACAAAGGCCCTTGCGTGGGCGGGGCGGGGGGACGGGCGCCCACGCTGATGACCCCTGATTGCGGTGCGGTGGGGAGGCCAGGCCGCAGGCACACAACTGCTACCGTTGCCGTTGCTAGAAGAACGAACGGGGACGTGGGGGCTAGACAGACCCACCAGGGTGGATTGATTGATTGATTCGTGTTTCCGGGCGCGTCAACTACTTAGGTCATTAGTACCGTAAGTGTAGTGCGTGTTTCTCTCTCGGGAGGTGGCGAAGATCTTTTCCCCGCTGAACGGCGAGGTCTGGCGCCAACCTGCCGTCGACTAGCGGGGTTTTCCCCTCAACCAGGTATCTCCCACCAGAGGGGCACCGCCCCAGCCGGGACAAGCTGTAAGCTCCCGACCGGTCTCCGGGCATGTGGGATAGTGTTGTGCATGTTAGCGTAAGTGTGTGTGTAAGAGGAGAGTATAGGACAAGCAAGAGGAAGGAACGATCGCGCGCGGTCCGTAGCCCGTTTGTAAGGGTACTGCCGTTTGTAAGTTATTGCAACAGGTCTTCCCTCTATTTCACTTATTTATTTATTTCCCCTTCTCCTACTTGCTCTTTACTCTGGTGCCAATGCAACTGTACCTCTCTCACCACTACTCAATTTATCAATATTATTATTTAATGGCGTTGCATAAAATTTGTTTGGGTCGTAGGTCGTGAACGGCCCCGTACGGGAATTACCTGTAAACAACGTTTAACAAAGCAGCGTGCACAGGGCTACTAAATACTGAAATAAAACATATATTTTCAAACAAGAAAGCAAGAATTTTAATTCCTTTTCTATTTGTTTCTTTCGGCAACAATGCACAGCGCGTAAACATTTACTTATGCTTGGCAATATTGTTATGATTTTCTTTAAAATGCCATTGCCCAATTGCATGAACCACAATTAATTACAACACGAAATGGCCATTAGTTAGCCGTTTTGCAATTTACTAATATTTAGGAATTCCTTTCTTCAAAACAAATCAATGTTATTACCAAAACTATGTACGTACGTACTTCCAAGGCAACAATGAAAAATGAAAAACTAACAAATACTAGATCCTAGCTGACAAATTATTATATTACATTAATTCCGCCTAATAAATTTTTAAGATTCTCATGAACGTTTATTTACGTCTTGAATATGCGCAAGTTCAGATCTGATTTTTTTGTTGATTATTTCGCGAATGCATCACTTTCCTTTTTTCTGCATCGTCGAAAAACAGCGCCGTTGCCGGTTCGGTGGTCCTATGCGCGCCCACTCGCACGCATCGATGTCCCCGCACGCTCCAATCGGGCACGGGCCGGTTCTCTTCAAATATTTCTCTCCAGGAATTCCATAAAATTGTCCAAACACCTTGCGCCACAAATTCACTACAGAAAATAATACTTCTTCTCTCTTCAAAATGTTTACTGCATTAACAATGTCTGCACAGTTATATGTCCATTATTCACTTTCTATCCGCCGCCCCAAAAAATGTCTAAGTCCGAAAGAATTTTAAAATCATGAATACGGCAAGCGTGGAAACCATGTCCTTTCAACCGCTGACTAGACCGAAGTGAAGTCAAAAATCATGTCGATTTAACATGTTAACTCGGATTATGAAAAAATGCCGGCGAAATCCATTTCGCTTTTTCATTGTTGTTTCCATAAAAAAATTTAAAATGTCCAATATTCCTCGTTCTGACTTGTTTTCGTGTTTATTCGTTTCAGCTTTTCCCCAATGTTAAGATTTTCTTGTCAAGACGGCTGTTTTCTACTTATTTCACGTCGAAAATGCTAATTTTTCTGTCGACATTCCACAGCAGTAATTCGTCGCTTGTTTTCTGGTATTATTAGTTGTAATATTGATTTGTTTAGGACGTTCAATGTTTTTATAAACCCTCTAAACCATTTATAAATTTTGCTAAATTCATATTACGACGATTCCCGCCGCCTCTCGTTGTTTAATTAGCATTTCTTTGCGAAATCTTGATAATTCAAGTTATGCTATTTAACATGTTCGACTGGGCTTTTCCTCTAAATTTTCTAATTACAATTTTAAGAGAACCCGTCGTCCGATCTCGTTCAAACAAAAATTACAGCGTTCATTTAATTCTTCTTCAACTAACTGGATAGTCAAAATTTCTTTCCGAATTTATTGAACCCCTTAAAATTCTCCAGAATGATCGAAATACACCTTCCGCGGCGCGCTGTTCTTTTGTCTTGTTCATCGATTCATAATACACGTTGTTTACTTTATAGACTATAGATCCTAAATATTTACTCTTTTGTCCACACTTGTTTTGGGGAATGCCTAAGAATAATGAAATCATTACATTATGTAATACTTTGTCACAATTTCTGCCTTCTTACAAACCAAATATCACTTTTCTCGACAATAGATGAAGTGTGACAAATAGATTTTTTATTAAAAACTTTAAATGAAAATGTATTTCTGGTATTGAATTCAGGGATAAGGTATACGGTGTATTCACGAATAGATGCGATGCCTTTTTTTAAACCTTACAATGGTCTGCGTAAGCAGTATGCAAGAAAGTAAAATAATAAAAAGTTAATAAATAATACGAGAGGAGGTGGCGGCGGCGACAGCGGATACGCTACAGCGAGTTGTTGCCAGCGCGGCTTTAAAGCAACAAGTTGGCATGTACATTTGAAGACCTCGGGTCATGCTATGCCACTATACTTAAGTTTTGAGAAAAAGGAAAGTGAAGGTTTAGATATTGCATCCTACACATTGGGATAAAGAACATTAACTTATGATTTACACTGCCATCTCGGAGGGAATCTTGAAAATAAAAACCCAATATCGAGATACATATATGAGGCGTCGAAATACACAAATATCTTAATTTCATCAGAAATGTGGCATAGCATAGTATTATTCCCAAGGTCTTCATTTTATAACGCAGTAGCACTGATAGTATTGGCAAAAAATTCAAATAGATTGAAAAATATTTAATAGAAATTATTAAATATTACAATATTGTAATATGCTATAATTAATCGTTACTCCTTGTCTGAATATGAAATGCGAAATATGTTTTCACATCTAAGAAAATATCCTCAAATTTCCATTACAAATCCATGAAAAGACGCTCGTTTCCATCTGTATTCAGAATTCCACATGTACATGGGTTAGGATAGGGATATCAGAATTTAAGAACACATTTCAGAATACATTTCTCCCCATAGTACGTCACACAATTTTTAAGTCTTTTTGACGTAAAAATATAATAAATAAGTAAATAAATCAAAGCCTCCCAATGGTTCGTAATAAAGACACTGATATTATTACAAATATGGATCTTGCTCTTCAATCCATTTGAGAATCACGATTTAAAAACAGGAAAGTGTACGTGAGTTTTGGATGATAAAATTAATTGCAGAATGATTGCAACTACAGCCATCTATGCTTTCTAGGTTGTTTTAAAGAGGTCCTCTTACTGTATTGTTTGTAGTAAAATTATTAAAGCTGAATAGTTCACCTACACTACGGTTTAACGAACAACTATGTCTAAGTTAATTTAGTAATCGGAGGCTAATAGCAAAACGAACTCTTTTCATCGACACTATTTAGTCAAGATCACCACAGTGAGTAGTACGACAGGTGACGAAAAACTAAAATTCATAACATTGGCGCCGAGAGTACTTAAGTGACTAGATGGTAATCAAAATGAAATTATTTCATCTCTTCAACACTGCACTTACAGAAGCCCCAGTTTTTCATTTTAATCCTAAAAATTGATTTTAAACTCGTCCATCTCTGAGAGATCATAAATATCAAGAGTTTGATTGTTGAATCGGAAAATACCTAACAACATTTTGCTGAATGAGAATGACAGTCCTCCGTCAGTAATCTTCAATTTTATTCTGAACAGTGACTACGCGCATGTAATAATTCCGTTGACATTGTCTTGCATAATGAGTTCTTTGCGTAAAAGAAATTAGATTTTTATTTTTACTTATATATTTAATTTCAAACCGTAACAAACCTTTATATTTAATGAAATCTTAAAGAAATCGTTTAAAATGTATTAGTTAATTACTTTTCATCTGCTTTTTGTGTCACGTGTCAACGGTCGAAATTGGAAACGCTATGCTCTGCTCTTTAATTGCAATTTTCAATCATGGCTCGCCGTGCTGACATTTCTAATGTAATATGTGAAAAATAATTATACTATTTGAAATAGTTAAATGTATGAAAGGTATGGAAATTCATTTATTAGTGAGTGGTATGCAATAATTGTTATATAAGATTCTGTGATGGTATGAGAACGATTAACGTGAAGAGACGAAGATTTATATTTCGATGTTTGTAAAATACAGTGTTCTGTTTGTCAGCAAAATAACGTGAAATTTAATTACGGTTTATTCCACTACCACTACACTTACTTTCTCTCATTACTAACGATTACGTAATATTGTAATACCACAGTTTCAGTCCTTATTAACAACTCTCCGCTTCCTATCACTTCGGTAAATTAATTCTTTTAAAGGTAACGTATACACACAAATTTGACAATCTAAAACTGACAGCAACATCACCCAGCAACGATCAGGAATTCTTAGGATTTGAAACCGCCGTGTCGCGTCGTTGTCATTGTATTACAAACTGATATCCCATGAAAAACATCAGCTAACGTGGCGCAGGATATTCGAATTTGTGATGTCAGATATTTGCAAAACTTACGCGAAACTTCTGATATTCCTGTTAAAAACTAGTTTGTGTCTTTAAGTAAAGATATATTTTTGAAGAACAAATTTCATTAAGTGAAACATTCTAAAGATCAATTTATATTTTCAAAATGTCCATTTTTTGGGTATCAGGGCCGCCGCATCATGCAAGTATTCTTCGCGAAAAGTGGCCTCTTTTTGCCGCAGCTTCATAATATTTCTCCCTGCCTTAATGCGAGGTAATAAAAACAATAGTAATTAGTATACACACTTTTGATCATATATAGTGTTTTGTTTTACATTATGATGGTGAATTTACCACTGGGATGAGGTTCTGATGAATTTTTTGTATGGCTTTTCTTTTTCTCACAGAGTTCATTAACAAAAGAGACATTATAGACAGTAATGATACCCTCTTCTATACCCTTTCTAATGTAAATAATTTTACTTTATTTACTTGAAAGTCAAATATTTAAGGTTTCACCTGCCCTGGGTTGCTCGATATTACGTCTTACAAGGGAATCGTTGCGGGTCATGGGTCGACAGACTTGCCCATTCGGGATTTCAAGCACGAAATATTACGTAAGAATTATATATTCTGTTAAATTAATTTATTGAATTAAAAAAGTTCGTCTTTTGAAGAAAAAAATCAATTTTGTACGATTTTCCTTCAGAATTTCCGAACGTCGCTGTAATCGCTGACTTACACAAAAGAACAAAACAAAACATAAATATGATAAGTCGACTTATCCATTCATACTCTATTGATAAACACATACCCTCTCGGATTCACACGTGGCCATGTCCTTTTTATTCTTTTGTTCTCTTTGATCTTATTACTTTCCGTTTTGGATCCACAGCAAACTTGAACGACGATGTTCGATGTTGCGGCATTCGTACCCTACCATCCGCAATGCTACATCTGTGTTATGTTCCAACTTCAAATAAAACTTAGTCATTTCTTTAAAACTTGCTCATTCGATATTGCAACCGCGATTCGTTTTTCATTTTCCAACTTCATTTACTAGTAGATTTTGGAGAAGAAACAAATATCTAGAAAATTAATTTCACTAACACAACTCGATCGATCACCACTCAGCTCGTTCTGTCCCCTATCAGCGCTCAGCAAGTTCTGTCTGGCAACACACCATGCCAGCCTTTCACTTGTCTTCTTCTATGTCCGATTACGTCCCAAATTCGTTTCTTCAAGATGGCAATCTCTTCAATTGTCTCTTGTCCTTGTTTATTTGAACTGGATAATTATTTGTTCACCTATCATTGTATTTACTTTTTACGCCATTGTTTTATATTTATTTATATCCATTATTCATATTGTTATCCTCGTAAATTTCTCACAGTGTATAACTGAAATTAACACTTTATATTCCGTTATTTGTTACATTGGTCTCTTCTTTCTCTCCTTTATGTATATTTTAATTTTTCGTCAATGTTGATCTTCATTGTTGCTCACATGTGTGTTCCTTATAAACTTTTATGATTTTTTTTTATAGAACCCAGACAACCCATAACAAGATGTCGGATTGGAGTTAGCCAAATTGTTTTTCAAATTCTTGATCTATTTAAAATAACATACATCAAATAAGTAACTACTTGGCAATCGGGGAGACGCCGCGTCCTAGGCACAGGTTCCCACGTTTCGGCCGCCATTCTGCGTCCATCTTCAGGGCGAAACGTTGGCACCTGCGCCTAAGACGCGGCGTGTCCCAGACAGCTAAGCAGCGACTGACTGTGGCCGCAGAAGCTTGCACTCTCACACACCGAATAAACACATTTCTACTTGTCGAATTTTTTTACAGATTTTAAAAGATGAAAAAAATGTACTCGGGTAATGTCGCGTGGACTAACCTAAGAAAATTTCAGAGAGGCTATTATAATGAATGCTGAGTAGGAGCGTTATCCCGTGAGGAGGAGGAGGCAGAGCGAGTCATTTGTGTCTCGGAAGGCCTGGTGCGGAGTGCGAGCGCGTCTTAATTCCCATTGTCAGCCGAGGAAGCCCTCGCCTTAGGGCGTCTCGCTAACGCGCCTCCGCGGCGCTGGCGTCGGCGTCGGCGTCGGCGCGGGATCTTGGCACTGCGGAGCGGCGCGCCCTCATTTGGATGCAAAGTGCAGTTAATGCCCGCGCGCGCGCGCAGCCCCCCCCCCCCCAGACCCCTCCCCCTCTTCCTCCCTCGCCCACACACCTTGCACCTTCGCTTTCAACGTCATCTTCCACTCCTCCTTCGTCTGCTTCTTCTCCTTATCGTCTCGACTTAAACGTTTTCCTTCACCTTCCAATTTTTTCTCCATCGCTTTCCCCTTTCCCCCTGTAGTCTTCCCATTTTCCTTCGTTACCCTCCCCTTCTTGAAAGGCAAATTTCTGACGAAAAATATCTTGTAACTGTTAACGAAAATTGATATAAATCTTGTCCCAATATGTAAAGTACTTCCTCTAACACGCTGTGTAGTCAGAATCCATGTTTTGTGGGTCCTTGATATCGAAAAATCGATTGAGAACAAAAATGCCTCCGTCTGTCTCTGAAAAACGACTAAAGCGTTAGCAGGATTTTCACCGAAATTGATACTCTCTAATCGGTCTGGCTGATGTCGCGGCACCTTGAATTTTAAACATGCTTTAATTATCATATTTAACATGAAGCTCCTGGGGCATTAAAAATGTTTGATTAAATTTTTTGTCGGATAGTGTAAAGAACTATTAAGAGAATGAATGGAACAAGTTTTATTATTGCTAACATCTCTAACTTTTCCAAAATTGCAAAAAATTGACATTTTACTCGGCGCCTTCCTACAACAATGGTTACGAAAATTATTTTTTTCTTAATGAAATGTGTTCATCAAACATTTTGAAATAATCGTATGATGTTGGTAACGTTTTTAAAGTAAACATGTTAAGGAAAGTAACATATTTAAAGTTGAACTAATAAATGCATTTTTTCTGAATAAAGTTTTGAACGCTGATTATAGTATTTAGAAATTGTTGACTCACTGCGATGTTATAAAGGAAATCTTGTGTAAAATATCATACTCTATTCTTTGTGTGTTGCAAATACTATAATAGTTAAATTTATTCAAGCTTGTATCATTTGTAAAAGTTAGAAAGGACTACTGTTCCTGGAACAGACGCTTTGTTTGAATTGGACTTTTTTCAAGTTATAACTGAGTTTTTAGTATTGCATAAATTCCAATATGTCAATAACATGTAACGATTTGCAATAACACGAGAAAGAATGTGTTGTTGTAGCTCACATAAATGTTCATGTCTGCTGTACAGTACCAATTTCCAATGCGCGCAAAAAAGTAAAGCAAAACTATTGAGCATCTGAACTTTTAAGAAGTTCTTCTGAACTTTTAAGTTTCATTAGCTATCTAGGAACACGTAAAATATCAAAAAAACATGAAACTGTTTTTTTTGGACTAAAAAGTACAAAAATTGATTGCCATTTTGCCTGTTTTCATTCTGCGCATGCAGACTGAATCTCATACTGAGTGCGTTACAGCTTTCGACGTCATGCGACGGGAATGCTCCAAGGGAGAAGCTACCCGCCATTAAATATTTGCTATTCACCTGTTGCGGTATTGAACAGCAACAACCGAACCGGCGTCGCTAGTCAAATTTGTTTACTCCGCTCCTTACCTTGCCTCTAACTTCTATTGCACCATACCACAAATCCCCACTCTAAATGCATTCAACCTCGGCCGAAATCCTGCACAACCAACCGGAGTTCAAAATAAATACTCGTTCCATATATTCCTGAAAATATTTACTGAAATTGACAAGAAAATAAATAAATAAATAGAAAAACTCCGCTTCGTAAAGTCACGAAGGTTAAGTGAATTCGAGACAGCGGGTTTGATATTTGATATTTATTTGGTTAAAAATAAACAAAAAAAAAACAGTAAAAACTGTATATGACGTATGGGGGAGGAGAGTTGCTGGTAGGGTGACGATCTAGGAACCCGGGGTCTAACGGCGTTGAGCCCCTGGCCAAAGGGAGAGAAGGCACAGTTGTCTGCGACGTGACGAGACGTGATGAAGATAACGCCCCAACGGTTCGGAGACTCGTTGCGTCAATGAAGACGCAACCAATAAATGAAAGGAACTTTTTTGAATATTCTCATTTGCTAAAGAACTGTCTTACTGTGTGTCCGTATATACTGTGTTATGTTCATAACGACGTAACGTTTGTAAAAATATTTTCTTTATTGCAATTTTATACAACATTATTATATTTGTGTAGTGTGCATTTTAGCAATAAGTTTACATTTTGAGGAATCATTTGTGTGGTTCTGTTCAGCAGCAAATTTGCTGTTGCCGTTCACTAGTTGTGTCTACGTTTCTTACTATTTATATTAAATTCTATTATTATTATTATTATTATTATTATATTATTATTGCATATAAAAATTGCATATCTTTGGCCAGTTAGCCCTAGGAAGCAGAAGACGAACAAATTGTACTTTCAATTTATGAAATGTGTAGCTGTATAAACGCAGACCACGCATCAAGAACAAACTATTCCGTATATAATAAGATTCAAAAGGAGGAGGTTATGAAGGGCTGAAGAATTGTTTTGGGAATATTCGTTTTAGTCGATTACCATGGGAATTATGTTTACCTAATTGAACATGATGTGCAGATGGAATATTATTCATTTTGCATAGAATTTTGCAGAAAAAATGCTTTGAATTGGTAGTTTTCATAACTCAGAATCAATTTGTATGTTTAGAATAAACTAAGGAGCTTTAATAACACACGCAGAGAAAAAAAGTTGTCAGACCCAACGACTAGATACGGTTCCTTAACGTATGTTGACGCGCTGAATCCAAATCAACTTGCGCCATCACCGTTCAGTTTTTTTCGCGCTTCCGATTCGGATTCAGCACAACGACATACAGAGAAAAAATGTTTCAAGTGTTTGGGTCTGACAATTGTGTGTGTGTGTGTGTGTGTACCGTATTTGTGCGATAGAACTATTACTAAAATAATCTTTTTATGGAACAAAACTTTCAGAGAAGGAAAGTGTTTAATGAAATACATTAAAAAAACTGAGTGCGAAAGATTTCAGAGGGGGAGTTAAGACTCTCTTACTTTCCCCCGCCGTTTCACACTCGCACAACAGGCGTTGGCTCGTTTTCCTGGCAACCAAGGGAGGGCTTTGAACCCTTTGACGTTTCTGTGCGCTCGTGTTTGTCATCTGGCCATTTGGAACCGAACATGAATTGGTAGTGATGGTCGCGTGGTACACTGAGAATGAGCACTCAGTTTCAAAAAGCTTTCTGAAGATTAGTTAGTTTTTAACCCATTTTCTAAATTCTAGGAGAATAGTGTGTTAAAATTATTTGATCTCTGTTTAAATATATGAGAAAAGTTCATTTGCAAAGTGTGATCTAGAGTATTAATAATTCTCTGTTGATATATATCTTTGAAACGTTTTGCAGTACAGTACATTCATTGTTAAATTGAACTGTCATATATATTAATTGATTCGTACCTTACCTTCGCTAAGCGCTTCACACGTTTCTATGGAAAAATATCCGGTGAATAACATTGAAGTACTACATTAGTGCAGCTGAAGCATCGCGAAATTTAGCATTCAAGTTCAAATGCGATACATTTTTGACGGGCTCAACCTATATGGAGGTATAACGTGATTACTACGAATAATACGACAAAGCATGTTACTGTAAACGTCTAGTATCTTGCCCGAACATGCCTTACTGAGATTGGTCTCTATTGATGAATGAATACGAAACTTGGTTAAATAAATGAAGTAAATAGACTCGGCAACTATTATTTTGTAGGCGCTGGGAATCGCCAACGGTTGAAGGGACTGAGGTAACTCTCCAAACGACAATGCGTCATTAAGCGGGCGTTCGCCGCACCTTGAAATGCCAACCGCACGAAGCTAATAGTAAGTGCGTTGATGCACCTTGGCGAGCATATTGCGCCCGATCCATCTTCCGCGCATCGCGGGCGGGCGAAGACCGGCTTCGGAGGGCGATGGGGGAGGGGCAGTGAGGGGGGGGGCGTCGTGCGCCGGGGCATTAGGGCGAATAAGGGGCGCTCCGGGTTAATTTCATTATAATGACGGGTCATTCGCCGCAAAACCAATCGCCCCCTCCATCTGATCCCCTCCCCTCGCCTCCCCCCTCCCCTGCGCGCACCAGAATTCGGCTAATTGCCCCGCCGCAAATGCGCGGAGGCACGCGTGCGCGGTCTGTTGCGAGGGGGAGCTGATAGGGTACGGGGCTGAGTAGGCCGTACGAGATTTTTTTATCGTTGGCGCTCCGGGGAATTGCAAGGAACCTACTAATGAAGCAGCCAAGAAGTAAAAAATAGTTCGTTCACAGTTTGGAGAAATACAAATACGAACACTATTGCCATAGAAAACACATGCACTTTATTTTTATATTAAATTGGTGTTATGAATGTACACACACTAGCTGAAACCATGCGAACACATGACGCACATGGAAGAGCTGAGAAAAAGTAAAGAAAAATATTGTTTATATCGATATGGTAAAGCGAAAATTTCAAAAGTACTATTTCATTATGTTCAGAAATTACTGTCTGAAACTAAATGATTGTTTCAATGAAGTTTACAGATTCTGGGATAATATAATTATTATTAACTTCGAACAGAGTTGAGGATATTTTAGTAAACGTAAATGAAATATTTTATATTTACTAACATCTATACTCGTGAACGCATGGATGTCGTAGTGGTTTATATCAGCAAATCTTGCTATCCACCTTAACGTACGAACTGAATGTATTGCATTATTACAATAATGATTTTTGAAAAGTGACGCATATGTCAGACAGTTTCTCGACATTTCGTTTACATACGCTCATTGATCTTCGAACTGGGAAACCTAACTTCGCTTCTATTGGAGCAACTATTTGAGATGACCTCCAGAATTTGAAAGCTCAGAACGCGGCAGGATGTAGGAATTGCAATGGCTTATAGACCTTCGGCCTAGCCACATAGTATCAGATTGTTTAATTTATATGTGTAATAATTAACTATCATATAAAAAATAAATATTGAAGGAAACAGTCATACTCAACCTTGGCTGACAGAATGCTAAGGGGAGTTATATAGCAAGGTTGTCTGTGCAAATGGGATCCCTAACTGCGAATATAAAAAATGAAATCAGGAGTCATTTTTATCTCAGATTGACACATTGATTTACAAGGCTACAATTCACTTCGACACTCCTGCTGAAGTTCAAAAGCTGAAGGCTGTAGACGAACTTCCGACATTTATTGAGAATAAATGTAACCATTTAACCAACCAACAAATCATTCTCCATTTATCAAGATCAATGTGTCGATCTCTCGGCTCCAATTCTGAAAAAGAATATGTAAATATTTACTTATGTTGAGGCTGCTAATATAGCTTGAGTTGTTTGGGAGAGTTTCTGAAGATCTCGTGCAGCAGAAACGTGCTACACGTCTATTTAATTCCTTGACAAGGGAACGTTTTGAAAACGACATTAATCAAGACATTACACCGCGCCGTAAATCATTAAGTATTGAAGCAGTTACCAGTATTACCTTGTATGGGCGAAAGGAAGACGTTTCCTACTGTTTTGTTTTCGATATTCGTGCATACGCGTGGCCGCTGTTTTGGCACGCTGGACACTGTTCACGGAGAATACAATCTACATTATTCCTGGAAACTATCAACCTTGCGTAGTTATACAACCTTCACGGCACTGGATACGCATGTATTATCATCATCTATACTAACGAGTCGACCCATTGTGAGAACCGCTTAGCTGCTCTAATTTTTTTTCAAGAGGTTCATAAAAAAATGAATTCCCTCTCTCACTGAAGATTCAGCCCTCGTTTTTTCTAGCAAAAAACCTATCTTGGACGCGTGACGGTTGAAATGTATGTACTTTGCTGTTGTTAACGCCAAATAATCGTTATAAATGATTGAATTCCAAGAAGAGCGCCAAATTTGAATTAATTTGGCCACCACCAACTTATTTGTTTAAACTAAAAAAAAAAGTGTGACATACGAGGTAGAAATGCAACCCGTGCTCGCTCTTTTGCGATCCGGAATCCATACTTTATTCTTATACCATTTGTAAGTACAATTAGGTATTCATTCGTAAATAAGTAATATAAAACTGGTAACAGTTCAGAACTAATTTATCATGTCAAACACAAGCAATGCAAGTTCCTCATGCACGTAGTTATTACACTATTACCGGTTCTATTGTTACTGTTATTTTGTTTTACATCGCGAAGAAACGTTTTCAAATTCGTTTTCCAAATACAAACTCGATTCAGTTCGTAAGCGTCGCTTTTTACACGCCCCCCCCCTCTCTCTCTCTCTCTCTCTCTCTCTCTCTCTCTCTCTCTCTCTCTCTCTCTCTCTCTCACACACACACACACACACACACACACACACACACACACACACACACAGACGACGCGACGGATGCGCTATGAGTGAGCAAGTAGGAGTATTTAGTGTTTCAACTGAATTCTTCTGTAGGCAGTGGCTGCATTTTGAATTCCATCGTGGAGGTGTGTCGACAATTCGCCTCTGTTGACACTCGAAACTTAAGAATTGGCAGTGACTGAGCCGCATCTGTCGGTAAGGATCAGCGTTGCCAGATTATTTTTCGTCTAAGGCGTGATTTTTAACAAATCTTTGCGAAAAAAGTTAATTTGTTTAAAAAAAGTGGGACAAAATAATAATAATAATAATAATAATAATAATAATAATAATAATAAGTAATGTTTGAATCGTAAGTATACATTTATACAAATTTCAGTGATAAACAACGTAATCAGTAGGCTATCAAATTTCAGCAACTGTGGTTTTATAGGTATTTTCGTAATCAGAAGAAGACGTCTTTGCGAATTGGTGTGTCAAATTTTTGGCAGCGTGAGAGCTCGCGATCTTCATGTGACAGCTTGTTTTCGTGTGTTATACGATATCTTTTAGTCCAACATCAGAAACGCTCCACTCACTCTTCCACAGACGCCAACATGCTTTATATTCGTTTGACTTCACCTCTCACAGCTAGTTATAATCAGATCTTTCAATATACGTTTCAGAATGAAAAAGTCTTTTTTTTAAAATTTCACTTATTCCATGCTATATTGCGCGAAAGCAACTAAAATTTTCAAAAAAATGAACTTTCCGTTAATGAAAGTACTACGTATGGATAACAAATTTCATTTGAAGGGAAAAATCTCTCTTTAATTTGTAGTTGTAGGAAGCTGCTGCTGTAAATTCAAACTTTCGTAATTATCGAAAATTCAGAGTAAACCGGACGTATTCCATCTTTATTAGTATATTTTACGCTATTCCTAAAAGAAATTTAAAGAAAAGTTTTAGAGCCTATATTTGAGAAAAGTTTGAAAATGTCCTGGGGCTTGATGTAAAGTATCCCCAAATTTTGAAGAAAGTTTTTCGAAATTGCAGTGCCTAGAGTGCAGACAGATCGACTGGAGAACATCCAATTTGGAAAAAATCCTACGCATGGTTTAGGCGATAGTCGTTTTCACGGACGGACGAACGTTCTGGGGGAAAAAAAAGAAAGAAAGAAAAACTTTCGGTATCAGGGGACCCCAAAACGTGTATTTCCGTTTAAATCTCGAAATCGATTTTTCACAACATTACATAACTTACCCTATACTACGTAAATTACGTCGTAAATACGTGTGTATACGGGGAAGTAATCAAAAGTAAAATATCTTGTAAATCTAAAAATGCTTTGTTTTTATCTCACACAGTTTGTGACGGAGATGAAAAGCCATTACAAAGTTTTCTCTAAAATATAACTTTACTTCTGGCATTTCTTGACATGAAGTACGGTTTTGCTGGGTTTTACTATTATCTTCAGAAGAGTATTCTGGTAAAGATTCATGTGCTATCGTTCCGTAACCGAGGAGTACCTGAGATGGAGGTCTAGAACTTATAATGGTGGTTGTGCATTATGTATTCTAGTAGCACAAGCTCTAAAAAGAGACATAAAACATCCTTCATATGACATGCGTACGCATATCAGAGCAAGTATGTAGTAGGATAATTTTCTTCTTTTCATGTACACCTCATTGCAACTTCTCCTGAAATCATGATTCCTTACATTTTAGTTCCCTTCTTGTTTTCCTGTCAAAATCACGCCACATTCTAAAACCTCCAACTTCAAATTATATTACTAGTTTGAATTATGCCAACGGTTATTGTACATTTTTAGTTATAGTTATGATTTTCGGATATCTCTGCGTCTGGCACAGTTTCGCTAAATACCTCAATCAAATACATCGGGCATTCTTTCGTCATTATCATAATGTAATAAAGTGTGATTTTTAACTGTAATATAATCATCAAAATTATTAATATGTAAGTGCAATATTCATACTCGAAAAAAATATCCTTGATTTGATCTGAATTTGACAAAATGTGTGGGAGATTAGGTTTAATAAACGCGAAATTGAAAAAAAAGAATCAGCAACCTAGAAAATAGTATAGTCAAACGTTATGTTTGTGACGTCGGTTTTCACCGATTTTTGCTCTGCACTTCCTGTTGGAATCATTGGACGAATCAACTTTTAAAAGTGGATTTCGTCATTATTAGCCACCTTTGTTAATGTGGCCCTTTCTATCTTCCACCACGCAGATACTCTTATCCGTTCGCTTGCCCTCTCCTCTGTTCTCCGCTTTGTTACTGCTGCTACGCTGCTCGTGCGTCTGCGCGTGCCCCATGCAGCCACTCACCCCCACCCCTTCCCCCTCCCCCCTCCCCACCCCCCTCCCCACCCCCCTCATCCCACCACCAACCAGATGCAGCGCCGGCGGAGCGCGACAGTCGACTGTCAGGCGACGCGTCACCGCCCACGTCGTCCGTAAATACTGTTATGCAGATGAGAGGCCGCCCCGTTGTTTCAGCCATTTGATAACACACTCCCGCCCCACAGGCGCGGCCGGGAAACCGAGCGCTCTCTAAAGATACGACTCCACCTCGCATGTCTCGTCTCCCCCGGCACCCCACCCCCTGCAATATCATCCCCCACCCTTTCCGCCACGACGCCTCGTGGGCATTACGGTCCAAAGTGGGCCAGAAGAAAAAGGAAAATTAAAACCGGATCCTAAATTCTACACGTTTCGGAAAAAAAGAACAAAACTCCTGTACCACTCGGCCTGCAGCGAGGACAGGCCGCCTTAACTTCGGATGCATGCATCGTGGCAGCCTTCTCATTGGAATACTGATCCTCTGACGATCATTTTTGAATGGGTGCTATTATTCCTAGTTTGTAGTCCGGAAATCCACACACAACAAAGTCACAAGGAATGAAAATGACGTTACTTTCTACTACAATTCGAGACTGCTCTATTACTCAGTCGGAGTACTCACATTCGAAATAAAGATTTTGCGTAGGTCATTGGTTTTTTGAAAATAAAACAAAATCCTTGCGCTTGGTTTCAGTGATATACTTACTACAATTTCAAAACTTGTTATGAGTGATATTCTATACTGATTTTCAAAGTATTGCTCCACTTCATTGATTAGAAGTTTTGAAACTTGAAACGATTTCTTGTACATTGTTTCTTTACTGAATACTTTGTAATTAACTAATCAATATTTATTCTAGTGTGGGATGACCTATTAGAAAAATAGAGAGTAGAAGTGAATTACAGTTTAATAAAAGTTCACTGATAAAAACGATTCGTAATGATGATTATATTACATTAGATTTATTATTAATTCTCCAGTTAAATATAACTTGGTGGCAGATATGATAATAATAATAGTAATAATAATAACTATTTGGAAAATTCTACGGGGTAGTCATTGAATCATAGTGAAAATAGCTTTATATAAAACTCAACTTCGAGCGGCTGAGCCCTTAACTCTGCTTTATAGCATAAACATTGTAATATTTGCAAGCCTTAATTAACCAACAGACGAGTATCTGATCTATTATATTGCACTGAATATAAAATAGTCGATTTAATTTTTACTTTCTCACAGCTACTTCGTAAGAAGCGAAAGTTGTGTGATCGTGCTCCGAAAAACTGTGAATTTTCAGCAGAAACAAACTTTTATTGCGGTGCACTGGTAACGAAAAAATGGATAAATGCTGTTTCTAAGCAAATTACTTCTGAGTACCTGAGTAAGAATCCATCTTCTGTGGGTCATTCTTACCTAAAAATCGATTTCCGGCAAGTCGTGTTTTTGAAGTCCACGCTAACGCCTTTACGCTGATCAGCAAGTTCAATTTTACAAACTGATTTCAAAGAGTTGGTTTTTATTTCGTCTTTGTTGCTTTTCGTCCTTGAACCTTTCATTAAGGCTAAATGTACCGAAAAAAACTTGTAGGAAAATTCAATAGATCGCAGCACCATCAGCAGGAATTTACTTTACCGATAACGTCTGAACAAATGGTCCGATTTTCGATCTGTAAACGGCATTTAACTCCTGTTTATAATAGAATTTACGCTACGAAGCCCTTTTTCCCAAAAAACTAGCAAAAACTCGATTTTTAAAATTTTTCTCGTACTTCCGGGAACAATTTCAAAAATGTGGGCTTATAGCGCGATGGCGACACGCTTCCAGAATCCAACGCCGTGTCAAACATGCAAATCGGATAAATAGGAGCGACGGTAAGTGAAATTTCGAAAACACCTCACCCCACTCCCCCTTCCCCTTCCACGCCGCCGGGACATTGTTGGCCGGCGGCGCGGTCAAGCCGGCACGGGCGAGCCGGGCGGCGGCCGCCGCGGCGCGGCGACGGGCAAGAAGGCTGAACTTTCGGGGGCAGCAAGCCAGACACCCCGTCACTTCGTTGATGCTTCCGTCACTTCGCATCTCAAGATATTTTTTCCCCACATATGAAACTAGTGATGCTGTAATAGGGGTAAACGGTCTCGTATCATCTTTAATAGTAGTATAAAACTATTACCTTATTCACATATTCCATCTTCCTTCGAATACCATGATAAGAATGTCTGAGGTATCACTGAAAACACCGATCCCGCTTTGGTGCTGATTTCAAAAAGAAAATATCGAACTAATTGCGTAAATATCACCCATATTCCATCTCCTCACATCGTATTTTAGATATATTGTACTTCTAAGATCTTCCATTACCATTTCACTACCGGAAAAAACAAGCGGAGATAACGCAAGAGCTCTTTTATCCTACGATTCGATTTATCATTTCAAAACGACGTTTGTCACCTTGATAGAATTCACCTGGTTAATCCTTTTTCCAGTAAAATAACCGAATCGAATTTTTAAAACGTTTTCGTAGTTTAGGACAAATTGCACATACTTTCTCATAGTAATCTAATATCTTTGGTCTGGGCCAGTTTTACCATCTTTCCCCATCTTCTGACATCTTGCTGACATCTATCGCCGCCCAAAATACATTTTTTGAACTTTTCTCATTTTTCAGCTTCTTAATGGTAGATACGAAATATTACTTTTAGGATATTAAAGAAGAGTAAAACTTCGTCCTATATAGGAATTTTCATTGATAAATTTGGAGCCGCTCTTAAGAAAATGGCGTTTAAGCGTTACTGTAAATGCGAAAATGGAAGCTTCGGAATTTTCACAAGAATCTTTCGAGTTTTCGAACAACTTCATTTGGTGACATTTAAAGCACTTCTACTCACAAATGTAATAATGTATAAAATTTCTGGAAAAGTGAATATTAATGGCGTGAGAGACACTTAAAAATACATTTATTTATTTTTTGAAAAATCAAAAAAATACAGCCAAATTAATTTTATGTTAACTTAAAGAATGCAAATAGCATTCGTACGAAAAGTTTGAAGAAGCAATTTGAGAAAATGGCGTTTGAACATTTGTGCAAATTCGGAAGTTTCAGTTCATTTTCACAGAAAACATCTGAGTTGTCGAGGAACTTTTAAGACATAATGTAAAGCACATGTACTCGTAAATGTAATAGTAGGGAGTTTTTGCACCCTCGAACGTTACGTACTATCGATCTTCTGCTCATTCGCAGTGCAAGTTTCGCATCACTTTGGTGCATCTGCGCATGCGCAAAAGATCGATTGTACTTAACGTTCGAGGTGGCAAAAGTTCCCTAATATGAACAAATCGCCGTTAAAGAAAATATTTACTAAATGAAAGGCTAGTCAAAGAATTACATTTTTGTAAGTTTTGAAAAAACAAAGGAATAGAGCAATATGGCGTTTATGTCATCTCAGAGTACATTACGTACTATCCTTTCCAAAAGTTTAAGGAAAAAAGTTGAAGTCGATTTTGAGAAAATCTTGTTCTTGTAATTTTTAAAAATTGCACAAATTGCCCTCAATATTGCGCGAAAACTACTAAAAATTCAAAAAAATGTGCATGACCTTATTGAAAGAACTAAGTATGGCGAACAAATATAATTTTAAGGGAAAATCTCTATTTTCAATTTGTAGTTGTAGGAAGACGCCCGAAAAAAAATTCGAACTTTTGCAATTTTCCCAAAATCAGTCAGCAATGAAAATAAGAGCTATGCCACCTTGAGTGTATTTTACTTTATTCTTACAATTAATTTAAGGAAAGTATTTGGAGTAATTTTTGATTGATTGTTTTTTGTTGATTGATTGATTTGTTTTTTGTTTTGATTGATTTTTGTTTGATTGATTTGGAGTAATTTTTGATTGACCAAATTAATGAATGTTTTTAAAAATCGCAGAACTTCGACTCAGACCAGATCGACAGGGGTTTATTCAGTTGAGCAAACATTCTACACATAGTTTAGGCACTAGTGGTGTTCACATACGCCCAGACAGGCAGACACAGACAGATGGACGGACGAACGGACGTTAAAAAGTCAAAACACACATACACCCTTTCGGTATCACTCAGGGGACCCCAAAACGAGTACTTCCGTTAATATCTCGAAATAGATTTTCCGCAGCATTACATAACTTTGAGTAACTAACACGAGAAAGTAACTGGTGGTGCTACAGAATGGCACAGACTTTCCCGTATTAGTTTTCAATTTCCTATAGTCTCAGCCAGCTATTCGGACTTTGTTGTAGTAAAATTTACTATTTTGTTGGCATGGGCTAGATTTATGGCCTTGCCCCATCTTGCCACCTGCCATTTAATGCACCCAACTTATTTTTTAGGTTTTCTCAATTATTCGGTTTCCTAAAGGTAGATTCAAAATATTGCTTTTAGAGAAGACTGAAACCTTGTCCTTTACGACAATTTTCATTCATAAACTTGATACCGTTTTTAAGAAAAGGGTGTTTAAGCGTCTGTGGCAATGTGAAATATGAAGCCCTTTCTCACAGGAATCTTGAGAGTTTTAAAAAAAATTTATTTTAAGATATTTTAAGCTCTTCCATTCACAAATGCAATAATGTTTACAAATCGCTGCAAATGTGCATACAAGGCATGCGAAATATTTAAAAAATACATTTGTGTAAATTTTGAAGAAAAACAACAAAATAATACAACAAAACTTTTTTGTTTCCTTAGACAGTGCATTTCGCACTATACGTACAAAAACTTTGAACAAAAAATTTGGAACCTTTTCAGAAAAAATTGGCGTTTGAGCGTTTCTGAAAATGCGAAATTTCGAGTTCATTTCCAAAAAAAATTTTTAGTTTTCGAAAAACTTTAAATGATATAATTTAAAGTACGTGTGCTCATAAATCTAATAATGTGAACAAATCGCCGATAATGTAAATATAAACGACGTGACAGGCTATTCAAAAAGTTTCATTTGTGTTATTTTCGCAAAAACAAAAGAATAGAGCAAAATAGCGTTTATGTCATCTCTTAAAGTACATTTCGCAATATCCCTACCAATAGTTTAAAGGGAAAAATGGAGCCGATTTTGAAAAAATCTTGCTTTGTTATCTTTTAAAGTTGCATATATTGCACACAAGATTGCGCCATAACTACAAAAATTGTTTTAAAAAAAATTCATGATCTTAATGAAAGAACTAATTATGTACAACAAATTTCTTAGAAAGGAAAAGTCTCTATCGTCAATATTGTAGTTGTAGGAAACGCCGAAAAAATTCAATCTTTTGCAATTTTCGAAATTCAGTTATCAGTGAAATCGGACCTAAGCCATGTGTATTTTATTCAATTTTTACGAGAAATATAAAGAAAAAATTTGGAGCCATATTTGAGCAAATTTTTAAAATATCCGGGGGGGGGGGGTCGTGTAATGTATCTCCAAAAAGTAATGCACGTTTTTGAAAATTGCAGAGCTTCGAATGACAGTAGATCGACAGCTGTTTTTTGTTGTTGTTTTTTCCAGTTTGGAAAAATTTGTACGCAGTGTAAACGCTAGTGTTGTTCACATACACCAGAGACACTAATGGACGTTTTTCCGTCAATCAATTTTTCGGTATTAAGGACCCACAAAACATGGATTCTGGCTACACCACGAGTTACAGGAAGTAATTTACTATACAACAACACGATTTATCCACATTTTCATCAGGACTCGGCTTTGAGAGTTTTCCTGCGCACGATATAACTTTCTCTTCGTATGAAGATTGAGAAGAGAGAATAAAGTAAAATAAATGTTCACAATTTGAAATTCCATTAATAAAATATTAATTATATCGAATTTAAAAGTAACTACTTTTTCTGCCTACTGTTTTTTTTTATTTCTTTCTATCAGCAATGAAAACAAAGAGATGCACGTAGAAAACGCAGACACGAACAGAGAATCTTTGAAGCACTCTGTTCGAAATCTTTACGTGCAGCACATAGGAATGTCAGCAATTCTGAATTAGTATTAGACAAAATATGCTCATTGCAAAAATATAAACACATTTAAATAAAAACTATTTTTCAAAATTAATTAAATATATTTCCGGAAATAATTTCAAGAAAATTTGGTAATTTGTGAAAATACCTTAATAATTAGCAAATAATAAATATACTGTTAAGCAGATATTAAATGATCAGCAAAATATGTAAAATACGTAATACAGTACAAAATTTGTAACGAAAAATTTAAATATTTTGTTAGGATTGCAACAGTTCGCCTAAATTACAAAATGAGAAACAGTAGACAAAACATATGTAATTACATTAGACCCGGACTTTAGCCATGACATCGACAAGCAGTACCGCGAAACAGAATTTTGACGTTACTGAAGATCATTTTTTTACATGACTAGAGAAGTCTATTTATCCGATTTCAGTGTATGATATGGCGTTAGATTCAGGGTGCATCTCGCCAGCGCGCTATTTTACCACTTTTTCAAATATGTCCGCAAGTATAAAAACATTTTAAAAATTCGATTCGGCTATTTTACTGGGAAAAGGATTAACCAGGTGAATTCTATCAAGGTGACAAACGCCGTTTTGAAATGATAAATCGAATCGTAGGATAAAAGAGCTCTTGCGTTATCTCCGCTTGTTTTTTCCGGTAGTGAAATGGTAATGGAAGATCTTAGAAGTACAATATATCTAAAATACGATGTGAGGAGATGGAATATGGGTGATATTTACGCAATTAGTTCGATTTTTTCTTTTTGAAATCAGCACCAAAGCGGGATCGGTGTTTTCAGTGATACCTCAGACATTCTTATCATGGTATTCGAAGGAAGATAGAATATGTGAATAAGGTAATAGTTTTATACTACTATTAAAGATGATACGAGACCGTTTACCCCTATTACAGCATCACTAGTTTCATATGTAGGGAAAAAATATCTTGAGATGCGAAGTGACGGAAGCATCAACGAAGTGACGGGGTGTCTGGCTTGCTGCCCCCGAAAGTTCAGCCTTCTTGCCCGTCGCCGCGCCGCGGCGGCCGCCGCCCGGCTCGCCCGTGCCGGCTTGACCGCGCCGCCGGCCAACAATGTCCCGGCGGCGTGGAAGGGGAAGGGGGAGTGGGGTGAGGTGTTTTTCGAAATTTCACTTACCGTCGCTCCTATTTATCCGATTTGCATGTTTGACACGGCGTTGGATTCTGGAAGCGTGTCGCCATCGCGCTATAAGCCCACATTTTTGAAATTGTTCCCGGAAGTACGAGAAAAATTTAAAAAATCGAGTTTCTGCTAGTTTTTTTGGAAAAAGGGCTTCGTAGCGTAAATTCTATTATAAACAGGAGTTAAATGCCGTTTACAGATCGAAAATCGGACCATTTGTTCAGACGTAATCGGTAAAGTAAAATTCACTAAACTTGGTGCTGCCACGTGGTGGCGACAAATTGAACTAGTGTCGGTACATTTAGCCTTAAGGGCTTTAACCACAGCGTAGCCTATAGCCTTTGACAGCACTCTCTTGACTAACATCGGGTGGAGTTGAGTCACAACGTTTAAGATCGAAATGAATTGAATTGAATTAATGCCTTATTTTACGTGGCGAGACTCAGGCCATGAGGCCTGCTCTTCCGTCTGACCACGCTCTTCCGTCTTACGCTCCTTTCACCAACTATCTGAGAAAGAAGGTATTTCTAGGGCGACGAAACAGGCGATTTTGAATTAGCTCAGAGGCGTCATTTAGGATCTTTATCGTGAGGATCTTTACATGCAGTAAATCTACTAACATGGGACAGCCGGCTTTACTTCCCCTCGGAAGGCGGACGGAAGGCGTACGAAGGATTTTGTCGCCCTTAAAAATCCATGGCTTCGATCGGGTTTGAACCCGCGAACTTCGAGTATAACAGTCCGATACGCTAACCGTTACACCATTGCCACCAAATGGAAGAATTTCCAAACTTTGTGGATAGTGTTAGTTAAATTCCCGTGGTGCCACATCCTCTTGTTTCGTAGGTTTTCGACTAGAGTTGTCCATCAATCACTGCACTATATGCCTGCAACATGATGTTGCTTCATGGGAACATAGGGTTTGTAGCACATCCTGCCGCTGGAATTGGGAAAAATTCAATATCGCATCACAGAGTGATCCCTTGATCAATTAGCTTGCCGTACAAGTCTCCCGCTTACACCTGGAAGATTAGTGGGCTCCGACATCACGTCAAGTTTGATTTCGAGTTGTCGCAGAGGTTCAAAAGTACAGCCAGCGCTGTTCGCTTGCCTGTGCAAAAAGGCTCTATCACGATCCAAAGAATAACTCGATAGACCATAAATTGAAGGTTGAAGTTTACTGTTTCATGAATACACAGATATATGTAGGACGTATTCAGAAAAATTATGGTGTAATGAATGCTCAGGTAGGTTTCCAAGAATTGAAAGATATTCGAAAATCGTTCCTAATTTTTAACAGACCGGAAAGAAAAATTACGAGTAGAAGAAAATTCAGGATTATCCGAGGAACATGAACCAAAGAACAACAGTGTTGTAAAAATAAATAATATTAATGAGATGAATTAGATGAATACAAGAAATTTAACGTTAAATTCCCTATTGAAATATGTAGTGCGCTTGATTACACTTTTTTTTACGCATGTGCACAGTTATTAAAAGTTATTCGTTAATAAGAGTTATTCGTTAATAAAATTAATGAAGTGGACTAGTTGCAATCTAATTAACTGTGTCTATGTTCTCGTGTAGATGCAAACCATTTAAGTCCCGTGGATGAAGGTGGTTGAAGCCTTAAAGCGGGGACGCCAGATAGTAGTTTGCCAGTTTCATAGCGAGAGGACGCCTATTGGTTAGAAGACTGGAATCACTGACTAATTGGGCGATGGAGAATAATATAAATGGAAAATAACCAATTTGTTGTACGAATAAGAGAGTGAATTAAATCACTTATTCTATGTTCCAAGCGGGCGCTACGTTTGTCAATTTCGAGGGAAAGAGAAATCTCTGTAGCCTGAGGATTAGAACCTTGCAACGTTTCTTTCCTTGCTTAAAGTAGCATATATTTCAATACGTCTTGTCGAAGAAAATAATTGTCTTAAGTGTAAAATATTTTATTTGTACAGTAGACTGGTTCATGCAGTAAATAAATAGATAAAATTTTCTTTATGGCTTTATTTATATCTTTTATGGATTTGCAGAAGAACCCAAATTTCTGGCAAATGCGAACATGTCTAGAGAGGTGGCTAATAAATACGTAGAATACATAGCGCAAAATTAATTACAATAATGATATGAGGTAGATAGAACGATGAATAGCATCATGACTGTTGCTATTCATCGTTATATATACATAAACTCCAAAAATCTCCCAAAGTAAGCCATCGCCAGATGCTTTTATAAAATTGTTCCACGAAATAGAAAATTGTTGGAGCATTTACGCCTAATATCTTTATAAAGATATTTTCATACCAATTGTATGTAATTCTTTGTCATACAGACAGTAATATATTTTTTAATGTTACTTTTTCTGAAAGGTAGGCCATGTGGGTGGATAAGTCAGTGCCAGGATCTTTTTGTAACTGTGTGTGATTGTTAATAAAAATATATCGTCAATATTCAGTTTACTACTTTTCAGGATTTTCTTATTATAAATATATTGTATTTAAATATCTATCTTGAAACTCTCCATCCGGTCGGGAAATGTTGCCTTCGGGATCAATCGGGAAATGTTGCCTTCTCCATGTCCGCGGATATATTAATCCTTACAGTAAAATCACCGATTAATTGCATACCTTCCGCGTGGTTTCATCAAATATCCAGTATCCTGAAGCCGCCACTATTGGGTTTTAAAACAGGAATGTTACGTTAATATTTCCGGCCCACATTCAAGGCATTCATTCTCTCGCGAACTCAGTCCAGTCTCTCTCAACAAAACCCGCATCCATAATAATAGACGCTACATACCGCAATTGTTCTTTGCTATGAGCTCATAGAACTAGTAAAAAATTTATATTTTCATATCGTGACAGATCTTAACGCCTGCTTCCCCACCAGAATAATGAGTTTCCTCATCTTGTTAATGGGCGGCCTACATTCTTTCTTTGAGATTTTGTTGGTACCTGCTTGTCTGTTTGAGGACAAACACTGAATGTAGTCTTGCCAGTTGCATCTTAATTCTTGAATTTGCCCATCAGATTGTATGTATTAAGTTCTATTCTGATGTAATTATGTTTTCTATCTAAGACGTAACCGACAACCGATTACTGAACTATGAATTTCACTTCGACGCTTTATATTTGCCTTCTGTCTGTTCTATTTATTTTCCAACTTTTGCATGCGTAAGTTAATACCGCCTTTGCTTTGCAGAATTTAAATTGCCTAGTTTTTAAGGTCTTGTTCGTTTATAATACATTCATAATGAATAATAATAGAACACTAATAATGCAGAATTATATTGCGACACTCCATCACTCTTAAGGAAGAGGTATGTACTTCGTCCCGTGCCCAGCTATTCGACCAGTCTCCGAGGACTCGACCATGGGCCGACCAAGGGCCGCTGTCGGTGGCCTTGTTATGAAACTTTCGACGACAGAGCGAACCCAGTCCTTTTCAAAGAGACGACCGAAGATGAGCAAGGGTAAGCAACGTTTAAAGAAAGGAGAGTGTATTGTTTAAAAGTAAAATAATACGTCCGAAGATATTAAAGGTCACTAACGAGAATAGTCGTCAGCCTACTGGAAAGTACAGCCCGTCACCGCGATAGGTCTTGTAGTCACCTAAATTATGCAACTGGAAAAGGGGTGAGGCAACACCAACAAGCTAGCCTCGACTCAAGGGGATAGAAAAGGAGCAAGTTCGAGAATGTCTGTGCATTTTTGTAGCAGCACTAATTATTACTTCACGATGCCCATAATTTTCTTTCCTTTCTGCTATTATGTAATCGTTATTTTTGTTTAAATGAATAAAATGAACCGTGTTCTTGCCATTTTGGCAGTGCGATTAAACTCGTGAATTTTGTCATTCGAAATCTGTTCACATCATCTTCATCCCAGAGCTAGCCGCCCCTGAGAGCTCAAGATCCGAGGTACTAATTTTAATCAATAATTTTATTAGGACTTTGGGCGTTTCGCGATAACACATGGCCTGGCGCTTAGAGTATTTTAACGATTATAATAAATATTACGGCAATCTTTCGTAAGGCATTTTACAATATGTATTTAATTATCGATTTCCTCAAAGGTAGTACTAACATCAGTAGCAAACTACGTTCTTGACCAAGAAACCCTTGCAATTGTATCTTTCAGAACACCACCAATACGATTGCTTCAAATAATTTTAATAATAATAATAATAATAATCAGCCGAATGTGTGGTGCAAAAGCACAGGTCGTCGCGATAGTTATCGGAGCTTTGGGATTTGTTCCGCAAAATTTGTTTTAGAACTTTGCTAAAGTTCTAGGATATTCACAAGACTGGGCAGTGAAAGATATCGTTTTATTTGGAACAGCCCACATTTTGCGTAAAGTAACCGATAGTCCCTATATCTACTCCTTAGGAAGCTGGTTGCAATCTGAAGTAGATCTTATATTCAACCGTGTCGTAAACATTTTTCGCCGCGAATTAGAGGAATAATAATAATAATAATAATAATAATAATAATTAAAGCAGGAATAATAAATAATTATAGCAGCAGAAAGAGAGATGTTTAAGAAGAAGAAGGTATTAGTAGTGGAAGGATTCCAGGACAGGAAGGAAAAGAAGACGGGATCAAAATGGTCGGAGGAGAGAAAAATGAAACACAATGAGATGAAAGAGTACTGGAGGAAGAAGAAAGAAGGACAAAGGAAGAAGCAATGAAATTAGTGCGTGGTCCCTAGATGACCCAAACGAACGAAGAAGAATAACAATAACAATAGGATCTGATCCGCTCACAAAAATGGGGGCTCGTGTGCGAAGGATCCCGGAGAAACGCATCGCAGACGGCGGCGCTCCGGCTGCCATCTCGCGCAGGCGGTGCGCCCTTCACCGCTGCGCCCACCCGCCCCGTCGTGTCGTCGTCGGCCCGGCGACAGCTGCGCTCGCTCGCGACCGCCACGCGCCCCCTTCCCCGCCGCGCGCGGTAATAGATTCATAATTTATTTACTGGGACGATCTGCGCCCCCGCGCGGTAACTTGCGCAGAACTTGCCCCTGCCTCCGCCCCGCCACCGCCACCGCCGCCGCCGCCGTGCCGCGCGTAATCGTGGCAGCGATCTCATTAACGCCTCTCCTCGTGAACGCGCCCCGCGCCGCCGCCGCCGCCGTGCTGCGCGCGGGCCCCGCCCCCGCCCCCGGCCCCGGCCCCGCCCCGCGTCGCGCCCACTTAGGCCGCGGCGAATGGCGTCGGGCCGATGCGGCTACTGAGCACAGCCCAAGCATTCGGGGTACAATCGCTGTGATTTACAGTTTGTATTGCGACGAAATTGTCCAATTTCCGACTTTCGTGTCAACGCGTGTTTAGAGAAAACAAGGAAAAGTTCAAGAAAAACAAACAACAACGTAGAATTCATGTCGGTTTTGAAATAAAAAGAAATGTGGTTGTTTCCAATTGAAAATAACCAATATAAAGAACGGGAAGATGTGCAGTAATTCAGCAGTTGTATGCAATGAATCTTAAAATGTATTACGTTCAAATGCGAACGTTCCTGAACAGTTGCAACCCAAACAGTCGCAAAATGGATATTCATATTGTCGCGTGGCGCAGACGGCTGGCGCCCGCGTAAGCATAATGACGTAGATCTGCCGCGGAAAGAGCGTCTCAGCGTCTTAGCAGAAAAGGCCTATATAACAGCTTAACCTCCGCTTAGCGGGGGGACGAATGCTACTCCTGAACTCGTCGCCCGTGTGCACGGACCTTCCACTCCCCGTCGGTTCAGATCGGCCCAAACTGGCCCTGCCGACTTCCCTTCACCCCCTAGTTGGTTCAGATCGGTCCAAACTGGCCCTGCCGACCTCCCTTCACCTCTCCGTCGGTTCAGATCGGCCCTAACTGGCCCTGCCGACACTCCTCAATCCCGCTAGTCCACACAGACCCTCCGGGGTCCTGCTAGCAGCTTCCCGCCCTAGCCCCTGATCACCGTGCACTTCGAGTGTCGCCATGGCCGCTGCAAAGTCGCTCTTTCCGGGGAACCGTCCTCGCCGAGGCTGGGCTACGTCAGGTGCCAATGTAAGTTACACCTCTCCAATAAACTGCTGTTTGCCATGACTGGGGTCATCCCTTTTCTTATTGCTCCTCTCATCCGCCTTAGGCCTTTAATAGAATAGGGAATGGCCCAGAGGGCACCCTCTGCCCTTACCGTCCTTCCACTCCCCTGCCCTTACCGTCCCATCATCTTTGTAGGCAGATGCAGGTTAGTCAGGTGAATTGTTCACATGAAAATATTAACATTTTATTTCGCACATTTGTTTTAGGAAAATACAAATTTCTTCACATACTTGAACGTCTCGAATTAAATAGGCTATGTTATACACTGAAATAAGTTTTCTTCCTCGTTGATCGCCCATAAACATGACAGTGTATGTCAGGCCTGCGCCGCGCCTATCTCCGCGGGCATTCTACACTTTAGAGCGGGATAATAATCAAGAGTGAGATCCGGAAGAGCAAGTTGTGCGCGAGGGAGAGAAGTAGGCAACTTTGCGGGAAGGGAAGAATCCTGACGTTGCACCCTGGGAACGACGCGGTGCGTAGTTCGAATGCTTGACCCATGCTGTGAAATTATTTGCCCACGTATTGAAATGGATTATGTCCCTTAATACTCTATGAGGGCCGTAATGCACCGTTTATACTCTTTTGTGCACAGCTATGTATAGATATATATTTTATTTAGAGTATGCTTTCTGTGACTTGTATGTTCACTCTAAATAATATTTTAATGCAATGACCTTTTAAAAAGTATAATTTAATTTTAACGAAGAAAAATGTACTCTTTTATAATTAATTTTTCACCAGGTATATTATAATCTCAAAATGATAGCATAACCAGGATATTATGTGAGTTTACCTAATAAAACGGTGGTTAGATACGATACAATGACACTTATCGAAACGTATTCTATTAGGTTATAATAGATTTCCACAAATGAAGTACGCATGTTGTGTAGATTACACATAAGTATTGGTTTCGTACAATGCATAACCATTTCAACAATATGAAGAAAAAAAATAAGAAAATTCGTATATCGTGGATCTTAAGCAATTTTGTATAACTACTAATGTTGAAATCAGGTACATCAGTGTAGTAGTCATTTACAGATCTGCACATTCTGGATCCAGGGTATTTTGCCGAAACCGCATTTCCAGTGACCCAAAATGCCTAGTTGGTTCCGCTCGAATTCAAAACAACTGTTTGGCGCCTTTGAAGCGCCACCCCAAACAAGAGCTATGAAAAGTCGTCGATAAATGTGTTTTTCGTTCATGACAATGATGCGCGATCTCATTTATCAGTCCGAACAAAGAACTTCGTCTAAATTGGGAAATTTTTCAACATCCTCCTTTTAAGTATACATATTTTACATACACCTTGTTTTCGTTTCCCTTTACTGTATTTTTCTTCTGTATGTCGCTGTATTGGAAAGAAAGTGATTGGTTTACACACTTAAGCTTTGTTTTATTTTTTAAATCTTTCTACAAAATATTACTTTGCGAAAATAATTGCTTTGGGGCAATAAACGCATTATTGATAGTATTACATTTCAGGCGACGTAAAAGGAAATAGAGCGACTGTGTCATATCAGAAGACGAACGACTTCCTAATTCAGATTGTAAAAATGTAGGAGATACATTTACGGTAATGCCTATAAAGATAAGTAATCGAACTGTGAACTGTTTTAGCTTTTAGATGAGCGATTTCCTAGTCCAGATTGTAAAAATTTAAGAGATAGATTTACGGTAATGTGTGTAAAGCTCAGTAATTCAATACCGATCTGCCATATCGTCGTTCATATTTCAAATAAACCTTGAGAAATCTTTGAGGAAATACCATTGAGTTTCAAGAGTGCAATATTAATTTTTCCCCGGCAAATATATCGCATGTCCACCAAAATTATCAAAAAGACCACTAACTGAATTTCGGACTACCATATTATCGATCTTCGTAAATATCCAAAACTGACAGTATTTAATGCAAATTACAAAGAATGTTAATGTTTACTTTTTCACGGGCGTAGTCCATAACAATCACTCATTAATCGACAAACAGTAGACATGTTTTGCTAGTATGTGTTTTGGTTTGTTTTTTAATACTTTCTCTCAAATACTCATCGAACGTATATTAATTAATATTTTCTATGAAGAGCACGGTTTATCGCTCTCCCCATTATAAATATATATGCCTTACATAACCTGTTCACATCCTTCGATCTCCTTTTTACCGACAGCTGTGTATACTCGTATAACTGCCAAGGTTGAAATAAAGTACAGTACTTTAGTTGTCATTTACAGATCTGCACATTCTGAAGCCAGGATTATTTTGCAGAAACCGCATTTCCAATGACCCAAAATGCCTACTTGGTTCGCTCGAACTCTTTGTGACTTTGTAAATAAAGTTTTGTGTTAATATTATTTTTAATTTCTTGTGCCAAAACGTTTTCTTTCTGGACGACCTTCGTATATAAGCATTACTCTCTTTCTTCTACGCACTCAGAAAAAGTGTGTGGAAGGCGTATTTTAAAATCCATAATGAGTATGTAATTAAAATGATTCCTTTTTTAAAGTAAGTGTTTCAGACATCTACAAAAGAGTTAAATTAATATTCTCATAGACATTGATGCATTTGTTTTGTTCCCTCCTCTACTTATTTTGTGGCGTAACAAAAGAAGGTTGGGACAGCTAATCACTGAAAAGAAGGTGCCTTCGACTGCAGCATTCTGATATTGTGATGTAATCTTTAATTTTCATTCACCTTTAGAGGATATGGAAATGTTTAATGTAAATATTCTGTACATCTTGGTTTCGTTTCGCTTTATTATAGGCTTCTTGTGTTGCTCTGTTGTAAAGAAATTGATTGTATTACACATTGTAGCTTTTGGTTTTATGTTTTAAGTCTTTCCACGAAACACAACTTTAAGAAAATTAATGCTTGATAATAAACATAATTGAGAAGACAAAAAACGCAATACTGATTACATTGCTCTTGAGATGAAATAAAAGAAATATAGCGACAGTATCGAATCAGAAGCCGAACGACTTCCCACTTCAGATTATAAAAATGTAAGAGAAATTATTGCTGTAATGTTTATAAAGACCAATAATAGAACTCTGATGTGTCCTATTTTCGTTCATATAGCAAATAATCGTTTAGAAATCTTCGAAAAAATACTGTTAGATTTCAAGAGTACACTGGTAATGTAACATTAATCCTTAGTTTTGCACAGGAAATTTATTCTTGCATCCACCAGAATTCTCAAAAGTTCAGTAAGTGAATTTCGTATTATCAAAGTTCATAAATATCATGTATTGTCGAAGTCCGTAAGAATCATGTACGTGTTATGTGTGTTCGTAAATAACCTGTCGGAGTTGGTAAAGATTTCGTAATGAGAAAATAGATGTTGAAAGAATGTTTACTTGATGTTAATGTGCACTTTTCACGTAATAGGGTTTCAGGTCATAGTGCATGAGTCAGTAATCGGCAAAAAATAGTCATGTTTTCCTATTGTGTTTTTTTTATTTCTTAACGATTTCTCAGGAATGAGCATCACATATGTATTAATCATGGTATTTTATATGAAAATCTCTGTTTATCGTTATCTCATTGTCAGTATGTGTGCGTGAGTGTTAGTGATGCTCAACAAAAGCCAGCGCAGTTCGAGCTAGCAGACTTGAAAATGCAGTAAATTAGTGGGATCCAAGAGCCTAGCTCAAAATGAATTTAAATAAAGTACCTATGTTAGTATTTATTAATTTTTTATTTTGCCCGCGAATAGTGCTTGGACCACGCGTGCATGCATCCTGCATAAACATTATCTTGGTGGCAGGTACATGTAATTTATCAAGAGATCAGGATTTAGCTGGATCCGATTTTTATACCCCCAGGGGGGTGAAAGGACGACACACACATACAAACACAAACACACCCATGTCCGAGGCGGAACTCAAACCCGCGATCCTTTGGTCCGAGATTGCCACTACCCTATGGCTTAGCTATCTGGGCCATCTGATCGGCTATTTATTTTATTTTAGTTTTTATTCCTTTATTACCTTACAAATGCCTTAAAAACCGGTGTAAATCCTTCAATCTCCTTATCACCACTGTGCTTTTATGTGGAAACGGCTGCAAACGGTACTTGATAACTACTGACAGCACGTAATAAACTTAACAGACAGCAATTTATTTTCTTATAACTACTAAAATTGAAATCAAGTACATCAATGCGGTTCTTCTTTGCACTTCTGCACATTCTGGAGCCAGGATTGATTAATTGATGTCAAAAACCAAATGCGTTTTTGCGGAAACGGCTGAAATGGTAGCAGCAGATTCTCCGCATAAATATCCGAATACCGTAGGCATCACCACGATGAGCATCGGCGGAAAGAAGATATAAAGCAAAATAACCGTCCTAATCTCGTTAGACATTTCAAAAGGTCAAAGCCCACGGTGAGCAAAGGTCGCTTCTCATGGAACATTCTGCATGCCCCGTGTCCCCGTGAAGCTACGGTGCCCAGCTGGCGCTCAAAACGAAATTCCGCCACGTAGAAGAGGCCTCTACAGTTTACATATTTATACTCCTCGTACGTATAAATAAAAGAGGCGAGTTAAAATTTTCAAACATCCTACTCCGCCGTGTGCGTGTTGGGAACTTAAATACTTTTTCTTTACACGGCACCACTTCGATGAAAAGTTAATGACAATGTAGACAGGGAAATGAGGCAGATAATTTCGGGTCGCCATGTAATTGAATGGAATCTGCCAGAACAAACGGTTGCGGCGTGTGGACAGCGAGCGCGTGGGGGGGGGGGGGCAACGCGCTGAGGGGTGAAGTGGGGGATGGGGTTGTGTTACTTCAGTGGTGATAGGGATCCCGCAAACTGGGTCATTGCGGAGGCAGTTGCAAACACGTTTTCGTCACTGAGGTATTGGCAAAGAACTACGCCCATTTACCAACAACATGTTCTGTGAATAACACTGGCGTCATAACAGTTCAAAGTATTTTGGCCAAAATTGACATACCGCTATCTGTTCGATTGATGTTGCGGTAACTGGAATTAGAAAGATGTGTAATTCTTGTGTGTACTTTAAATGAAGCCTCAACGGCATCTCCAAAATTTTAATTTTAAATTTCATCTCTAAAAATGGCTTCAGTTTTGTGTTTCAATTTATCAAAGAAAGAAATGTACCCTAATAAAATTGGGGTATGTCCCAATTTCAGTAACTTCTCTGATTTTTTGACACTCGCAAAAGTTTTTTGGACCGCCACCCCTTATCAACTACCTTTTCTGAAGGTAGATGCGTTTTTTCTTAATAAAGTCTGTTCTTTAAAATTAAACTGTAAATAATTTCGTGTAAATATTTTTTAAAAGATTTTGAGTAAAAAAGACAATTAAAAATACGTAAACAAAATGTTCTGGGAAGCGGCGCCATCTTTCCACATTGAAATTTTTAGTCAAATAAAGTAAATTTTGCGTAATGGTATTTTGTAGGGGCTATTTTAAGTATAACAGTATTAAATTTCTTAAAATAAGATATATTTTCCGAGCTACTCGAGTTTGCACATTTGGCTCTGTCAGCGCTTTGTGAGTGGTGTTGCGAACCAATCAATGGCAAGTATGGCAAACCAATCAATCTACCGAATGTCCCATTTTTGTATGGCAACTCCGCACTGCTTCTCGCTACCGCCACCACCACAACTTGTATGTATGTGTGTGTGTGTGTGTGTATGTATGTGTGTGTGTGTGTGTGTGTCGCGAATTGGCCATCTGGGGACCAAGTGAACCTGCAACCTACCGAGGCTCACTAATATTTATCGAGGGTGGAAATGGACAATCAATCAAATTTATCGAAGGATAAAATTGACAATCATAAACACACAAACACAACCATGTCCTAAGCGATACTCGAATCCGCGATCCTTCGGTCTGAGACCGCCATGGCACTATTGTACAAAATTCTGTTTTAGCACCCCTGGTTTCATGTTGTATTATTTTCTCAACGACACATTAAGCCCCATTTTTCTACGTTTGTTATACGAGTAATTTGTATAATGGGATGGTAATGCTCCTTCAAATGATAGTGTTCGCAAATGTACTCGACATTTATAAAGATGTAAAATAAATTAATTTTAAAAAATCGTATGGTTTCTGCCAGAACTAGTTTATCTAAACATAGCCTGAGACTACATGGGAGAGGTGTAGTATGTTATAGAACGATATTTCTCATTCAACACTTCAAAATTCAAATAATTTGAATATTTAAATGTAGAAATGTTTAAATATTAAGCAAAGTTTTCTTATTTTATTGCTAGATAAGGTTTTAAGAGATTAATAGGCTATTATTAATGAATAGTACCCCTTCTGTTCTAACATGTGTTCCATTAAAAATTATCTCTTTGTAAAGCACCCTAAAATAAATTAATAACATTGCATTGTGTATGCTTGTGTATACACTGCATTGTGTATGCTTATGGTAGGTTTATTTACCACAGCTAGCACTGTAAAGGAAGGGTCATACTGCCAAAGTCATAAAAACAGGCGAATGAATTTCAGTGAACAATTGATTATTCTAATGTTGCCAAACTTTCCGGAAGACGAACATATTATTCTAAGGAGGACAATACTGTTTTTGTGATAAACAGAATGTTTCTATCTTGGGATGCTTCTTTGTAAGGAAACGCGAAACAATTTATACTATGCTTATATAGAGTGAGCGAAGTTCCGTGTTAGGTTAGAAATTTCCTTTTTTTAGACTTGTGACCCGTCTTTTAACATGTTGCATAGTATTTGGCTCTTTATTAGGCGACCTGAAGTAAATAAATCGTAATGGGAAGCGTGAACTGGTTTATTTACTACAGCCAGGGACTGTAGAGGGCATTGATGCTAAGGGAGAGGCACTGCCTTTATACACAGTAAATATCTTAGTGGATTGTTGAAGATGTCTCTTTTAGCTTGGAAATATTGAAATTACACTATTTTTTAAAATAATTTTATTATCGTGTTACTTAATTATGATTTGACAATATAAATTCGCATTTTTCCATGAGTTGTCGTCCTAGTCTCTTAATATGTATGCTGTAATATATTTAGCTCTTTATTAGTCATCTTGACATACATAGATCGTGTAGCTTTTTACGTGAATTGGGTTATTTACACTGCCAGGGATTGAGACACTGCGTTTATAGACAGTTAAATATCTCAGTTGATTGTCGAAGATGCCCTCTTTTGGCTTGCGAATATAGAAATTACGCAATGTCCCAATATATAAAATTTCGCAATGTCCCAACACTTGTGTTCCTTGTCATTTAAGACAAATGCTGTATATCATTTAGCTCTTTATAATACGAACTGAAATAAATGAATTTAATATAATCGTATAATTTTTGCGTGAACTGGTTTATTTACTACAGCCAGGATTGTACAGGCCAATGGTCCTAAGGGTGAGACATACTGCGTTTGTACGTAGTAAATATATCAGTTGATGGTTGAAGATGACTTCTTTTAACTTTACGAATATAGAAATTACCTACACTGCCTTTCATGTCGGGAGCGCAGAACGTGCCCCGGCTCCGCTTGGGTGATGCATCCGAAGGGAGGAGTCCCGAGGTGTAAGTCAGTCCCCGATCTCGCTATTCATCAGGGAGGGAACACCGCCACGTCCCGGAATAAAGAAACGCAAACTGCACTAAGGAAACTAAGGTCAGAAGCAATTGGCAGACCCAATGCACAATTCAATCAATTTGATTGAATTCACCATTCACGGGCAAGCTAGGTTTTTATTTACTTAATTCATTCGCGTTCCAAAATTATTAAGAGTAATGTTTTATGTACCGAAGTGAAGTGCAATCTGTGCACGTTTTCTTCAGCTCTGGAGTTGTATTTCTCGCTCGCTATTGTGCTCTCGCACTCAAACACCTGTAGTGCAGAAAAGGGTCCTCTGCGCGAATGCAGTGTTTTAGAGTGCACCGCCCCTCTTCCTTCACTGATCTCTCCAACGGGTTGCTTAATGAAACCGAACTGCCCGCAGCTCTACGAAACGAGATTTCGCTGTGGCCCGTGTGTCCAAAAGCGCAAATGATGGTACTATCAAGATCAGCAACGTCAGCCATGAGGAGTCTCACTTTCATAAAGGTTAATTTCCCGATCTCATCTTGAATAATCGTAGGTTGGAATCTCGCCTTGGACGTGGGTGTTTGCTGGAGGCGTTTGACATTGTTCACGGCCTTTAAACTACCATGCACCCCTTAGAATTTTGTTTTAATTTGTTATTATTAAAATTTTAAGTTCAAAAGTGTGTGTATTTTGTTACAATTATATTTTTTTGGTAATTGCATACGTTTCATTGAGGTCGACAGAAATTCGAACTTGCGTTGGAGTCAACTAAGCGATTTAACAGACTTAATTTATCTTAGTAATAAGATCTAGTTTCAATTGTGATTTTTAACATTTACGTGCTATTTAGCACAACGTACTGGTAATTCCATTATTTCATTAAGTTAACATACATTTTTCTCTATTTTTATTTACTCAAAAATGTTACTATGATTAAATTCTAATATATTTTATTAGTAATTTATTTTCTATACATTTTAAATTGTATGCTTTTATTCATAAAAATATTTCGTGTTTTATGATTTTTTTCATTTTCCACCAAGGCATGCATCAGAAAAGGCAACTGTTTTGAAGCTAAAAATACTGTATTTACATATTCCGAACTTTGGCCACGAACATATACGAATATCATCTTTAGTATTAGTACAATTTTTAAGCTTTTACGAAGTTGGATTTTCATTATCGGAAAAGTATCATACCTTTTTTCTGAAAAATCTATTGGATATGCCCACCCTTTTTCTAAAACCTATAAACTTTATATGAATAACTGGAAATGAGAAAAAAAATCTTTTCTTTATTAAAGAGAAAACAATTTCAATTGGAATACTAATTTTAATCATTGCTTTCCTTATATTATTATTTGTTTGTATTTTTATTTTTTTACAATGAAATATATATTTTAATTGTTAATACTTATTGACTACAGAATACCTGATTATGCGACCACATTGTGTCGCGAAACGTTGTGTCTTTGGGACATTGATGCCAATAGAATAATTGTCAGACTATTAATTGATTTAATTGTCATTAAGAGGATATCACTGCACATAAAATTACTGTCGCTTTCTTTTCCTGACCAAAGAGATCCGGCAGACGTAGTATAGCTTTGTATTCATGCCTTGTATTTAAGGGTTCATATTGTCAGTCCTGGTATTCTAAATACACGTACTTTTTTTTCGCGAATATTGATGAATGCATGCAATACCAGCATATAGCATTTGTCCATGCAATACCAGCTCTGCAACTAATAACTATTGTAATCCTAGACTTTTGAAGTCTCCAGGGAAATTGCACTAGGCGAACTAGTGGTGTCATAAAATTGTGGACAACGATCTCAACCGAAAACGAAAACAAACAAAAAAAACCACTACATTCAGTCCGTTGAGTTTGCTACGTCCTTCACGCATCTCTTGTTAACCCTGCCACAGTCCGTGCGTGCTCACTGCACCAACTACAAGGCAACGGAAGTAAAAACGCTGATATTTTCGTCTCGACGCCAGGAAAACGCGCGTTATCTCGGTGACTTGCTTTGATCCTGTCGAGGAGCAGAGAGATACGGGCGGGGCTCTCGGAGGCGGCCCGACCAATGACGTGGAAAGGGGTGCGATAAGCAGGCGAAGGGGAAAAGAGGGCGTGGCACGCAACGTGGGGCGTGGGAGACGCCTCAAAAGCGACAAGGCCACGGCGGTGCAGAATAATTATGAACTTTACTGCGATTTTTCCATAGCTGCCAAGCAAGGCGCGTCTTCACGATGGAATATATCACGGCATTTCGCGTCTAGATGTCGCGGTTGCGGTACTAGATGTCGCATGATCGCGACCATTTCAAGCACAGATTGATCAGCAGCGGCACGACCGAGAAAGGCTTGATGTATTACATCGTGATGACGGGTTTTGAGAGGCAGCTTTATAAAACTCGCATTATAGTGGGGGCTGCCACAGCACATACTTTGCACTGTTTGGAAATTTTGCGATTTTCGAAAATTCAACGAAAATCGGAACTGCACTATTTTTAGAAGCGTATATAGATAGATGGATATAAGCGTTATATTTGAATGTTGAAACTTAATTTTGTTAGCGTTGTTGTTCTGGAAACACGTGTGGGAGTCACTCTGATTTCTAGATTCAATGTTGCAAAGCGAAGAGGGATCTCTGGGATTCGAGACATGAATGTTTAAAGTTGTGTTTGTTGCATTTGGGGCATTCCTAGTCCCTCATGCATTATACCTTACCCTAATCCTTCTGGACGCACAGGCAACCCTGTGTACGATTTGTGTAATCTATTTAATTGAAGAACTGAATCTCACAGGTAGACAATGGTACAAGCATCGAGATGGCGCCAAGAAATACCATTGGAAAATGTGAATGTGGAGGACCAAGATAGGTCTGTAGACCGTTGTGATGTTCTCGGTGCGTGAAGGTGCTCTCGCCTGGGAAAGTACCCCTGGGACGCTAAGTGCCTCGAATTACCTAGGTACGTGTTTTAGGCACCAATAGGTATCAGCTCTAAAAGAGTGGGGCTCAACCGAAAATTAGGCTAGACGAACGAGAAAATAAAACTAACTTGCCCGAAAATGTCTTGTGTCTTTTTTTAGCGCCACTAGTTTACATACTTGTGCCTACTTGTGTATCAACCGTGATAACATAGTTTGAAGCATGACGTTTATCTCTGAAATATCTGCGCGGGAACTTTCAACGAACATGGTCTTACGGGGTCTCTGCGCTACACAATTAGGAATTTCGCTCATGCAAAATAAAATACGTAGTGAATAAATCACTGATTTATGTGATTTATTCAGAAGCAAGGAAAAAACAAATTTGATGTCTAATTTTTGGATATTTTTTTCAAATACGTTAACCTTTAAACAGTGTTTATTACTCATAAGTACGAGGTAAAAATGGCTTATTTATTCTATTTAACACAATAATGTTCCGTTAAATAGATGAAACAGGACATTTTTGTATCCAATGCACTACAGACCACTGCCATACTCAATATATTACCTTTTATCAGACACGCGTGCACTTAATGACATGTGTTCGTTAATAGTATACTCTAACATAGTCTCACTTCGTGAATAACTAACGTGCACTTCATGGCGGGTTTCATTTTCTAATGACAAAAATAACAATTATGATCAGGAAGATGGTATGAAAATATGATTTCTCTCTCAAAATGAGTGAATAAGTCTTCTTTATACACACACAGACTTAAAACATTTACGTGTTTGATATTATGATTTTTACTCCGATGTAGCTAATTCTTATGAATATTTTCCTACGAAACTAATGAACAATAAAAATTTCATGGAAAAGACATTTTTGAACATCATTAATTGCTATGAAAACACCAGTGCTTAATACTTAAACTAGAGCGATCGGATATTTTTAAAACTTTTTTATTTTACTTGTCTTAAAGAAGATTAGAAACGAAATGTACTAAAGAAGAGGAGAAACTAAATGTAATTTATAAGGCGGAGAATTATCACTTCCTTTTAGATGAAGATACGAATTCTAGTCCTAATCATAATCGTGCAGATATTAAAACGAGTTTCATCGTCTCATCAACCTGTTAATCTTGTAGATTATTTTCATGTAAAAACAATGAAATTTTGTGCAAAGCTTGTTCTTCTTCCTTGACTTCATTCTTTAGAATTGGTCGATATTTTCGTCCAGCGAGAAACCTCGCTTGAGGCGAAAATCTAATTCACGTGGAAAATGCCAACTAAAGCGGAAAGACGCTCGCGCTTTGCGCGATAATGGAGGTAGAAGGAGTTCAAGAGAGTGGGAGAGTTTCTGCGGCCCTCTAAATGTAGTAGTTTTATTGACCTTTCGTTTCCAGCTCTTGAGCTTGGAGCTTTCATTTGTTCTGCCCAGGGAAGAGATTGCGTATCCCTATTGTCTTAAAAATCTTACAGCAGAAGCTTTAAATTTTAAATCGAGATTCTGTTTGGTTTCTTCAGATGCTATTTGATAATGCATTGCGTATTTAATAGAGCTGCGGAAAATAAAATAAAGAATTGCGTAACCTGACTCAAATATTTCAATAACAATACGCAGAATTTTAAGAAGCGTTATCGCATAAACGGGGTGATTCAATGAACGACGGTCACATTTGGAGAGTTGGAATTGATAGAAACGCGAAGAAATTTTGTTTCCTTGTGCGAAACCGATGCAGAGTTTTTTAGCAATATCTATTCCAGACATTTCTTGTGCTCCAATGGTTGTGCAGCAGCTTATGTTGTAAACCCTGCACAACATTCTCCAGAAATATACCGAAGAAATAAAACAGATGCAGATTAACGCTTCTAAAATACCGAGACAGGCCGAGATGGCTCAAGGCAAAAGCTGTTGTCACTGCAGCGTTACTTGAGCGGGAGGTTCTGCGGTACCGGTCCCGACAGTGGAGGGTTTTTGACACCATCTAGAGAACTTGGAAGATTGCATTCGCTGTCTGAAAGAAGCACTTTTGCGGCGAGTTCTCTGGTAGCTTGCCGTGGTTTCCTCGATCAATACCAAGCAAATGCAGGAGAACATTAAGAAATAACCCAGAGACGAAGCGCGATCTTCCCTTCCTTACTCTCGTTCCTTTCTCTACCCATACACTTACACACAATTTACACTTGCACGCATGGTGGGAGACCATATATTTCAATTATGGTGTAAATATTGTATTCATTTTCACCCAACATTGGCATAATTGGCGTATTTCCGGAAATATTTTACCATCGCAAAGACACTCTGAATTGAATGGATAGATAGAATTGATTCAAATCTTCGATGGAATATATTAATTAGAGAACTAATAATTCGAGATTCTACAACTAGAAAACGTAGAGAGATACTTAAATGAACGCAAAAAGCATCCTTATTATAATTATCCAATGCAATCGATCTGTAAAATTGCACTTCTGTGTACTCGAATATGCACTAATACGTAGAAATTAGCGACCAACTGTTAACGGAATAACTTAACAAATCTGAAATGTGAGATAAACCATTTTATTGTGTTTTGCGTGTAATTCTTTAAGTCTTGTGTGTTATTATCGATATACTCGCGTTACAAAGTGTCTAATGGGGCCAATTGCAGTGTTTTGATAATTATTTTCTAATCAAAAATTACTGTTAATAATTGATTAAATACCACAGGGTGTTTAATATTACTTGTCCAGGTATTTATTTTATCATATTCATCTATTCAGAACGTAAAATAAATTAATTTTGCCCATAGTTCACCACCGCCTTGGCTTGCCCTGCCTTAAACCGAACTGTCCTATTCCAACCTGGTCCTTTCCAAACTCCTCGCCCTGTTGTCTCGCCTGTCCGCATTCCTGTCCCGCCTTACCCTGCCTACGATCATTGACATCCTGAAAATTGCATACCAATTCGGAAGTGTATTGGAAACACACATTGAAAAACGCAAATGCAATTTCCAACAGCACTGATATTTATAATACTGGGCACAAACTATGCGTTGCGACCTCGCTTGCATTGTACCGACAGAACTGGTTCGCCAAATTGTGCTTGATGTTGACATTTCGGAAATATATTTTTTTTAATATTAATATTTATATTGCATACACAAACATGTAAGTTACACGTGTAATCAGGAACTTCCAGCTTTCAAGCAGCACCTCAAGTTTCTGAGATAGATTGAGTAGTTCATCCGGAAAAGAGATGTTTCCATTACGCGTTTTGGAAATAATGTATATGATTGGGTATTAAGTTCTACATTACTGGATAATAACATTATTATTTTATTCCATTACACTTATTTTCCGTAGGCCCCAGTTTAAGTCGTTTTTAATTTGCTTTGGAATCATTTCAATATAAACGTCATTTCTGGCAGGTATTAATATGTCTTGACGCCGCGATTTATATGCTTTGAGTTCATCTGCTTTCCACGTCGATCATTCGTGACGTTGCGACGGGCGATTGGCGTCTGACAGGGCGAAATGAAACGTCTTGGAAGGGAAGAGCGGAAGACGAGCTCGCCCCACCCCCACTCCCTCCGCAGCGTTTGGTCTGGATTCGAATGACGAAGAGACAGTGGCATTGCAAGATCATTTCCAAGAATTTATCCACGTCTCGAATCCTTTAATATTTCTAACTAGTGTACCCGGCAAGGCTTCACTATTGCCATGTACTACACTCCACACGCTACTGGCCACGCTATTTTTTAATCACATTTTACGCTACACTAGAAAATTGTAATGGATGAAAGTGTTCTTGCGAGTGTGAGTTTGTTTTGTGTCCTGGTTTCGACATGGTTGTCCACCGTCCTATTGGTAAAACATTCTCCGTAAAGTTCGCTATGGCGCTATCGTGGGAAAATTTGATTTACTCGTCCGAAATACCGTTTACGTAATAATTCCCGCCGAAATTTTACAATCACAGGGGCAGAATATGCAGCGAAAACACGCTTAATACTTAAGGATGCAGCGGCGTTGCATAGAGCTGTTCAAGGGCGTTTGAGTCGGTATGTACGCATAAAATCATCAAACGCACATTCCCATTGTTGTGTGTCTATATTATTCGCGCAATTGTGAGCAATAAGTTGACAAAGTTTTATTGTGATCGATAGAATCGCGGCAGCGCATAAAATACAAACAAAAACTGATTTTTAAGTTTTATATTCTTATTACAAGGCTCAAAATTTGAATATTTTGCATTCCTCTTCAAATGCTGTTTATATAGCTTGTATTTCGATTATTATTCTAATAATATTATCTAAAGAATAGCAAGAATACATTATTATCAATATTTTTTTGCAAAAGGAAATGTGAAGTTCTTGAGGAAAATAAAAGAACTACACATGTGCTTCTGATATATCTTATTTTTTTATCCTCTACAAACTCGAAATGTTATCTTCTCTTCTGAATTGATTGCCAAATAGTCATTAAAAAGATTAAGTATCCTTAACGTCGTCAGTCCACCACTATCGTTTTTTCACCACCCTTCAGATATTTGAATTATCATTTAATTCTACTTATGGTATATGTTCTTGTTATAGATTGCTTTCTTGTAAAGTTTACAATTTCATATGTTATCTACACTTCATACACAATAATTTAATTTTATGTTTTAAGCAGCACAGGGTTTTGGTGATGCACAGGGTTTGGGTGGAATGACGTGCTACTGTTCGTTTGTAGTGCGTATGTAATTAGTAACTATCAATCCTGAATCTAATTCTTTTTTCGTTTCATATGACTATGGCTGTCACATTACAATAAGGTTGATTTAAATTATTGTCACTTCGAAATCTCCTTGGACAAGATAAAAAATGAGTGGTTTATTTATTGAAGTTTTCACAATATATATATATATATATATATATATATATATATATATATATATATGTATATAGTCTCAAACAGGGGATTTTTTGGACGGGAACATTTAAATTATTAACGGTTTTAACATCCGTCCAACTTTACGTTTGTGAACAATACTAACGACTAAATTGTCATAGAGTTTTCTCCGCAATTGATATATGTTGATCGATCTGGCCGTATACGAGACCCAGCAAATTTGAAACACGTTTTTTTTTATTTTCGGGGTATTTCACGTTAACTGTAGGGCATTTGCTCACAACTTGCTCTAATTTGCATATAAATTGATTTTCATTATAAATTGCTTATAATTTTCTTTTCTCAAATATAGTAAGGTACGTTAAGACATTTTTTTATATATTTCTTTAGATCGTGCGCGTAGAACACTGGTGTTGCTACTGATCCTATCGTCATTTAAAATATTGTAAATAATATATCAAAATAAATTAATTTAGATTTATTTAATAATAAACTGAGCGAATATGAATAATGTATTGACAACTTGCCATTTATCAATTTATTTATGTGTATCTAATTTTATTGTAAAGAAGAAACAAGTCTTTCTTGTATTTTGTGTGCTGTAGTTCACTCAGTATTGATTTGGGTTTCTATTTGAGCCTGCAGTTTTACAAATCATCCCTGCAGTAGCATAGGCATCATCTGGAAGGTTTACCACTAACCGCTACTGGCAGCGTTTTGTATTTGGATTGGATTGGGATAATATCGTTTTCTGAAGTGGGTTTTGGAGGGTAGAAAATAGACCCTGTGCGGCGATAATGGGTGTGAAATAAAAAAAAGTGTGGCTGAAATCAGCAGTATAAGAGTTGCAATACAATTATAAGGGCTTTACGTACTAACTATAAATATTACGAGAAACTATGTGCGTTTTCCAGCACCAACAGCTTTTCAACTGACTCTGGTGAACTTGTGTGATAATGTGATATGTCATGAAATTGGAAATGAAAATGTGTTCCGAAACTTAATTAGGTGAAATGAGAACTACGTTGAAGTCTCACGTTTGTTTCGCATTAATTTAATTGTAAAAGTTTGTAAGTTTCCTCGGATTCTGCGCGAAGTGCCGTAGAAATGCACTGGCTGCCTTCTCTTGCATCTCTGGAGTAACGTTTATGAACATGATGAACGTCCTCACCTGTTTCGTCACCTTTCGGGTTACATTTCCTCCGCCTCCTAGTTGTGGTGGTGACGCCTCTCCCCTCCACGCCATCCCCAACCCACTGACCGGTGCGCCATTTTGGATTCCTCCGCCGCAGCGATGGTCTGTCCAGCTTGGCATTCGGCTGTGCGCGCCGGCGATTGCAATCAAAGTTTTCTCCTCGAAGTAATGAGTTTGACGTTCTCTGTGGAACTTACTTTAACGTAATAAAGTCAATTTGTTCAAAGTTTGTCAACGAATTAGGACGAAATGTTTGTGGAGACGGACGTTCCTTTTATTCCTCCTTCAGAGGAGGCCCCTCTCTCCCTCCCCTCCCCCCTCCCCCCCCTCCCCCCCTCCTTCTGCACTCCACATCGCTCTTCATTCATCCTTCTCGCTTACTCTTCCGTACCATTGCCCGCCCCGCGCCTGCCACTCGCTTGAGTCGCCATAAATTACTTCGGGGCGATGCGCTTGAGTTCGCTTTCAATCGTTGATTTGTCCTTTCGAGTAATCTTGATGCTGATTTTCTACCAGCGTCAGACCTCTAAAAGGCTCGGGTTTTGCTTTTAGTGTCAGTGGAGCTGTGTTTTTCTGACATTACGCCTTACGTGTCCCAGCGTTGTTCGTTGCTATCAAACTGCTTGTATACGTATCTTCAGTTGCAAAATGAGACGGTCATATTGTCGGAACTGTCGCATCATTAACACTGGGTTACATATTTACTCTTTTTCTACATTCAAAGCGGTTTCTTTCAAGGAGAGATATGTCTCGATACTGGAAATTGGAAGTACGGGGCGTAGCCTAGAGAGAAACTTTGAATGGCCACAGAGTTCCTTTACAACCATCTTATTCTTTCCATATTTTCCCATAAACTGAGTTTGTTCCCCGTAAACTGAGTTTGAGCATGTTTGAGTCTCGTTGACGCGTTTGATCAGTAGTTAAAGGCTGGAGCTAGATTTCTCTTCACTGATTTCCTGATGGTTTTTTAAATTAGCGATTACTTTGGTATAGACCTTGCGTACCCAAGAAAAAATAGATTCGCCTTTTACAGGAATTTCTTTTATTGAAGATTTTAGTCATTTGTGGCTTCCAACTTCCAAACTTGCTGATTAATTATCCATTCTAATGTACAAGTAACAGTCACGTCTTGCAGCTTGCATGGCTGAGGAATTGCGCTTGTTCATCGGTTTCTAATTTCTTAGCCTCGCCACTTTTGCTTAGTCATCGTTTATCTCCAATCGCTTTTGCATTTCAATAATTCGAAAACTGCGTAGTAGCTTGAATACATGCATCAATATGTTTTTTTCGAGCGTATTACTAATTTTACAGAAGTTCTCGCGAGATAGATCCGTTTGTTTTAAGTATCTGACTTAAGATATTTTTCATTAATTTTAAATTAACGTAATTATATAACTACTATATTCATATTATCCTCACATTAATAGAGGAAAGTGCCCAAACCCTGGTACCCATTTTGTTTTTGAATATTTTTAAATTGAATTTTCTGCAGAATTACATCAAAATATTTTCAATGCCAATACTTTGTGAAGATATAAAAAAGGTTTCCTAAAGTGACCCCCTGACCCCCCGCAAACGTTTTAAGAAACGGATAAAATTAAATGAAAAGAACTACACATACATTGAACTTTGTACAATTTTACAAAAATGAAAGTTTTACATCTTTTACGTACGATTGTTTTATGTCTTTACACTTAGTATATATATTCAAATGCACATATACGAGCATGTCTCATTTATAAGCTACTTTTTCCTCCCCCGCACATTCTACATGCGCCCAGTGAGAACACATTAGGCTCGTCACACATTGTTCTCCTACAGCTCTCTGAAAATTTATTCTGCAAAATATGTCCTCTGCATCGTCTTCACCTGGGAAGGAAGATATTCCAGGTAGAAATTCCAATGTAGAAGAGCCACATGACATGTCTTTATATTCCTCGCAGAATGTGAAATCTTCCTTTTTCTTTTTGTTTAACTTCAGAATTTTCCTAAATCTCACTTTTTTCGACTTATCTGGGATTCAATTCTGAAATTGTCTCTTGACTTCTTTCTTCTTCTTGCCCTCTTAAACCGATAGGCTTACGAGTACGCTCTTGCATTTTGTTAGACCCCTAAGGTCTAAGGAGTGTCAAAGACCTGATTTGTTTTTACAAGACGAAAATTTGGTGGCTCGCATTAGGAACTTTTGGGGGCTTGCGTTAGGCACCAGCGTCTTTGTATTTCAAGTAGTAATAACATTTTTACGAAGGCAAGTAAAGTAAATTACATTACGTTTCATCAGTAGCTTACAATGTCACCTTCAAAATATAGTAATTGTTAGATGAACTTACCGATGACGTAGCGATATCAGAAAGCTGAGAATAAGCAGTAAAAAAACTTTGCTTTTCACTTTTCGCACTAATTGTCGACTGTACAGCAACAAGTAAAAATGAAGACACTACTGCTTGACTGGACCTCTGGTTTTCAAAGAACTATTACTTTAGTACTTTTTCAATAGGCAATATCATCCTACAGAGATGTAAAGCAAGGGGCTTGAATTAGGATTGAATACTTTCCTCTGTTAATTACTATAATAAGTGAATTTAAAACTTTTCAGTGAACAGTACACAATAACACAACACATCACAAACACTTGAAGGAAAACCCTTGACCTAAATTTACAAGAGTGTATCTCTGACAAAAGTATTTGTTGTTGTCTACTTCTCCTAACAACATTTAGAAATTGAAATTTTGCACACTTGACCGTGAGCGAAAACATTAGTGTCAAGTCCGTAGTTATGAGCTAACAATATCGATTCTGCTTTTAAATCAAGATGCAGTACATGAAATGCAATTAATTTTTCTCATTCCCAATAAGCGCTTTAGCTAAGCTACAACCTAGCAAAACCAATGTACAGCTAGGCCCCAAATTCATTGCTTCACACTGTCATATGTTAATTTAATCTCCATTATAAATAATAGTTGAGTGCGGATGAACGAGTAATTGATTAAAAAGAAAATACTGCGAAAATCACTGTATTTCTTCTATTTGAACGTGCCTTTAAAGATGTTAAATCCCCATCGATTTTATAAGCGGATACACCCTAGCACGCCTCATGAAGTAAAGGTACAAATATTCTAAATTGTCCCTATCAACAACAAAAGATTAATGTTTTTAATTAACACTTTGAACTGAACTCATGCGGAGTAAATACATTTTTATCAATTGCCCGAAATTGTGACTACGCGGAGCGCGTACCATTACAGCAATAAAAAATATGTATGTAATGAAGGTAGGTTAACTTGGACTTGAAAGAACAATAGTAAAGCAACATTCATGCTCCAAAAAATATTCATTTTTTAATTGTTTGGTAACTATTATTTCGTGGTAACAATTGCAAGAATGATTGCAAGATCTACAGATGCAAATTCGTCATATTAGCACCTCCCTATTAATATCAGAATTAAGTAAACACAAACGGTCCCCGCACTTGTAACTAGTGGTAAATTATCATTCTTCTACGACTTAACTAGAACCCAAAGCGAAACAAGTAAACTAAGTACCGCAATGAATGTGATAATCTAACTAATAATAATAATCAAACGTACTAACTAATAATAATAATCAATCGTAACGGGGTGCCAGGAGGGAAGGAAAAGTAAATGATGATCTCTTAATAATCGCTGCCGCGATTGTCATTGCCATACGTAATTAATAACGCAAAAGATTTATCACTATCGGCCTAAACTCTCGAGATGAATATTGTTCATCTCGAGGTTCCATTAATCGGAATTTTTCGTAATTAAATTTTAAAAAATTAGGTACTTTATAACATTCTAGTATTTCCTGTTAACCTATTGTCGATACGTTGCCTATCATGAAATATTGAACATACCTCGCGGAAAGCAGTTGGCATTACGTACTTATTTGTTTAAAGACGAATAGTTGGAGTGTACAGTCGAATCCATTGTGACCACCTGCTAATCATGCAGCCGGTCCCTCGAACTTTTCTGCTACGTGATTCATTCTCAGTCAGAACGTATCCCTAGGATTCTTTTGAAGTATTGATTCCCCGCAACTCTAACGCCAATATCGGAACCGTGGTCCCTTCAATAGCCGTTTCAAGGTTTCTACAGGGAGTGTCAAACCAGATCTAAAGGCAGGATGGTGGATAATTAACGACACCTCTTGAGCCCAGTTGCCTTACAGACCATGCCCAGTCTTACATGACCATTCTGTCATTGTCATCTAATATCCGTTTCTGTTACCCAACCTAGTAATCTACCTTGATTAGTCAGTACATTGCCATCAATCTGCTTTGCGAAAAAGTTGGAGTGGTTTTGTCTACAGGAATAGTAAATTACTAGATATCTGAATATGAAGAAAGTACGGACAAACACGCGAACAGGAAAACTATTGTGTTATTTTCATAAAATATTATCGCTAAGACAAATAAATAACCAGAGAATAGTTCTGTAATGAGTAATATCGGAGTTGCCCTAAATATTACATCTGCAAGATCAATTTTCATTAATTCTTCAGTCTTCAGACGTCTTGAAAAAAAAAAGACGTCTTCAAACGTCTTGAATATTTAAAGAGGTACCTATTTGTTACCTTCGGTTTTCATAAATCCAAGATTTGGGTTCAAATTTTAGTAGCTTCTAGTACAAACTTTCTGAGAGCACGCGCTCTGGACTTCGTTTTGTCACCAATAACGACCACACGCGACGATGCTTAAACAACGAAAACGTAAAAAAGCTCACTGCCCCTAGCCGAGATAAACTGTTAGCTCCCGATCTGCTATGAGAGAGTTGTGCATGTAGTCGGCAAGTAAGAGGACAACGCAGAGGATGCTGCAGAGACGATAATTGCCGCGCAGCTTTCGCAGCCTGAGATGATCCTTAATCAATGTGTGCATCCTTTTCCGAGAAATTGACGATGCAGTGGTTATTGATTGTAGTGATGAGTTCCGCTCTTTATCTTTCTTCTGTTCTCGTCGTGACCTTCTACACATTTTCAGTTTCAAATTGAGACCAAAGAAATTCAAATTGGGAATAAACAAAATCAGTTGGGATCAAAGAATTTCAAATTGGGTAATAAACACATTTAAATCGAGACCAATCACTTCCAAATTGAGACTTAATAGGTTGAAACAGGAAAGCAAATAAAAATCAAGTTACAACCGTTTAGGGATATTATTCACCTGATAATTTAAGAGATGTGGCACATAGTTCGTATCGTTTTCTTTTATTTACATCGCTATTCATTTTTTCGGGCGCTCTACAAAAGTCTTTTATCGTAAACATTACGCAATTCGAATGTTGACGCAAACATTTGGTAGAAACAATAACTTGATACTGATCTTCAAATTTACGATTCTTTTCTTTTAATGTGATTCCGAGATGTTCCTCTATGTACTGAACCATTAAATCCCTGTGTCCACTCGTCTTCATTCACCGCGTTAATCGTGGTATTTCGTCTTGACTTTTTCCCACAGATATGCAGTTGATTTTTTCACACCAAGTGTATTAGCGAGCCCTCTTCAGTCTCTGTTATTACTACATACTGCACAATTTTGTATTTTGTTCCTCTCAGTTTCCTTTTCCTTCATGTGAATCATTATAACGCAATTACCTCACTCATACACGGCGAAGTACAGGTTAGTTTTGTTAACAAATACAACTCTAGCCAATTTAACTCTGTTTTTCTTGATTGAAATTGTTAGTCTCAAATTGTTTGTGTTTAATCCCAATCTGCTCGTATTTATTATCATTTTGAGTGTGTTAGTACCCAATTTGAAATTCTTTGACCTCATTTTGAAGTTGAAATAGTAAAGTTGAATTGCTCACCTCGGAGACAACTCAGTCGCACCCGATCACCGTATAAACCCGAGAGGGCGCTATCGCCTCGACCGATGGCCGGGGACGTGCGGGGGGGTGGGTGAGACGAAGCGGACTCCCGAAATATCCGCGCATGGGGTTGCGTGGAAGTCGCAAGGGAGGGGGGGGCGAAGAAGGCGGGGCCGTGGCGGAAACCGCCGCCGCAAGCACTCTCCTGCCTGGGCCTCGTCGCGCTGACGCTGCAACAAAGGCTCGCCTCCGACCCCCCCCCCCTCCACCACCACCTCTGCCCCCACCCGGCACTGCATTCTTGTCGCGAGGGAGTAAAAAGCGGGGACGAATGGGAAGGCGTCAGGAGAGGGAGCGCGGGTCGCCGGGTGAACACACGTCATTCGACTTCCAAATATTCTACTGGGAGCTGAATGTTTTGGTACCCTTCGCAGCCCCCACCCCACCCCGCTCTCTCTCTCTCTCTCTCTCTCTCTCTCTCTCTCTCTCTCTCTCTCTCTCTCTCCTTTTCTCTCCGGGCTCAATCCTGCCGCTCACCGTTGACTTACGCGTGATACGAAATCGATGCCTGACCGAGCCCATGCTTAAGGACGGAGAGTGGGAAGGGAAGAGGCGGACCGAGTGCACTTTGGGGAGGAGACATGCTTCGTATGGGGTTAGGTAAAGTTTGATTACGAATATTCACTGCCGAGAGCGTGCATACGAACTGAGAAACGGGGAGGAGAGCAAATAGATTAAGCAATCTGTTCTCGTAGATGAGACACAAGACTCCACCTCAACCACTTATAACACGTCTCGTAGCATCTTCTCTCGTTGTGTATTATTATGTCATCGTAGCATATTATCGGATTTTTTCACCGTGGTTCTACTCGGTAATATAATTTGTGTAAATATCAAAATCAACGAAAATAAAATTGACCAATAATTCTTATATATAAAAATCGAGAAAGTATATGCTACTCTAACAAGTAGTTGCTTTCTATACCGGTGTCCATTACCGTAACTTCTGAAATTGTAATATCGATCCAGTACAATTGATTTGAAGATTATCCTTATCTGTACACCACAGAGTGCGCTAGTGTAGTGAAGTATTGAGGTTTTGGAGAAGCTTCTGCATTTCACGCAAAACCTACAGAATCCAACTGTTTAAAATAGCTGACTTATTCGAAATAAAAAGTGTAATCCATAAAATATAACGTATGTATGAATACTATGGGTAATGTTTGAATTATAAATTAAATGTATTGATGGCTATGAAAACTTTAAGAGGACTCGTTGCACGTTACATAGTTTTGTTCTCTTTCACAAGAAAGAAGCAGAACACTCAGTTTTGATATTTGTGTCTGAAATACAAGGTATCAACTTTTTGGAGCTCGTAAATGCTGGCGATTGATCCTGTAGAGAGTTTCTTCCGTACGCTTCGCAGATTTTTATCCATACTCTTCTGATTTGAATCTTCGTTTATCTGTAATATCTTTATTTACTTGTAATTGTAATTACAGCTCCGATTATTTTTGCCTGTCGACGTAAATGGTGGTGTAAACTTGAACGAGAAAATGAAGAATTTTGGTATTTATTTTATCATGATTAATCGGATAGCGCCTTTTATAAGAAATCCTGAGACAACTTCTAACGTTCTTGTAAATATTAGAATGAATTACACACACAATGTATGTACATATATGCAAATACACACAGTCCAGTCAAATTAATGAGACCATTTACGGAGACCAGTCGTGAGCTTTTCCCGGTTGAGATGGTGTCCTGCTAGTGCGAGATATCTAGATGGGTAAAACCCCGCTAGACGACATGTAGGTCGTCTACAGATGCCGCCATCCAGCGGGAGAAGATCGGAGTATTACGCAGCTGCAAACATTTACTATACCTGCAGAACCGACGCCATTAGCCGTTGACACACTAATGAAGCGGGCGAGCTGTTTTGGAAGGCCGGGATTCGTGTGTAAGGCATGATTTTAATGAATGTAATACGGAAAAATGAGATGTGAATGTGAACTATGTAATTGTTTTAATTTTTTCATTCACATTCCTTGACTATTAACCAACTGATCAATGATTTAAAATTATCGTTGTTTTACCCGACCACTTACAACGGAATTCTGAACTAGTACAATACCATCTAAAACTGTCTCCACAATCAATTTCCAATCAAATGAAATCTTTTTTTTTAGATTTTTAATCCTGATTTCTTCTCTTCCACTTTCAATAAAATTGTGTGCACGTAATGAAGACGTACTTTGGCTAGCTCTTTTGCTATAAATTCTTGTGTTTGTGGTTTCATTTTGCGCTTTCTGTAGCTGGAAAGATAGTACACTGACGTTTCGTTTTATCAATTTAACTCTTCAGCTAAACCTTTTAATTTATATAATCACTTGTGCGCTGTGTCTATTTTGATGGTAATGCATCATCTCCAGTGATTGCTGGGAGCCACTTCAAAAGTGACCAGCTTAACGCAATGTTTTGGTGTTCGTCAATCAGTTCAGAGAGATAGAGATGTTTTTTTTCTTCTTTTTTCAGTTTCAACCAGTCGGTTACCTTTTTTTAACCTACACTATCGGTTTTGTAATTTTAGGTCATAAGCAAATTCGTTCATTGCATCTTTTACCAGGGGCACTGATCTCCGTATGGTTCATTCGAGGTTTCATCAAAAGCTATGCAGATACATATGCCGACAGCAATGATCTATCATTTCCGTTGTTATAACACTGTCGCAACCGTAGTCTAGCATATTCGTTATTTAGTTTCTATAAATTTAACCTTTTTCAGCAAATAGACTTACACTAGTTTACCGAGACCGAATTTGCTATGTCTGTTTCTCGGTTTTAGTCTCTCAGTTAAGGGAGATAGTATAGTATCCATAGTATAGGACAGTATCCATAGGATAGTAGATAGGACAGTATCCATAGGTGGTTATAGTGGTGACTCTCATTTAAGCTAATACTTTTCGACAGGTCCTGTACCAGTCTACTTGAATATTGTGATGGTGATTTCATCTATATATCCAATCAGATGCAACGAATATTTATGGCTTTTCCAAGTCGAGTTATACTGTTGAATCATTTTGTGTTCTTTAACCAATCAACTCAACAGAGGTTGAAATAGACGTGAACGCCAGATATCTGTATTTATATTTCTCTTCCACGTTTGTCCCCATTAACATCTCTAGTGCCGATCGAAAGCACAATCATCCAACTCATGAGTTCCTCTCCTCCTATGAGTCGAAATTTCCTGCACGAGTGGCGAAAATGTGTGAAACTAAGATCGCCGGAAGAAAAAACAAAATCAAATATTTTGAATTTTTCTTAGCACTGTTTTTAATAATTGATATCGCTCTCGTTTGAAGTGCTGTTTGAAATATTTTGGTTTGTGAATCTCATTGCTGTCTAGTAAAATCATCGACTCAAGCATCGGTTTTGAATCAATTTTCACAGTATCTTTAATAACATTAGAATAACTATTAACTAGCGTTCAGTGCTTTATACGAGTAGCAATAATCTCTTTAATGAGTATATTTATATTTAGTTAATTGTATTATTTGCCTAGATTAATTTAACGCAATTTTATTTATTTTTAATTGTAATTGGCTTTTATTTTCCGTAGGTGAACTTCCGGTATGTCCAAATGCAATTAGTTACAAATTATTGGCGTTAAACTAGGATTGTACATACATTCTTTCTATTGAGTAAAAATTGAATTAGTTGAGGTTTTGTAATATTAATGAAACTTGGTCAGTTTTTCATTTCAAGGCGTTGAGGAAATTTTTCACTCCACGCAAAAAAAGTTTAAACTCTAATGATGATAGATGGTTCGTTACAAGTTTTACGTCACCAGTGTTTTTACTTTCTTACATATTTCATACTTACATTGTAAAAAAATTGTAATGCTACAGTAGAAAGGCATTTTATTATTATTATTATTATTATTATTATTATTATTAGAAAGTGGTAGGTTTTGCACAGAAAAACTGTTATAGTGAGTCCCTGATATAAAAAAAATTGTTCATTTATGTAGTAATTACTTCTACACGTTGTATAGTCAGAATCCATGTTTTCTTTGTTCTTGATACCGAAAATTGGTTGAGGCAAAACCTCCGTCCGTCTCTGTGATGTTCAACGCTAACACCTAAACCTTTCATCGCGTTTTCTCCAAAATCGAAATTACCCAAAAAAATCTGGCCGAACTTGAGGCCCTGCGAATTTGAAACCAATTTTCAAAATTGTTTCCAATGTTTGTTTTTTTCTCGGATAGATTAAAAGTGTTGTAGGTCTAACGTTTTGGTAAACTCTATATTTAAAAAAAGTTAAAAACAGCAAAACTACAATATTAAAGATGAGATATTTTCATAATGAAAACTGTGCTTCAAAATTATGTAGTTTTTAAATATTTCTGAAACGAGAGGCGCAATTTTGGTGAAATATCAGCAATTTAAAAAAAACATTTTTTCTGAAAAAGGTCTCAATTTTTTCTATAATTATTTTCTCGAATAGATCCGTATAAAAATTGCTCAGGTTCCACTTTCATTTCACTCTTCGTATTTTCGAAAGGTGAAAAACTTCTTTGAGCGTCTTCCTAGCACTTTAATACGAAAGGTGGAGATTTTGCTCAATGAAATCTCTTATTTTAAAGAGAATTGAAATAATGCCAGTGAAAATTACTAAAACTTTAAAACTTGGTAATGCAAATGTTCTACTTTGTAGAGGAAGAGTGTGTTTACCTGTCAAGTTAATGGTATAAGGGTAACGTACTTGCCGTGGGTGTACCTAAGAACTTGATTCGAATCCCGTCATGGGAAAAATGTTTAATAGAAACACTTTTGAAAGTTCAAGAACTAGAATGTGCAGTTGTAGCAGGATTAGTATTTAATTTTCTTTCTTCTTTTTTAACCGTAAAGTCTTCCGACATTTTTCAATTTTACATTCTGACTTATACTTTCCCGCTAGGAAGTAGAGAGAAAGTTATGTAATGCTGCGCGAAAAAAACTGCGAAGTTTCATCAGAAAAACTTTTTTCAGGACTCTGTTAACAAAAATTGGATAAATCCAGTTGCTAAACATCGAAATAAAATCCTCTAACACGTGGTGTAGCCAGAATCCATGTTTTGTGGGTCCTTGACACCGAAAAATCGAATGACGTCTAAACTGTCTGTCCGTTCGTCCGTCCGTCCGTCCATGAACAACGCAACGGCTAAATCGTTCTACCCATTTTCTCCAAAATTGATATTTCGCAATCGATCTAGCTAATGTCGCGGTCCCTTCAATTTGAAACTGATATTTTAATTTTGGGGGTACATTAAATGAAGCCCGTGGGCCATTTTACAATTTTTTAAAAAAAATGGCTCCATTGTTATTGATTAAATGTTGTTTTTGGATAGTGTGAACGATGTTTTAAAAAATGGTTTAAGTCTCACTTTCGTTCAAATCTCTTTTTTTAAATTGCAAAACTTCAGTTGTTTTTTTTTCAGCGTCTTCTACAACTACATTTATGAAAATAGAGATTTTACCTGTAATGAAATAGTTTCCTTAAACAGATTTGAAAATAAGGTTATGTACAATTTTTTGGAAATTTGAGTACCTTTTGCGTATTTTGCCGTGAAGTACGGGCGAGAAAGTACGTGCTATTTTCGATTTTGACCTTACATGACAAATTACGCTTAATTTCCTCGTACCCTAGATTATTTTTAAACAACGTTGTCACGTTAATATTTTAAAATTTGTATGAAGCTGTGAAAATTGCATTGTACAAATCACGATTTAGGGTTCTTAAATTCCGTTTATTTACTTTCATTTAATATGATCTGAAACCAGAATAAATTTATTAAGAATCGTATTACACGATCTTCTATGTTTATTAATTCTAGAGTGACGATACGACGTGATAATTTTGAGCTGAAAATGAAATGTCGACATTAATCGTTTTACTAATAAGATATCTTTCCAATGCCACATGATCAAGCCTATTGCAAGGCATTGAATTTCACCTTTAAATGGAACCCATTTCGCCGTGTGTTGAGCTCTCAGTAGATGTTATATTACATTACAAAGATTTAATACAATTTGTGTTGACTCCTGACAATGTAGAGTATAGGTGCTGTTGCAGGTAAGTCTTCTTACGTAATGTGTATGATTTTTCATTTATTTTAAAACCATGCATAACAGCATGTGGTGTATTTTCTTGTCTTCCATGTGCGATAAAGTTTATTGTTTAGAAATTGTTTAAAACAGGGGTGACCAACTTTTCTATACATAATATCTACTTTTTATCTTTAAAGTGTGTCGCGATCGACTTGTCATAGACGTAGTCTATGGGGTGTTAAATGTTTATATTCTGTGTTTCAGTACAAGGTCCATTCCAGCGAGGCGTGGGTAGATAAGTAAAATATATATGTTCAAAACTATGTTTTATTTTTTAAATCACTTATTACCTTTTCGAGATATAGGCTCATGAAGAAAATAAATTTCCAGACCCAACTTTTGATAGCAGCATTCCGTACATGCGATACCTAAAATATTCGATTTTCCGACACTTTTTCAAGATAGATTTTACTGGCTTACAATGTAATTTAATTTTTTTATCAACTGCAACGTATAAGCTGTACTATTTTTTCGCAACTGTGAAAAAGTTGTTATATAATAAAGCACAGTATGGCTAATAATTTGATTTCAATATTTCACTTTCTCGTTTTTTGGGGGGGGGGGGCTAGAAAAATTGATCATGAAATGATAATTTGACTTACATTTTGCTAATCTATCAATAACTTGTTGAGTACATCTAGTACTGAAATATAGATATACGGCCTACGTAAAAAACAAAAATTATTTCAAGGGAAAAAAAACTCATCTCCAGGATAATGAAAAGAACATAGATAATTATTAACAATATTATTAATTCAAAGTAGCGACAAGTAAAATCAGATTGAGAATTTACTTTGTTGCCGTAACATTAATGGGAAGACTTGAGTTTGCATGACTCTAACCAAGGAAACATAATTAGGTGTGCATCCTGACAAAGATAATAATAATAATAATAATAATAATAATAATAATAATAATAATAATAATAATAATGAGTCTTTAGTATGGGAATCACTCAAGACAGGACGTTGTTTAGTAATCGTTAGCTTCAAGTATGAAAATGTTAATTCCACCCCAGACATTGCGATCGATCGACTATGGATCAAATCGACCGGTCGATCGGGATCGACTTGTTGGCCACCCCTGGTTTCAAATAGATGGTGTAAAATTATTGCAAACTAAACGAATTAAATGATAAAAGGGTAAGAGAAATAAGACGATGTAAAATTAAACACGAATTTTCGAGCATTCAATCAAGCATTTTGGCGATCTTTTACAACGTCGTTGACGTCAGTTTCGTTAGCGTGCCCTTGTACACAATGACAAATATGACACAATGCCCTTGTGCATAACGACAAAAAAGCAAGGAATATTTCCATAAAAAATCATGATTTATTTTACTTTACTTATCTCAACACATGATATTTCTGCGATAAATATGTAAAAGTAAATATACCATTTCTCAGCCTTTTTTCATAAAAATACTCTCCTGAAGTTAATTTTGATCCTTCCGGAGATAGTTTGTCAACATGCGCTCAAATTAATGGCAAACTCTCAAGGCATGACGAAAAACGTTCAGAAATTTTCACAGCGCTTAGAAAGTTCAAGGGTCGGGAAGGAGTTGTTTTTGTATTGCACCTTGTGTGCAAAATTGTAATCGTACATTTTTTAGAGTGGAATTACCCGACGTCCTTCGACACCAAGCCTCGCGCTCGAGAACGTTTACTCTGCAATCCGTCTGTTACGCCTTTCTGTAGTGCGATTTTTCTAACTCTGCCCCTCAAGCCGCTATGCTCACGACAGAATATCACACGGCATTTCCCGTCTTTCTCCGTCATCCCGCTAAATGGCGAATGTTCGCAAGTTTGATACAGTCGCGACAAGCACTGTTTGATACAGTCGCGATCATGCGATACCTGGCAGCACCACTCTGAACGTCGCGAAATACCATGACATTTTACATCGTGATGACGGGCCTTGAGGGGCAAAGTTAGAAAAATCGCAGTATACGTTTCACAGCGCGCTGCGTTTGGTACTTCAGAGTTGCGCCCACTTTGCATGATATTGGTAGAACAAAGTGCCCGAATGTGGAATACTATTTAAATTTTCATCTACAACTTCGCAAATGAGCGCAAATTTTAATACTAGTGTAGATCATTACTTAAATTAGTGATTTATAAACACGTATAGTTACTATTATTCGCTTAAATCTATTAGAAATTCATGATATTTCGTAATTGAAAAAGGTCTAACTATATTCCGCATTAGGCGTACACTATTCGTAAAGTAGAATAGTGAAAGGTTTCCTTTTTATCAAATTATAAATCCATTAACGCGAAGAACAATGTTTATTTAAGCAAAAAAATATATTTAGTTTAATATCACAGACATTTCTTGCAGATTAAATTTTTTTTTAGATGGGACATGTGCTCGAATGTTATACTTCTGGCACTGAGTCTAATCGGTTGAGCTCTTGGACCGTACACTCTCACCTTACGGTAAAGAATGTCATCATTAATATGTTAGAAAACGAAACTTAATATAAACAAACAAAAGAACATTGTATATACAGCATAAAATATACATTGTATGTACATTTTATATACAGCATCAATGCAGAATATTTTACATTTGGACGATGTTCGTATTCTACATTAGGGACATAGCGGCCATATTGTTTTCAAACTGTTTCGCGATAAAACTCTGCCTCAATGTTCTTTATATATTCTGTGATATTCCCTTAGATATACAACTAACATATTCTATACAGAGCAATATTCTAATATAAACGGCTCACAAGTAACAACACTATTTTTTTGTTTACTGCTCCAATTTTTCTTTTTTACGCTCTGAAGAAATCGCGCTCTGCGTCTTCACACAAGTACTTCAACTAAAAAAAAAAAACATCTGCGCTCGATCAGGGGCCCCTGGAAAGTAATTCCCAAATGTCCTGAGACGTCAGCAGAATACAGGTTCTATATATCGGTATTAGGGTATAACAGTATACTTTACCCTACTCCTTTACCCCGACCCCGTCATTTCCCTGAGCTTTGCTCTCCCACCGCCCCACCTCGCCTCATTGGCGACCTAGGAGACTGATCGGAGAAACACAGAAAAGAAAAAAAATGGCTGCCCTTAGAAAAGTGAAATGTCAGAAAACAGGAGGTTTTGAGTTGAATCTTATAGACGCACGTATGATTTTTGTAAAACATTGAAGTAATGGAAGCTGTACTAGTACTTCATTGAATTCTAACAAGTTTCCTTACCACACGACCCTTATCTGCCTAGCGTGTCCGTTTGGGCACGCTTTACAAAGCTGCAGATAGTTTAAACTTTTACCTTAAAATGTTGCAGTATTGAAATTAGAGCTTAATGTTGTTTTCCACAACGTTCTAAAAAAGAGTTACCTTGTAAATTTCAAATTGTTGATAAAAAATGAAATTTTTTTGAAAAATTATACAAAGGTGAAATGAAATTTTTTTGAAAAAATAGTTAAGGCAACGAAGAGTGAGTGTTGAGAAAAGGAGGTATTCTCATGAATAAATTATTCTTTAAAAGTGGATTTTTTTCTTTCAGTGTGATGTGGTTCATCTGTCAGGAAAATCCGAAGGGATCTGGGGAGAATTTGTTTCTCCTACCGCACAAACCCGTCCTAGTAGGTTCCGTCTGCCAACAGCACAGCTGCGTTCGCGTTACCAGCGTCTGCAATATGCCCTTCCTCCCTCTTGCGCCGCCCGTTCCCCGCCCCCCGCCCCCGCCCCCATCCCCACCCCCGCCCCGTTCGCCGAATGTGAATGCGGGAGGGAACGCGGACCGGAACGGGGCGGAGCGGCCGGCTTCACAGAGGGCCTTTGGACCCCGCGCGCGCATCAAAGCTGACGAGCGAATTTCTCGTCGATTGCCCTTCTCCGAAGCAGGCGGCCAACGGGCTTACGTCATATTTAGTTCGGCCGCCTGCCTGAGGACGGCGACGCAATGCGGGTGCCCAATTCGCTGCTTCAATAAAACGTTGCGAGAGGAGCTTCACAGGGGCGGCATCGCTGTTGATGAAGCTTGCCAAGTACTGAATGACATGCTACGACTTCGCTTACTTTTGAAAGTGCGTTTCTTTGCTACGATAAAAAGAGCCTCGGCCTTATGGTCGTAGTTGGGATTCATGAATGATTTGACGGATAGGTGATAAAGAAGTGAAGAAATGATACGGGTGATAAAATTAATGTTGGAATGCGAGGCAGAACTGTCGGGACATCCCCCAGAAAGAATGATGCATACTCACTATGTCCACGACAGTTCTAACGTGAAGAAATCGAGAACTGAAGGCCTGTGCTGGAGGGGGAAGGTGAGGTGAGATCTGCCAGCGACAACGCGGGTTATTTATAACAATCTTAACTTATTAATAACGTTCTAAGTGTCATGTTTTGTGATGACGAAATCTTAAGAGGCTCATTCATCAAACGTCTGGCCTGAAAAGCTTGTACTGAGTTAGTTCATTTATAACATGTTCCTTGAATATCCTGATTACTTATCTTTTCGTTTTTAATATACATTTAATGTTTAGCGTGAATGTTGATTAGGAGACAATTTTTGTGGTCTGTCATGTGACGACGTGTTATGAAACACATTTCACACTTCTAGTGGAAGCGAGAAATTACGTACCAGAGTACAAAGCAAGAAATCTAAACGAAAAAAACGGAGCTTAACTTCAGTTTCTATTCTGGTTTCATTGTGACTGTAATTTTCCAACTGTTCGTGTGAGTATTAATCAATAAAATATATTTCTTCTTTTATTAGGATAGAAACCGTAATGTGTAATGCAAATTTTTCATTTTTATTTTTCAATTACGTGCCTCAGATATTTCAATGTAATCATCATACTTGTATGGTAAATATCGGACAATTGTAAAACAAACTGTATCGCTTAAATGTAGGAGAAAGAAATTAGGTTTCATTGCTTCCCATATTCCTTTGCAAAGAACAAAATAATGCACTAGAACTAGAAAGATCACAACTACTAAAGTTTGATTTTCTTTCTAATCAAGTACAATATAAACCAAGGCTGTTCGAATTTCCGGTTTCCTTCTAATTATAGACAATCACTTCTTAGTAACTGACACTGTATGGACTTCTTACAGGCAGTCTGTTAAAAACCAAATAAGGAACATAGATTGTTGGGAGGGGAATATTTAAGAATATATAGAGGAAACTCTTATTCGTGATAAAAATAACACATATAATCTCGATAAAACTATAAAAACATTTCGATGTTTCGCGGCTCAATATTTGGTCTCTTCTTCGGGTGTTGTGTCAGGAGAAACTAATTATTATGAAAAACAATTACAAAAATCTTCTAGTTAGAACATACAACATAAGTACAAAGTACAATTGCGTGCTGAGGCTTACCTTGGTAAGGTTGTTATTCAAATATCATATCTCACTTGGTTTTTAACTGACTGTCCATAAAAATTCCATACAGCATCAGTTACTAAGAAGTGATTATCTATAATTAGAAGGATACCGAAAACTCGGAGAGAATTAACAGACAATCGAAGTGTGATCTAGTTTCTGAATAAACCAAGGCTGTTCAAATGCAAGATTTTGAGCAAGACTCCGCAGTGGCTCGCCTCTCCCCTTGCACTAGACACCATAACATCATAACCTCTGCCAGCAGAGCAGCGCCTCCGCTGCCGTCGGTCGGACTCGGCCAGCAGCGGGTCACACCCAGTGGTGGATTAATCAGTAGGCAGTGCTAGGCCTAGGATTCTTGACGGACAAGGGCTCCGACGTCATGAAGTAATTTTTAACATTTCTTTCTCAATAATTAAATGAGTGAGACTATTTTTGAAACCATGTATTCATTTTCGAGACATTTTGAGCTCATAATGCAACTATCAAATTCAGTGACAGCATATAACGGAAGCAAAAAGTGAGTCCATTTTGAAGTGTGAACACAAGATTTGTTTAAATATTGACCACAAGTCACTGTTTTGTTTCCACGGGACTTCAAAAATGTAATAAAATCTTATCATTTTATTTGTTTATTTTTAGTCGCATCAACATCGATATTAATAGCGACTTCCTGTTACAATTATTATGCAATTACAATACAATTACAGTGCAGTACAGTTAACAATACTTCATTGTAATTGTATTGTAATCTTGCATCAGATATTTATCAGGTCAAGTGGCAGCCCGCTTGTGATGCCTTGGCGTAAACGAATAATTAATATTTACCACGCGTATTCTCCCAGGATCACACTTCACTTGTTTATATTCATATTTTTCATTGGTTAGTTAATTTTATAGTACCCACGCCTGTTATATTGATTCTACCGTCAAAGATCGATGACCGAATATATATAGTCATTGTAGAGCTTTTTTCTTCGTGATGTCAGATCTTGACATATCTGTATCTTAACACAGGAGAGAATTTCATTCCACGGTTGGCTTCCGAACAGTGGAGACCTCTCTGTCATCTAACAGTGAAATGTGACGCTGTTGGGGGGATATGTCTAGTCTTTAATAGCCTTGAGAAATTATTTTGTGTTAGTGACAGTGATAGTACATAAAACAGCGTTCACATTTAAAAATAAGAAAAACGTTAAGAAACACTAATCGCAAAACATCCCGTGAATGTGGAAAGCCCCAAAAAAGAATCGGCAATCACCATTCATTGTTTCCATAGATTGTTTGTGAACAAACTTGTAACAATTAATTGATATATTTTGTAGTGAGCTGATCAGTGTTAAGATTTTAGATGAGAAAGATAAGTTAATGATTACTAACTAGTCTTTATTCTATGTGGGTATGATCAACTACGATTCATAATATACTCATAAACGAAATACAATTGACCCTGGATTTAATAATATTTCTATTATAGTGACCCAAAGTCACTGCTTCCGATCCACGTACATTAAAAATAAATACTAGATGATTTAATTATAGCGAACATAGGCAATAATACAACTTCTTGGAAAAATACGTAGCCCCAGAAGCCCGAATTTTAACATAACAATATTTTTTTATAATTCCAATATCATAAGGCGGAAAATCTCTTGGTTATTTTTTGAGCATTTATGGTGGATAAAAGAGATCGAGGAAAGGTACTACTGACGGAACTGTTTCAACTCATCTCCTCGTATGGCAGTGCTGTTCATAACGATCCTGACGTCGATGTGAATTGCGAGATAAACACATCTGGCTAGGATATTGTAAATGTTATGGGAGGGAGGCATCTTCCGAAACAGAAGATGTGAACAAGGAAAAAGGACGAACTCTGCAAACGAACAGCGAAAAATCATTAATAAAATTCCCAGAAAATAGTAATAAAGGTATTATTTTAATGCTAGGTAATTATATTGAAATATTGAATTGACGGCGTTTGGATATTTGTCTGAACTTTTGAAATAAAATCCATCTACATATTTCATTTCGGAGTATCAGGTTTAGTAAACCTCTGATATAGTAAGGAAGAAGCGTTGGCCTCCCGATACTCATGGGATTGGCTGTAGCAAATAAATTACTTGCTCACTAAAATCGAACTTGTATGTACTCAGATGTATTTGAAAGTTTCAGCAAAAAACGTGTTTGTTAATGATAAATATGCATATATTTATTTTTAATGTGCTTAACGTCTATGAAAAGGCTCTGGCATGCTCATTTACGCGTTGGTTATCTGCTCACCGGCTGTGTATTTACAGTTTTCCTCCTTTCCTCTCTGGAAAAAAAAATCACATAGACTTAGCATTAATTTAAAAACTAAATACTCGTCCGGACTGAAACTGTTGCTACTAAATTTTGGGTCATACGATCTTGTATGCTTCTGTAAGATTTTACATATTGCACATGTATTTTTAATCGCTTATTCCTGCTTGAAAGAAACACGTTAATTAAAAATTACAGCTTCTGCACCCAGACATCTGATAATACTGAATTTCATTGCATTCACCATAAATGCATAATTGAAAGTATCTGGGAATTCTCATTAATTGACTTTGAGATAAAGCTCATTTAATGTGTGGCAAAGGCGTATAAACCAGTGACAAAAAACAATAAAATTACTCGTTCTTTATCGTACTATGGGGAGATTGAAGTCTGTATCTCTGAGGGGGATGAAAGTTGCTCAGAGACAGTTGTGACATGGAAAACTCGAAAAACTCAAAATTATGGCTTTTCGCTTCAAGAATTCTCACTGATCTCCTCTTTCATGCTGTTAATAATTAGGGAGATGAATTTTATGCCCCCAAAAATACGAAATATGCTTTACATACATGCTTTATGATCTAAAAATTCTGAAATATACACTTTCATATACAATTAAAATTAACAATATTTCATTTCCTGCAAAAACCTTTCTTGATAAAATTCAGGAGAAGCGTGCTTGGAAAGATAATATATATATTTGTGCAAACATAATATAATCTACCTTCGCGGGAGAAATATTTAAAGTAACTATTCACCACAGTGGACTCGTACATTGTGTCTTGTTACATTTTTTATTCTCGTTTAGAAAAATATGATACCAAGAAATTTCCTACATTTGCACAAGTATTTTATAATCTACAGAAAATAAAAAAATGTAATCAATGAACGCTCAAAAATAAATTGATCGTATGAAAAGTTAAAAGCTTTTTGAGATAAGTCTCTACTTCAACAAAATATGCACTTATAATTAGACGAATACGCGCGGGAAAAATCGACCAAATGTGCACAAATATGCACTAAAATACTAATCTACATAGCATCCAATACTCACCAAAAGTCAAGAAATTTCACTTTGCTAGACCCTGAAGCAACGGTCAAAAATATGCAAAATAATAGAAATCCGCTCCCTATTAATAATTAATATCTCCCTCTGTGAACCTTAATGATTTCCGTTTTTATTGAATTACTGAATTAATCAAATGCAGTGAAACAAATAAACGGCAACAAAAGAATGTAAAGGTATTTCTATTCTTGCGTTTATCAGGTTAAAACAACGCACTATTCAACTTAACGTAATAAAGCTGGACGTGCATAGCAGCATTTGCAAATCAAATCGGAGGAGATTTTTTACACGATTGCTTGTGAGTGCTTGCTGCCGTGAACTTCACTCCTCGCCGTCATCGCGCGGGTTGTTCCCGAAGCCGAGAGGTGAACGATCTGCGGCGGTGACGTTGACAGCGCTCGCGTGTCGCGGAGCCGAGACGCGCTGGTGATGTGATAATGACGTCATACATCAGAACAATGGCCTCATTAACGTCACGAGCGTCAGGTCGGCAGTACGGGAGGTGTTCATTGGCGCCGCTATAAGCTCGACCGCGGGGGTTTCAAATTTTACTACTGGCAGATGGGACAACATAATTAGTACTGAAAATTTTATACAGCGTTAATAGACGCGCTGTTATCTGCGTAGCTGCGCGTGGTTCGCGGGGCCCCTGCAGGCCACTGTAGGCGGGACTAGCACGAGATGGACCCCGGTGAATGTAGATCGAGGTGGAAGAGACTGCAGGAGGTGGTTTTAAATAACCGTCACTTAAAAAGTGCACATGTGTTCACGGAACACTATAAAAAGAAACTATAAAGCAGTTCCAATAACTGTTCGTTTGAAGGACTGGAGAAACATTATTCTATTTTACTTCTATGCAAATATCAAGCAATAAAATATAAAATTGGCTTCTATTGCTAAACAAAATTGTAACATTAATCTGACAGTTTTATTACATTATTTTCTCCTCCGAATGACATAACGGTTGACGATCGAATGATTTGAAAATGAAAATCTAGCAGTATAGTCTCGTGGAAACCGAGAGAAAAATAATTTTACTTACAGCTCGGTAATCTCAAATCACAAAATATTAGATACGTTTTCGCGCAGTTCATTTCCTTTTTGACTAGCTTGAATCTGACACAGAGTAACAAACCTTTCTCCGCTTTTACTCATAGTCAGCAAGAGAGTTTCTGTACCGAGTTCCTCGTCGGTCGCATTTGGTACCACTAGTTTATGAAAACAACGCAATCGCGCGGTGTTTACGAAGACATCTTACTCACGCTCTCAAGCCTCTTGAAAATAGTCAAGACAGCACCGCCATTTAGCAAACTTTCGTCCATCCAGCTGCCCTTGTATATATTGTTTTGAATGTAGATCTCTCTTAGATCTTTCTGTTCGCCGCGTAGTGCATTTGCTTTGCAGCCCAAGCCACATGCAGACTCCTATCGCTAGCGACTCACGATCGTTATTTTGTTGTGTTTTTGCATTGCCTTGAGCGTAGATCTCCAATTTCTTGGTTTACACTTACGATCTGCGACTTGCCACTATTCGCAAATTGTAGTTGTTGTTGTTATTATTATTATTATTATCATTATTATTTTCAAAAAGGTTTCGCTACTTTGTGCTTGTGTGTCTGCCACTGATCATTAAAGCTTCCCATTAGCGTTTCAATATTATCCTTGCCCTTACCAGACCCTAGAAAATGTTTTCTTTTTCTTTGAACTCTGTAATTCTCAATTAAAGATTTAACAATATCTTTCCTCTATTGGGGATGATCGGGGAGATTATAATAATGTTTCTTAGAGTGGTCGGCTCAGGAAAGGCTGAATATTGCTCACAAACACTCATGACTCAGGTTGGACTTGTGACTTGACCAAGAGCAGGAAAGATTCAAATAGTATAATAGTCAGCCTAGAAAGCGCAGCATGATTAGAACTGGAAATTTATCGAGCTCAAGACTCCCGAGTGCATCATATGTATCCGAAATCCACCCATTCTCCACATTGGAGCGAAGGCTAACAGACCATGTCGTCAGCTCGACAATGCTAGTTAAAATGCGGTGTACTACGGGCAGCTGAAAGATAAAAAGTGACTTTGGCTGCGGAAGGTGACGATTTTACTGAACTCGTTAATGTTGACATTATAGCTAAGTAGAAAAAATAAAATATGTAACGTTTCTTCTACGGTAATGCATCAAAGCATTATTTTATTACTTCTGCCAAGTAGTTCTTCTTTAATCTTGAAAATATGTGAGACAGGTAATGCTTCCAAAATTTACTTGTACTGTAATTGAGCGTTATTTTCTATGTACATTTCATGCTAAATTAATTTTAAACACTTGGGGAAAAGTAGAATAAAGTTCCGAAAATATTATCATTGTATATTTAAATATATCTTAAGTATCAGTTGAACTGTGCCACTTTTTGTATTGTGACAATGAAATATACATTTATTGATTTCTGAAACGGAGAAAAAATAAATTAAAAGCATATCGGTGACATATTTCAGAGAATGTAATTTTCGTACAAATTAGGATATATTCACCAATAGATATATTCGTTTCCAGTTCCAAAAATATGTGCACCACGTTTCGCGCAAAATTCTCCAGTCATTACACTTGCGTAATGAAAACACACGCTTAAATACATTTATAATCTCGTGTCTTCATACTAATAATAACGTAACTTCAACACACAATCTGGAGAGCCTCTGGCTTAGACGTTGTAACTCATTAGAAGAGGACTGAGGCTGAGGCTGAATGTGAAGCCCCCTCGGACGAGTCCTTGCCACTGGCCACTGGTGCGGCGCTGGGTCGCGGAGCTGAGGGGCGTGCGCGGGGTATGGCTTGCCGTGCGGGCATTTAAGCCGACCAGGCTGTGGACAGGGCTACCTGTAATTGCAGCAGCCCCCGCCCTCGACCTTTCCAACACCCTTCACCGCAACACACACCTCCGTCATCGCCAGTGTTGCCAATTTAGGGGGTTTCTCCCTAAATTTAGTTGTTGTTTTTTTTGTCTTTAGTGGATGGTGTCGGGGGCAAAGCTATTTGGGGGTTTTCGATGATTTTTTTAAAAAAAATGTTATTTTAAAAATATCTATTGTGTATCACGAGAAACAAAACAAAAGTAATTCGCTGTAATTATTGCAGGTATGTTTATTGAAATATAACAAAGTGTAGTAAAAGGACATATGTAGGCGTGTCAGATGCTTTGAATGAATTCGCTACTTTAAAATTGCGCGGTTATTTGTCACAATTGAAGGTTGATAGAGGGCGACGTTCAATGAAGAGGAACGATTCGCATGAATAAACAAGAAATGGAAACAACGATTTTGGTTGAAGAAAAGTGCTTATAAATATTTTATCTATTTTTCAGTCATTATAATGAGAGACTTGAATTTGGTGTTTTTTTGACGTGTTAAAGATTTTTGTAGCACTATCGAATGGAGAATGCTCAAGTTCACCTGGCCACACTGGCCAACGCCCCGTCGTTTTTTCACATATCCCCTTTCCAGTATTCCTGGAGGGCGGGAATTTATTAAGTTCAAGGAGTACAGTGAAGTGCAACAGATCAGACTTTTGCAGGTAAGGAAGGGCATAAACTTAAAAGTTCCTATAAGTAGACTACAATATTTACAGGGCCACGTTGGACCTACCTCAGGTGTCCATAAAAAAACAAACATTTTAAAAGTTTTTTTTTCTTCGTAATATTCTGGTATTTTCTCTTTTATTTTTGAATCACTCTCTAATTCATTTTAAATCTACCTATATTCAAACTCTTTCTCCTACACAAGCATACAACGGTGCAATATATTCGCTTAGTGTTGCTGTTCGCCACGGTGCACCGTCGCGTTTCGCGCCCCCGTTCACGGGCGCGCCTACGCTAAACGCTATTTCTTGGTGTTTTTTTCTCATTAAGTAGGCAACATTTGAATTCGGTCGTTTTACTAAAATAAAATATAGATACCTAACTTTTAGTTTCAGTACTTAACGCAATTTTGCCAAAAATTGACTTAAGAACTTTTACCCCGTGACCACAGATGGTCTCCACCGCGCTACATGGGAGTTAAAAAGACCTGCTTGGGTTTCCCAAAGCGGCGGAACTCGCGTGCGCCGGCGAGCGCTCCGCGAAATTAATTGACGGGCTCCGCTGCTTCGTCCGGCCCGGTCGCGCCGGCCGGAAGTGGTCACTGGTGCTGGTTCATTTCGTGGGATCGGGCCCCGCGCGCGCGCAGACCGACTGGCAGAGATTGAGAACGATCAATGAGCTTTAATGAATTGGATTGGATGGGAGTTACGGGCCCTGTCAGCCAAATTCATTTCCGTTAATGAATATTGATATTGGTTACATCCAGATTAGTAGTATCAGGCTTTTATTAGACTGCTGTTATAAACAGAATTATGGAATATTTCTTAGTTATATCATTTATATTCTTCCGACAAATTTATAACGATTGTCTCAAAATTTGTCATATCGAATTCATATCGTATTGAGTATCTCAAATACTTTACAAATGCATTGAGAACGAGGATGTTTAATTTCTTGGCACCGGCACAATTTTTAGCATGGAAAGCTCGAGGATAGAATAACATTGACATACATTTTAATTGCTTCTAAGTTGTTTTTAAAAAAATTCTACTCATTGGAGTTGTAGAAAAATTGTAATGCTAAAACAATTGGCCTATGTGAGCAAATTTTATGTTCCAAATTCGCTATTGCTTTGGTTTTTTCGTCATTGGTTTCGTCGATCATTTGAAAACGCATAAGAAGCAAACGTTAATGCGTCGAGTTACTTACTTCATACATTATCAGTAATGATAGAGTACACGGAATATTTCAAAACAGATTTTAGAAACTCACTTCTGTGTTTCTTGTTGTTACTTGTTCAGACCTCCCTCCATCTTTGTTACTTGGTAAGTCAAATTTTCAAAATTAAACAACAGATTGGTTTCAAGGATTTTCTCAACAGAAGCCTTAAAATGTTCTTTACCAACTTGAAACTTTGTCACTTTTATCAGACAAATTGCCAGGTGACATAGGAAATGCGTGATATCGAGGTTAATAGTAGTTCAAATACGGTACAGCGTATCTGTTGCTTAGTAATAGGTATCAATAAGTCATCAAGTAACTCAAATTAGTAGTTTTGCTAATTTTTCCCTACAAGGACCATCAAAAAGTTAACTGTCGTATTACAATGATAATGCATGACATGAATTCTATTTCACAGTAGAAAATTGTCATTTGACGCTAATATTTTCGTAAGAGATATACCCATACAAAATTTGTTTTACAAATGTTTTAATGCTTGCGTAATAGACGAAATTGAAAATGGACCTTTTATTCTGTATTTCCTTATGTACGTACTACTGATACACCAAATACGTGCAACGTAAATACGCATTCCACTATTAGCTAGAACCGCTAGAATTATCGAGCTCAAGCATATGTTTTATATATCCTTCCAATGTGTATCTCATTGTTTAACAAAAAAAATTGTGTGAACTTTTTGATATAGCTCTAGAAACCCTTCTGAATACAGTAATGGTACTTAAGGATAAAACAATTCTTTACGATTAATACAGGATAACATTTTTGCGAAACAAAACACTGGATAAAACTTTCTAGCCTTAAATCCACAAGGTTTAGCGAAAAGGTCAACGATGAAATGAACGTATAGGTCCTAACCATTTATCACTGACCTTTACTAGCATATTCGAATAGTCCAGTGCTCATCAAAAAGTTAAAACACATTTCTTGGGGGTGATCGCGTAGAGCCGGTACCACAGGATCACGTTTGTGATAATTGAAACACTATCATGGCTTCCCGATTTCAAACTAATTTTTCTTCCTTTTTTTGACATCCGAAAATAAACAGAATTGAAAATGTAATAAAAATTCGAACCATGCTCATTTACAAAAACATCTCTTGCAACACGTAACTGTCAGAATACAGTACGCATCTCGCGAAGAAAATGTAAAAGATCGGAGTTAGATGTAAGTAAGAAAAACGAAAACATTATGATATTCTTTGAATTTTTTAAAACGATTTGACTAATCTTTGCGTATTTCGGTCAGAAAATTAAAATTATTTTTTGACATTCCTCATCAATAAGTGCCGTTCTGTAACGTCTCCGAGCTGGACGTCCAGACAACCACCTGGTACAAATAAGAATCTTCGCTAACACTCCTATGCTTTTTTTCATTGATGCGATTTTGCTCCAGTATGGGTTTCCAAACAGCCTCCTCGAAAGCCCAGGCAGCCATTCGCCGATATTTTTTCAATGCGATCCGGTTTAATTATTTATTTACTTAGCTTTCTTTTCAGATGCAGCTAATAAAGATTAAAACACACAATTACAAACTACACATTGAAAACATCTCATTTTCATACCTTCATTAGCTTTTATTTTCTCATGTCGTAACTTCCCTGCTCACTCCATTTTTGTACATCCCTATCTTTACGTGTTTGTAATACTAACGTAAAATGCGCTTAGAAGTTGAAAAAAACTCTGCAGCTTTGTGGCCACAAGAGAGGTGACTATGGTTTCTTTACGTAGAAAGAAACTTTTAAGACAATGAATTTCAATTTTGAAAATATTTGCTATTTACGTGTTGTGTTATGAAAATGAACCTTTTTTCTTTGTATGTAAATAACGGTTATACTGCATATTTTCTACATCATACTATGTTTTCATGGAGACATTTTTTGTTGAAATATTTGATTTATTTGCCGTGTTATACAGGATTCCAATACTTGGTCTTGAGTAGCGTCCATGCTGCTTCAGAGGAAACCATCTAGGTGGTTTTGCATATGAGTTTTACATAAATGCTTGATTTGTACAAATAAAGTTAATAAAATTCACTGCGTCGCCCTGCGAGATTGACTGGCTTAGGTGGCTCAGGGCTGCAATTAATGTCGCTGCAGTGCCTCTGACCTGGATGTCCTAGGTTCGAGTCCCGACGGTGGCAAGATTTTCGACACAGCTACAAAATTAGGTCAAATTCAGCCGCTGTCTGGAGAATTATAGCGGGCGGCTGCTCCGATCGGTAGTTATTCATACTTTCTTCAATCAGCACCAGACGAATGCCAGAGCAGTACCTAAACAAACGAGTCACGGGCTACACGTGATCTTTCCTTTGTCTTTCTTGTCCTGTCTTCAATTTTATAACACACACGCTTACAGGCACTGCTCTAGGAGACATGTCGCGAGACCAGAAGGTAGCTTCGGGATTGTTTCGGCTGGGGCGATTCGGCGTTGGTGGGAGATAGCTTCTGGGAAAAACTACGCTAGTAGACGTGTAGATCTGTGCCGGATCTCGCAATATCCAGCAATAAATCATGCACTACAATTACGAGACTAATGCCCTCGGCCGTTATCGTGTCCAGAGGCACATATCGTAGGCTTTTCCTTCGGTGATGTTGGCTAGTGCCCTTGAGGGGGGCGTGGCCCATGGCGACACTTGTTGCGTGCGGGAGCCCTCGCTTTCCGGCTGGCTGCCCTCGACCCCCGCTTCGCGGCCTCCGGCGGCACGACCCCCCCCCCCCCTCCCGCCCTCCGATGGAGCGTGGCGGCCTCCGAACGCCGTGCGGATCGCGAGAAATTTGTCTCCCCGGCGGCGTCACCGCGTCGGCGCTCCGTCTGCGGGCGACGCTTGCGAAATGGCCCTCGACGCTTTTCTTTCGTCACTGTCCTCCGGGAGAATGGGGGGAGAAGTTTGGAGTTGCATTTGGAAGCTGCAGGGCGCAGTGTTCACAGCGCCTATCGCGCCTTGTTTGACCTTCCAGCGGGCGCGCGTAAAATGTTCACACCAGCAGACGTGTGTCGTAAATTTTACGACATTCAATGACTCTTGAAAAAAAATCAAAGAAATTGTAGAACAATGGAATTTTATGTCGCATTAAAATATCTAAGAATGGTATTTACTACCAAAAAATATATCCGTTGATAAACGTTCATATTTATTATCAAAAAGATCTTGTTCCGATCCAGTGTCGTTCTGATGCTCTTCTATAGTTTCAACATTCGTTTACTGTCACTGTCACTGTCACCATTCAATTCATGATCTTCCTCCGATCAGACAGCTCTTGAAGAATATTCTGATTTTCGTTCACATTAATTCTTTAGCTGGACATTTTACAGAAAATTTCGATTAGGCCAAATTATTATACAATATTTTAGCACAACAGCCGGCGCGCAGCGTAAAGTTTACGTCACTATACACTTATCCCGAATAGAGCGTTACAAAAACTGAATATAGCGTGCAAACTAAACAGTGGCTGCAGGAATGCATCACTAAAGATACCTGCAAGGAATACCAAGAACGCAGAAGTCTTTGACAACAATGAGTTGACATCAAAACAAAAAAAATCTTCTGTTGTAAAATTTACGACAGCGCGCCCGCTCGAAGGTTAAAAGGCGTGGAGTGTCGCCGCACGATTTAAGTGTTCCCTCTGTTGTTATTTAACATTACTTCGTGAAACAATGTTTGTGTGAGGGTACAGGCGCGATTTGGCGGCAAACGGCTGGGCGAAATCGAGATCGTAACTAGATAATGGGATTCATTGATTAGTGTTGCTGGGCTAGCAACGGCTAAGGTCATCACGTCATGTCCTCAAATAATGTAAATATTTGAAGGAAAGGCGTCACGGAACAATGGAGATGGCAGAAAGATAATCTCTATAGTAAACATGATAGGTTTCTTTAAAAACTGTCTCTTCGGCCCCATCTATGCCTGACTTTTCTGTACGTGGAGATGTTTGTAATGGGCTCGAATTCCGCATAGATGGTTTGAATTATGCTTAGGTTGTTTTATAGAGTCATTGTAGCTTTGTTTCTCGTACCAATATGTTGCCCATGTGGAAATCGTCCCATCAGTATTCATTTATTTCATGAACATTAACTCCTCGTAATGTCGTATTTAATAAAGTGTCAGGTGTCACTGGCACGGCCTGCGCACAAAACGGGAGTATTGCTATAAGCTTCCTCCGTCTCCCATGCTCAGAAACGACTGACATACTTCTCATGTACACGCATATGCATACGCACATAAGAATAAATTTAATTCTTTTGAATAATAATAGGAATTATCTTTCGGACTGAGCCTCGACAGATAATGTATTGTGCAAAATCCTGTGAAAGAGGAATTAGTCGAGTTTTGAAATATGTCGTCTTCATTGAGGCTTCTACTGTGATAAGCCAGAAAACCCGGGTTTATTTTGAACAGGAAAAACGGCATTTAATTGCTTGCATATAGGACGCTGAGTTAAAGAATACGCGTCGTTAGTACAACCGATCAACAAGTTACAGTATTCCATACTTGACAGAACGCTATTCATTTGGGAGCGTGGTCCCTAGGAAATTATATGCAGGAGGCGAGAAGGTGGCATTGGAAGTCGAAAGAATATTGATATAACCATTCTCTCACCAACCCCCGACTAGAATGGATGCCTGCAAATGGAACGGTGCGAATATTATTTCATTTGAGATTGGGTGATAGCTTAATAATAGAGAATGGGGAACTTATAATTAATTTTGACAGCTTTGTATCGCAAACATTAAGAAGTCAAAGGTGTCATTAGAAGTTGAGTTGTTATTTCTAATTTAAATTAAAATAGACTCCGTGTTCCAAGGAGATTTATATTAGAATAGATCCATAGATGAAGAGTAGTTTTTAGTAAGTCAAATTGAAGATAGTCGCGCGTAGGTGTTTTATGCGAAGCCCAGACAGGGAGAGTTGCGCTCGCCAATTAACTTAGTTAAATTTATTGAATTCTATGAAAGTACCGAATAATTTGGAATACTCCGGGAACTATTTCTAACTTTTCCTGCTGTTAGACAATATCACGATAAGAGGGACAATCATGAGGACATCGTACGGACGACATGAAGCCTGAAGAAGTGGAAGTCAGCCGAGAAATCATAGCGCGCGAAGATTACCGTAAACTTAGGAACTTTATTCGAATACTTAAAGTATTGAACAACGGAAAGTTTAATTACATCGTTGATGCGTTCAACAGAATTTGTGATAGAATCACAACAAATGTTAATTCCTTATTATTGAAAAAAAGAAAAGACTAATAATTTGTAGTAGTTGCCATCAACCAAATAACAGGTTTAACCCAATAGAACTTCCAGGAATCGCAATTCTGTACAGAGTTGCAGTCCACACATAAAAATAAAAAGGTAACACGTAATATGTCGAGACACGCGAGGAAAAAAATGAAAGGAAAATCACGATAGTCATGGTTAAATATTGAGCAAACTGACGAGCGTAGCAGGACAAAGAAAGTTAAATTAATTATAACATAATTAAATGCGGTATTAGTCGGGGAATGAAACTGATTAAATAAGTGGAAGGAATCATATAGTTCACTAAGCCAGAAATTTAATTATTAAAATAAGGAACTAATAAAATATTAGATATTTCACCCTACCTAATATGGTGATTGAATAAACTTAATATAAAATACTTTTTATTAAAAACAAACTATCTTATTAAAAAAACATCGTGCTCCCTTAAACTTTCGTTTTAAAAACCTCTATATTAAAAACATTGTGCTCCCTTCCGCACGCGAAGGTGGCGTGCCTGCGGCAGGACAAGTGATTTACTTATTTTCATTACGTACAGCAGGGGACGGTTCACTCGATAATCTTCTTTGAAATTTTTCTTTCGAAGCAAGCAATTCTGAGATTTTTTTGCACCTTCAGACAAGAAACTGCTTTAATGGCCAAATTTGGTAAAAGATGCTTATATGATACCCACGTGTCATGGATGCCAGATAGTATTAAACGAAGATTTTTTAGTTTATTCTGGTCGAACCCGGATTGCAGAAGCCATTCCAAGACTTTTACGGACAGAGTAACGGTTCAGTTTCAACTGTACTCACTGGCTAGGCTAAGCATACATTTAATTTCATATATTTTCGTCAAAGAACAGTTAAAACTGAGTGCGAACATATGGGGGAGAATTAATGCACAATTTATGTCTTAAGAATAAACGGAATAGTAAGGCATATGCAAATACTGTTATAGTGTGTTGTGGTGACACTGATATGAAATAGTTTTTTTTTCATTTTATTGTTTTCAGAAAGCGATTACGCAGTCGTTATAATAAAATAATTGTTGAATGTATCTCTCAATTCCATTTATATCCAAATCGATGTGAATCACATGGCAGCCAGTTATCGTGTAGGAAACGTATCAGAATGTTTTACAATCTTTGCTGAAAATTATGTTTATCGAAAATGGTGACAATCTTGTTCCTAGAAGGTATTTTTAATTTGAATTGTATTACAAAGGCTTTAGCAAGTTTTCATATACATTTTTCGAAAAAAATATAACTTAGCAAGATTTAAATATTTTAACGATATTTGAATAAATGATAATGCACTTTGCTGGAATTTGCAGGCGACGTTGGTCGGTAGAAATTTAAATACACGGCAAATAACTTCGTTGTTAAAAAATACGTGGTTGGTATATTTCGTTTTTTCTAACGTGGTCCGATGACATTAGAACTATTATTAGACCCCCTGCCTTATAAATTGAATATTTTTAATTAATTCGCCAACGTTATTCTCAACTGGAGCTCGTCGCCTCAGAAATGTTCTTATCAATGTTAAAATATTCATTTTATAAGACAGTATGTGTAATAATGACAATGTCATCGGCCACGTTAGAAAACACGACATATATTTGAACTACAATAAACATCATCTTTCACTCTCCAGTACTACGAGGGGCTGAATTTGTTCCCGCGAATCAGATGGTGTGCGTGTAATATTTTTAATCAAAGGATGATCCTTTCGCACAGTTCTATACTACTAATGACCGCTGTCTTCAAATTGCTTATACTCATAAATTGTAAAGAATGTGCCATAGTTAATGAAAGAAATTAATCGGCATGAGAGGAAGAACTGTTCTTTCACTTATTGAATAAAAAGTTTGGAAGATACAAGTTTGTTTGTTGTAAAATTTTTCGTGATATTTTGGTGTTTCTAAAAGACGTTTATCTACTGCAAAAAAGGGAAATAAATCGTAATGATACAGCACTTGCTCCGAATTATCAGCGGGAAAATTATTAACAGCCTCACGCAGGTAATCGAAAAACCATTTGTAGAATTTGGTACAAAATAAACCAAATGGAAATACTGCATTGTTCTTTGGACTTTCTCTTATCGTGAATTGTAATATTTACATCTATTACTTAAAAAATTTGTCAGATATGTTTAATCGTGCCGTAAGGGGAAAATACTATTCTCATATTATTTGCCGTTGTGTTTTTCATCCAAGACCATCGGCTTTCTTGATAAACTCCACACGCCCAACAAAGAACCGTTTTCCGACAGCGCCCTTTCTGCCCGGCCGAGCAGACGTTGCTTATTCATTGCTCTCGCGGAAACGTATGTTCAAACTTTGCGAAAAGTTACCGTTATCGGATTAGCTCGCAACAGCAGGCGAGCGCCCGCTTGCTCGCGCATCCACTACGGCGGAGAGGGCGGGGCCGAGCTGCCTCCGCCCGACGCGAAACAAACGGACATGATTCCCGATATTTCCTCGGACGCCGTAATAAACTGCTTCGCCGAGCGCGGGAGCCGCAATTTCTGCGCGAGCCACCGGAGGCGCCACCGCAGCGCGCGCTGGCTGTCCGAATCGTCTCCTGCGCCCCCGGTCAGCGCTGTCTGCGCTTGGAGCCTCGGGGTTCCGCTCGTCCTTCATCTGCTCTGAGCGGCAAAGATTGCTCAGGGCGTCAACTGATGTCAGTGCAGTGCCTCTGACCGGCAAAGATGGCTCAGGGCGTCAACTGATGTCAGTGCAGTGCCTCTGACCGAGAGGTCCTGGGTTCGAGTCCCGAAGGTGGGGTTTTTGATAGATAAACAGCCGAACAGGTCGCATTCAGCCACTAACTGAAGGAGAATTCTAGCGGTCGGCTGCTCTGATCGGTAGTTTTCTCCGATCAAGACCGGCCGAATGCCGGAGCATTACACTAACAAACGGGCCACGAACCGCGCGCGATGCTTCCTTCTTCCTCCTTGCCCTATCCCCAACCTTACACTTACTCACTCGCGCGTACACTATCTCACTTGCCGGGAGACCAGTCGGGAGCTTAGAGTTTGTTCCGTCTGGAGCGGTGCCACGCTAGTGGAGATATGTGGTTGGGGAAATCCCCGCAAGCCGACTTAAGTCGGCGCCGATCTCGCCTTCCAGGGAGAAAATATTACCGCCACTTGCCCGCAATGAAATCTTCAAGGAATAATGACCTTAGCAGTTGATGCTCCCGGAATCACCAATCAATCGTCTGTTCTGTAATTTTCATATTGTTTACACCCTACTTGCGTATAACAAACTATGTAGTTGGTGTGATGTAAAATGTAGAAGAGGCAAATCGTAGCAGCGCATAAACATTAGAATCGTACATTTTACATGAATTCTCAATTAATGCTCTGTTCTTCAAAGAGCCTAAACGTATCCTACAACAATGAACATTATGAAATTACTTTTTATTGGGAAGGTCAAATTTGCCTGCATCGGCCTTTGCTATTCTACCTCCAGGCATTTTTTTAATTCACAGTGTGCAAAATATCACTACACTTACGGGAATATTTACCACTGTACTTGATGCGCCCCAAAATAAGTAAATAATCATTGAATCGAGAATTTTAAAAAAAATGCCGGTCATGTTTGTTGCGAGAAAATGAATATCAAAACTTGTGCAAAAAACTATTGTACATTTAATTTGTTATACGAGTTCGTGCCATACATGTTTCACGAAAATTGAAAATTGTTTAAAGAAGCGGCTTGAGAACCCGGGAGAATTGGTTGTCTACGCGGTCGCTAGTTTTACGCTTCTCTAGAGTAGGAGCATCGACGCCGGCTGCTGGCGTGTCATCCCTGAGCACTGGAGTTCCAGTCTGGATAGTTTCCTCTGCAATGCACTCTGGATAGTTTCCTCTGCTTGCCAGCAATATGTGCTTGGTGCAGGGGAAAGTATGAAGGGCAAAGCAGTGTATTTTTGGAAGTTTCTCGGCTTCCTTTGTCTCTCATTCCACATTATTCGTACATTATTCATGTATCATTGTGTTTATCATTATGAGATCATCCCTAAAATCTGTATGCCCCAAACCTACATTTTATTGATCATTCTAGGCTACGCAGTTCAGACTCAGATATTGAAATCACAATAAATTACGTACACAGTCTGCTTGTTGCTGGCATTTTTTCCATATTTTTTAGTCTAAGGTGGATAAAAGCGTTCTTGATTTAATTGAAGATTCAAATTTCGATTCCATATTTATTTAATGCAATATATACTGTATATATTATATTGACGTACAGATAATGGTATTTTACTTTCTCACTTTTGATTACACAATATAAAGTATTGTAATGCTGCCAGAAAAAACGACGAATTTTGGATAGAAAGTTATTATTGTCTGCTAACTTACTGTTAACGAAAGAGTAGATAAATCTTTGTCCCTATATAAAGTAAATTACTTTCTCTAACACGGCTGTGCAGTCAGAATCCATCTTTTGTGAGTAATTGATACTAAGAAATCTATTCACGGCAAAACATATCCATCCGGTCTGTCTGCCTGTGAATAATAATAATAATAATATAACATTATTTTTTCTTACAAACGGCTACCAATTTTGACCTTGGATAGCAAGGACGTTTAAGAGAATAATTCTCTTAATTCACAATTATTGTGCAGATCTCATGTTACTTGAAATCCCTGGTTTTTGGAAAATTGCAAAAATTTCAAATCTGTTCGGCGTCTTCTTATAACTACAATTATGAAGATAATTTTTGTCCTTAATGAAACTTATTCATCAAAAAAATCCTCAATTAGGATTACGTTGAATCTTTCGAAAATGAATATTTTTTAGCATAATTTTGCGTGAAACGTTGGCATGTTTTTAAATTTTAAATAATTTTTTTTTTTCAGAAATCGCTCCAATTTTTTTTGTTAATTTTTTTCACGTATGTAGCAAAATATGGCAAGGAAAGTGGTGCTGGTCCCATTTTTGGCGCATTCTCTGTATTTTAGAAAATTGAAAAAATATTCGAAATGGTCGAATTTCCAAATTATTCGGAAGCGTATAGACGTTAGAGATAGAAATAGATAAATGGGGATTGAAATGACTTAAGACAACGGTGACCACGTAGAAACACAACTCTTAACATCATAAAACTTCCGTTATATTGATATCAAATTTTGTATCAAATACAAAATTGACGCAGGATGGAAACTTTCTGAAAAATAAAATGTGACTGGTGAATATGTTGATTTTTACGATATTGCTTCAATATACCAGACACAAAACATAACTTGTCTTAATGATTTAATTAAAACGGGAATACAATATACGATCACTAATTTCAGGTTCAGCGTAGAAGATGGGATCAGCAGACAGAGAAATGAAAAAGTTGCTTCTGAAGGTAGCTACAGTTACAGTCGTGGAACCATATGCCGACAACAACGAAGGCTTTATTCGGGAAGCCTCGGCGATTGTCAAACCACGAAGCCAATCCGTCACTCACTGTCACTGCCACCGAGTAAAATGGTCAAGTGCAACAGTCGTTGCCGCTGCTGCGTCTCTGTCCGGGCTCTACAGAGTCGGAAGGCGACGGTGGCATATTTTCAACAATAACTCGGTACTAGTCAGGTCGAATTCAGCCATGGTTTACAGAAAAATTCTTTGAGCCGGCTCCTCTGGTTTCCGTTTCTTCTTCAATCAATTCTAAGCGAATGCCGGAACAAAACTTTAACAAGGCGGCCATGGTCTGCGGTCGATCTTTCTTTCCTCTTCCTTTTCCTATCATGTCCCCGTACACACACTCACACGATTCATTACACACACGTGGAGAGGCCAGTCGGATGTCGCCGTTTCCACCGCACCTCCGCCACCACTATTTCCACTACCACTACCACCCCCACAACCACCGTCATCTCCGCCACCAATACCGCCGCCACCACCACTACCACCACCACAATCGCCTCTGCCACCACCATCACCACCGCCGCCGCCACCACTACAACCACCACCATCACTACCTTCACAACCACCTCCATCACTACCTTCCCCACCACCATCACCACCCGCACCCCACCACCTTCACCGCCGCCGTCACCGGCCGAGCCGTGGCCTCATCTCTCGCAGCCGCGTTTTACGTCTCTTTTACGGCGTAAATATAATTTGCAGCGCTGTTTTAACTCGATTGCGAGTGCGGCGCGGCCGCCCCAATCTCGCGGATGCGCGACTCCGCCCCGCCCCCGCCCCCGCCCCCGCCCCCGCCACGGCCCCGCCTCCACCGCCACCGCCTCTGCCGGCGAACGGCGAACAGGGGAGGGGGCGATGGGCAAAAATTGGGGCGGGGGCGGACGCGTAGAGCTCGCAGACTGTCGCCTTCGCAACTGCAAGATTGCTTTAAACTAGAGCAAGAATAGTTTTGTTTTCACGCTGATCTGAGGAGTGAATAGTTTTGGTTAGTTTTCCTTCTACAATATTCCTGCATCGAAATTTAACCTTTGTTTTATGTCATTGTACAACTTTTTTACAAACAAAACTCCTAGGTAATTTTGAGTTTGTAAGGCAGGTGAAGGAGGATATAAACAAACGAAACGGAATTACGTATTTCATCGTCGTAAAAATACGAGGGTTCCCCCAAAATGCATACTTTCAGCGCAAAATAGCCCAACTCTAAGTGATATCCCTTGTTTAAGTTAAGAAATCTCTCTTCTCAGTACTCGTTTCGAGAACATATATTGTTTGTATGCAACTTTTAACTCTATATTAGTATTAAACGAATTAAAAACATTATATAAGCACTTTACAACCAAGTTTCATGATGCAAAGGTTATCTTATCGAGGTTGAATAATCGTAAATTCATTTAGACTATATGACGTTTTTACTCCGGTAATCCAGAATATATTCTGGTTAGGACCAGTGCATTGTGAAAATCTTTTGAAACGGTGAATGATTGTGCGTGATTAATTCAGCTCCAGTACTGCTTTATTGAATTTCATTTGATCGCAAATTTGTTATCAGTATTTCAGCATCTATATTTTAGTATTGATAATAAAGCCTGAAATACATGTTTTCAAATGAAATGAGAATTTTCAGAATTGTTTTTCTTTTCGACAGCGGACGATATTAAAATAGCAATAGTGATTGTAATCGAATACATTAATTACTCGGTTTTGAATGGGAGAAACGAACGATATCATTACATATTTATCGACATCATGAACAACGGTAAAAAGGATGATGGATTCATTTCTATTTGTTTTTTTAATAACATCAAACTATTTTTCAAAAAAATTATGTTAATTTAAAATTTTCTTTATTTAAAGTGAGATCATTAACCGTGATTTGTACAGAAATCAATGTTCCTTCACTATTATGCCTATTACCGTGATAGTTTATTTGTTTACCGGTTTACTTCATATTCGAGTGGCTTGAGTTAGGGTATGTTGTCACAATGAAGTAGTTCCGGTTTCACTTATCTCACGGCGGCCGCAGTATCTCACCTTTATTTCATGCTCGAAAAGATGATAGTGAGAATGATGGCTTTCAAGCAAGTGATGCAGTGAGTAAAAACGATATAGTAGGTTCCAAAATGGGAGTTAGGTGAAATGGAAGATCCCACTGACATTTATTATTCACAGATTTCACACTGAAATGGTGGAATTCGAACCGTAGTTTATATGGGTTCTTCAGTTTCCCCTACAACTCGAATATCTTGCAATCATATTACTCTTTTTATTCGAATTAATTAGAAGATCTGTCTAATAAATTAAAATGTTCTTCACACAGTAAACGTTCATTGCTTGAACAAAGAAACCTCTCTCGCGTTGTACATATTCCTTTCGATAAAATTTTCACCCAATTAATAATTTAACTCAGTGAAATTTTCTTTGTCCTTCACGTGCAAAGTCGTCATTTGCCATTGAAATTTTAATACTGAGAACCTAAAACAAAAATATTCATCGGAAGTAAAACAATGCAATACTCTAAAATACTATTAGTATTTTACATACTATAGTATGTAAGGAATATTCTACTGCTATATCTGTTGCAGAAACTGCCCAAAATATAATTACTAATTATTATGAGTTACATTTCCAATTATTGGAATTGAAAAGATGGAAGGATCTGAATTAAAGGAATGGCGCTGCACGTTGCAAATGGGTCGGCAATAGCCGCGGAGATTCTTGGTTGCGGTTCGTCTTCAGGGGAGCTCCACAGCCGCAGTTCCTCGTCCGAAAGCTGAAGAACGCTGCGCGGGGCGCACTAACTCGTCGCTGTTAAAAGCCCGTAGCAGCCTCCCTTTGGTTTGGATAATCCGGAAAGGTCCCTTGGCCGCGCCACACACTGCGTCGTGGAGTCGCGAAGTGGGGCGATGCTGCCTAGCGATGGCCAGCAAACAGACACCAACGGCAGTGGTCAGAAACAAAAGACGTTCGAGCCATAGACATGTAGTACTAGACTGGGAACGTCGTATCTCTTAGCGTTGGCACTACTGAAGCCAGTCTTCCGCTCGTCGCCGTCTTATATAATTACAGATTTTTTTGCTGTCAGAGTTATATACGGTTATTTTGAGCTTCTGTATATATTTTAATCAATTTCTGTTGGTCTGTGGCAATTGCTTAGTTATTAACATCATGGCGAATAGTTGTATTGTGTTTGAAAGTACTTTTTAGATTAATTAAATTAAACTCTTATGTTCAATATAATTTTAACATATTATTGAAAAGAAACAGGTCAAAGTAACCAAGTGGCGTTTCTTTCAATGCAATATACAAACGTCAAGTTTAATTTACCTGTAAAAAGTAGTGTAGCTTTGATGTCAACTTTCTTCCATCTCAATAAGACTCTCATCGTTTTCCATGACCCATAGTGCAAATGCCGAAATGATCCCTTGCCTTTACTTCTGGATTTTAAATGTGGCTTTTATCATCGCCATGAACATCAGTCATTGATTGAGACTAGTGTTGTTCCTGACATTAAAATACAAAATAATAGTGTTTAAAAAACCTTGTCATCAATTGTCTTATCCTTAATATTATTTTCTATGTAATATTCTAGTTTTCTGAACAGCTATGTATTGAAAACATAAGTTATTGAAAACCTTCTTATGGAGCATAGAGAGATAGCATGCCTTTGAGTGAAACTATAGTGACACAATATGCCGGTGAGCAAAATCGCCCGCCGCCATTTTGCGTCAATTCTTAAAGAGTCGTTCATCACCAGTCTAGTATTATATGTCCATGGTTCGAGCAGAAGAAATGAATGACGATTTGCCATTTTTATGATTGTTCTAATAGTTGCCAAACGTTACGGGAAGTTCAGAGAATTCAATTGCATGCACTTCTTTGACAGAAAAATTGCCATGAGAAATAATTCTGCGTCATTTTTTCAAAATATCGCTGAAAGAGGAATGTCTGAATTGTTTTTGACTAGTAAAATTTCATTTCCACTGAAAGCTTCATCCTGTCGAAATTTCTAACTGTGCATTTACTGCATTTCTTATTACCCATAGTAAGCAAAAATAAATATTCTGCTGTCGTGTGAGATTAAGAATATCTTATTACATAATGATGATTAGAATAAGTTTTTAAATAAGAATTTTTAAGGAATCTATGTATAAAACACTGCCAAAAGCAATGATTTAAACACGTCGGTCATTGCAAATTTGAAGTTTTGACTGCAACTTTCACTAAATCAGGTACGAGGTTTTAAGGTGTAAATTATATAACAAGTGACAGTGATGTAAAATGATATAGTGATACTATTAGTTACGCACGAGAACTGCCATAACAAATAAAACTAAAGAAAGCTGGCTGATCACGAGCCATCCGAGGTCTTCGGAACGTTCTCAAATTTTAAAATACTGAAATTTTATTTATTCCGTCGGTGTTCAAAACAAAACAATACAATACATTGTTACGAGTTCAGGAATTGTAGGTAATAACATTCATGAAATATAGTTAGCCCTGTTGTAGAAATTAAAAAACATGAGAGTTATTTATCTTTCACGGTCAAGTGTCACACATTGTAATTTTGTAATTTTACGTTGTCAACTGCAGTACTGCATATACAGTACCCCAAAATAAATACTACAGACTTTGAGAATGTGTTACAATATTCCAGGTGATATAGCGAGGTCGAAGTTTCTTTTTGTTTTCTCGCTCTGGACTAGATTGATCATCTTTAAGACCCCTAAATGCCCAATATTTTTGTAACATTTATTATGAGACTCCCTCTTCCGTTCATACTAATATATTGATACCTTAAAGGGGCTTAATACATTCCAGTTATTCAGCTTTGTATTGGGTGGTTAATAGCTAGACTTCAATTTCTTGAAAACCCTAACAACGTCCACGTAAGTGGAGTATTGGTAAGGATATTTGAATAACCAACAATAATGCTCCAACGGGATGGTCGACCACTTCAGAATACTGACACTCAACTGTTTTGGAAATTTGAAATGATCACTGAACATTAGTAATGTATTTAGTAATAACAACACTAATGTCCTCCAAGAAATGCGTCCCCTCCACCAATACTAAAGCAGTGTAAAAATCCGCTGCAGCTGTTCTGCGGTAGGTAGACGATATATGAAATTTACCCACGAAAGGTTTATTCCGAACTATGTGTTTTGGGCGCCAACTTAACTTGTCGGGCGATCTAGCCGATCTCACTTAGCCCGTGTTTTACTTCCACGTCTGATTCCGGCTGCTGTGAAACGCGAGGGGATGAAAACATTCGTGATAAATCGGGCTGTGACATGAATAACGCAGTGAAGCATGTTTGGTTGATTTGCACTATACATTTACTCAAAGAATGTTCTTAAATCTTAACTTAACCTATTGTACGTTTCGAGGTATTTGATCTCGGCAGGGCGAGCAGCGTCAGCATCGGCGATGCGTTTTCACGCAGCGGACCCTTTGGCGTTGTGCACAGTTCCGTCCAACAGTCCAACCGCCGAGTAACGTCCACAATCTATTATTGCCCGTCACAGTGGAAGTGTGATGAGCTCCAAAGGCGCATGACGTATTATGAGCACAAGGTCAAGGCGTTGCGTTTCTGCAAACGATACAGTGTGTGTATTTTATCGTTCGCCGAAGATTCGGGCCACACCGTCCGACGTGTTGAGGGCTCGCTCGCCCAGCAAAGCACTTACTCAACGCCCGTGCTGATATACGGGAACTATCGCTACGCTTAACTTACCTTCAAGAAGATGCTGAAAGTGGTGTCTTTCGGCCCGTACGCATTCTTGATACCTCCGGAACATACTCAAAGTTTCAAAGGTTTACCCTTTGAAGGAGGAATTGCTGCTATTTTCTCTTCAGTAGAACGCCTGTTGTGTGAGACGACATTCGTTTATCAATTAAAATTCCATGGGTGCTACGTTTCTTGACAAGCTTCAAAATTGTCGATCGATGTGGAATATTTACGCCCCGAAATTTGTTAATAAACCTCTTCTGGCAGACTTAAGTTGAAGGAAGATATCGTAAAGAAATATTCTCTGCTTCGAAAACAACTTCACGATGCACAGTTGAACGCTCTCGGGACACTGGTGTTTCGGCAGGTCGCGCCGAACAACAAACGCACCGGATGAATGGGGGCCTTGTTGACAAATCCCCGGGGAACTGGGGGCTCGATCGCTAAGACAAGCGATGCGTCATCTTTGGTAAATGATAAAATAAACACCCGGTACTATTTCTTGCAATACTGTCTCCCGGCAACAGCACAGGGAAGTAAGTCTGAGTCTGCATGGGACTCGGCGGCCTCCCCAGGCTGCCCATTAATGAAGTGAATCGTTTAGACGCGGTGGTTTTCCAAGCCATCGTGAGAGTCCGCGACAGAGGCGCATGTCCACGGGCTGTTCTTACGGTTACGGAATGAAAATATAGAACTCTATACGAGTGTATCAATTCGGAAGAAAACGAGCAATTAGGTAATGTAATGGGTTGCTATGGAGGCAAATTTGTGTAGAAAGAATCTGGCTGGAGTTCGAAACATATGGACGATTAAGTCGTGATATTTAAAGTGCAATAATTGTTTACATACCCAATTAATTGGGTCAAGTGCTTAGATTGGCGAGGGTATGAGATACGGAGATTAATTGGTGGTTCAAGAATACATCCGCACACAAGATATCTGCGAATGCGGAGCAGTTCGCAGATTGATTAGTTATCCAGAACTTTCGAACAGTACGTTCTGTTTGTTCGAACTTTGTGTTTTACTTGACAATCCTCGATCGCAGTGCCTACGTGGGCATACACTGTTGCGGGACATAACTAGAAATGTTCGCAATATCCAGAACGAGATCATTAATTCGAAAGTAGGAACGGTTAAGGAGAATGCTTCGGACTTCAATTTTGTGTTTAAATTGTAATACTTCATCAAACATGCGTTAGTTAGGCTAGATGATGTTTTTATAGAGAGGTGGCATCATAATTACAATAACTGAACCATCATTATACTCTGAGAGGAAGGTATTTTATGAGGCCAGAAAAATAGTTAAGGAAAAGGGTCTAGCTGCAGTATGGATGCGGAGAGGAATCACTTTTGTTAAACAATTACCTGACTCTGTTCCTATCAGAATTACTTCTTGTACTGATTTACAGAAATTGTCTCAATTGTGACTGCATTGTCCTTGTTCTACCGTCCCCAACAAACGAACTAATTATGTTACCAGTACTGCTGCATCTGAGTTTTCTATTGCTCATCTTAATGTCCGATCGTTAACGGCACATTTATCTGATCTGCGTAACTGCATGTACTTATATGACTTGATGTGTTCACTATGTCTGAAACCTGGTTAAGCGAGAATATTCCTGACTCTAATATTCAGATAAATGGATAAAATCTTATTCGTTGTGATCGTCCTCTAAGTAGAGGAGGTGGTGTATGTATCTACCTCAAATCTCAACTGAATTATTCAGTGCTAGATTTAGCATCTAGCTCCTCAGATTCAAGCGCCCATATTGAGGCTGTTGGCATATTGATAGATGGTCTGAGATGCTCGTGCGACAACTTGCCTTTAGCAATTGTCACTGCCTATAGGCCGCCTGGCTACATGCCCTCAGTCTTTTTTTTCAACGTTAGAGTCTATAATATCCAATATTGTGATAATGACATCTTCCATAGTTTGCTTAGGCGATTTTAATGTTGATATAGGTATCACATCGACGCAATTATCTTCTGCTAATGGTCTTGTCGCTGATTTTCAAAAATTCTTTAATTTTTCACAAATTATATCAGAACCCACTCGTGTGACTGCTACATAATCGTCAATTATTGACTTGTATTTGTATCTGATTCCCTGGAAGTGACTGATGTTGATGTATCGGACTCAGCGGGCATTAGTGACCATAAACTAATTTCCTGTAAAATTAAATGTCTTCCTAAGCAAAAGTTGCGGCACACTGTAATGTTCAGAGATCTACGATCTATACCGATTGATAATTTTAATGATGTGGCTACCAATGTTAGCTGAGATGATATTTTTGACGGTCAATCTATAGATGAGAAGGTATCTCTGTGAAAAACATTGTAAATTTATTAAACTTAATTTTTAATCTTTCTTCAGTGTTTCTTGATGTATTATGTTAAATTTTGTGTAACCTTCTTGATGTATATGTTTAGTATTACTTCAGTGTTTCCTGTTATATTTTATTGCCTCATATTATCTGCTATACACTTACAATTATATTTTACTTATGTAACTTTTTCAATTTCTAATCCTCTTGTACTTACATTTATGCTTTTTTTCAACTTATTCTTATTCTCTTTTGATTTTATGTTTATGATCTGTATTTTTCTTGTGGTTAGTCTGAAAAGCAGTAATTTAATTACTGAGACTCGCCTTTGTACTTTTTGTGCAATAAAGTATTATTATTATTATTATTATTATAAACAGATAATAGATTGCTGGTGAAGTTTGGTCATATTAATACTATATTGAGGTGTAAAAATTTAAACGTTTCAAAAATATCCAATTAAAGATGAAAATATGAAAGATGAAAATTCGAAGCACATAGTACGTTATCGCATATGTGTAACACACTTATAGATACATTTATGAGAATTGTTTTAGAAAGAAACTACTGAATGCGAATAAGTTGTGAAATATAAAGGCAACCACTTTACTTCTGATGTATTTTACAAAGACTTTAATAATTCGTTTAAGAAACATGTCTGCGTTTTAATAAAAATAGATAAAAAAGCTCTACAAAAAGGGTAAAAATGTTATTTTACTTACATGAGTGCATTGTAATACAATCTAACCTCGCACATCCAGAAAATATATTTTGAATGTGGACTCATTACAACGGCAATCAGGTATTTTCCATTGAGAAATTTCGAGCTGCTTTTACTATCATTGTTAATTGATGTACTTTATACATTTTCTCAATCTAATTAATTTTATCAAGGCCACAAATCAGCATTTTTATAGTCTATGCAGCCACGGCGAAAGTTCTTTTTGAATTTTGCACCTATCCCAATGCGCCTGATGCTGATTCGCGGTCTGTCGGTCTTCGGAGGTGTCGTCACTGTGAGGGGAGTGCCGTGATTGCTTATGTCCAAATCTAGTATTCCATATGCAAATGTGTCTATTCTCAATCATGAATGCCTCTCACAATAAATTCTACCGTGCCATTCCGTGTAAGAGAGAGGAGAACCGTTCTTAAGATCTCCAGCGAAGGAAAGGGGAAGTAATAAAGAGATAAGCTCCTCTTCGTTCTTCGCCACTCAGCCACTGATTGCTGTCAACCATACTCTTCTAGGCGCAAAAACGTTTATTATTCAGCAGTTTCTGTTACATTTTAAATAAAATACTAGGATTTACAATGACTGCAGAAGTACTACGTTTCGACTTTTTCCTTGTTTTCTGTACTACAGGACCACGGACCGCGCGTGATAATTCCTTTAACTTCCCTGTCGTTCTCCCCTTACACAAACGTACACTACCATCCATGTCGAGCGCTTAGAGCTGGTCCCAGCTGGGGCAATGTGGGAGAAACCTTGGGAAAATTCCAGGCAAATCAACGTGTAGATCAGCGCCGGACCTTACCATTCAGCGGGGAAGTATACCATCACTCCCGGAATAAAACATTCACTACACTAATGCATTAATGACAAGACTAGAAACTATCCTACTTTTACTTTCTTCTTAGGGAGTAGAGAGAAAGTTACGTAATGCTGCGTGAAAAAAACGACGAACTTGTGGCAGAAAAAACTCTTTATTACAGGGCTCTAGAAACGGAAAAGGATAAATCGAGATGTTAAGTTTAGAAAATATCTCCAACACGTGTTGTAGCCAGAATCCATGTTCTGTGGGTCCTTGATATCGAAAAATCGAATAACGGCGAAACGTCTGTTCTTGTGTCTGTGAACAACACTAGTGACTAAACGGTATTTTAATTTTGAGGGGTGCTTTACATGAAGCCCCTGGGACATACTCAAAATTTTTAAAAATATTGCTCTCTCGTTTTTGATTAAATTTTGTTGTTTCTTAGTGTGAAAGACATTTCAGACAATGGTGCAGGTCTCATGTTCGTTGAAAACACTGATTTTTCGAAAATGGAAAAAAGTTCAATTTTCAGAGGCTTACACAACTAAAATTTTACAGATGAAAATGTTTTCCTTAATGAACTCTGTTTTTTGTTTTTAATTTGAATGCTTTTCCCATAATTTTGCTTGAAATTACTGGCAAAAAGTAATTACTGTTTTAGCATCTCTATTACGGTCGCTTTGTTATGCTCCTTATCACGTCGTTTCTGATGTTACGTCACCGATCGAAAATACATATGCAGAAGTGTGTGAAGAAATAAATATGCAGTTGAAACGTTAAACACAAACTGCAAAATGCAATTAGTCGTACAATCGTAAACATTAAATGGAATTGAAAACTAAAAAAAAATGTATCGTTCGCCAAAATCAGGTGGCATCGGCCGCCGGGTAGTTGACGCCTCAGCCCCCGCGCTGAGCTTCTTCCGCGCGTATACAGAGAAGCTGAAAGTGATGTCCATCGGCTGAAATGTGTTTGGCACCTCAGGATTATTATTGTTATGATTATTGTTCCTCTAAATCACGACTAAGGATGTTATGTGTCGGCTAAATATAAAATCTACTCCAGGTTGCAACCAGCTACCTAAGGAGTAGATCTAGGGACTGTCGGTGCCTCTACAATACTTTGCGCAAAATGTGGGCTGTTCCAAATAAAGCGATTTATTATTATTATTATTATTATTATTATTATTATTATAATAATAATTATTACTTCTCAATATCACGACTAAAGATATTAATGTCGGCTGAATAATAAATCCACTCCAGGTTGCAACCAGCTACCTAAGGAGCAGATCTACGAACTGCCGGTGCCTCTACAATACTTGGCACAAAATGTGGGCTGTTCCAAATAAAGCGATTTCTTGCACTTCCCAGTCTTTTGAATTACCTGGGAGTTTAGACAAGTTCTTACACAAATTTTGCGGAACAAATCCCAAAGCTCCGATGACTATCGCAACGATCTGTGCTTTTACGACCCATATTCGGCTTATCCTTATTTCCAAACTCTTGAATTTACGACGTTTCTCTGCCTCCTTGGTAACGACGTTTTGATCGCAAGGCATAGCAACATCGACAAGTAGACAAGATTTTTTCTCCAAATCCCGGATAACTATATCCCGTTTCTTTGCCGCTATCGTCCGATCCGTTTGGATGTGTTGGTCTTACAATATTGTACACAATGCAACAATCACCGGTTTTGGTGTGTGTTCGTACGACTTGGGGCATGTGTTTGGAACTCCAAAGGCGGTACAGATCTGCCCGTGGAGGTTACTACACACCCTGTCATGTCTTTTCAAGTATTCGGTCTTTTCTAGAATTGGACAAGCTGAGGCGACATGATCAATGGTTTCTACTTGTTCCTTGCAAATGCTGCATTTATCATCCTGGGAATTTTTGAAAACCGCTTTATCATAATGTCGTGTTCTAAACGCCTGATCTTGGACCGCTATTACAAGTGCTTCCGATTCTGGCTCCATTCTGTGCCTTTTAAGCCACACAAATTATTGATCTTTATTGATCTGTACCCTGTCCATTCGTTTCAAATATTGTCCGTGGAGTGGTTTATCTCTCCACGATTTCTTTAACACTTTTCGTGTCTCACATTTCATGATAAGTAACATTATACGTTCAGGTGTCACTGTCATTCTGCGTGTCTTGCTTAGTTTTGTTCGCAAAGTTTCTTACTACACTTACAATGTCTTTGTTTCCCATTCTTCGGTCAGATTTCATGACCTGCGTCATTAGTGGATCATCTTGGTGACTGACTACATAATTTCCCATTCCAACTTATTATTATTAGCATTATTATTATCCGAATTTTTCACTCTGTACAATGTGCAGGAACATTCACCTGACCATTGCTGCTCTAGGCTCGGTCGGTCTCGCAGAGACAAGACACGAACGAATGTTACTCTTGACATTTCAATCAATCGTGTCCCAATCAGTCGTACATCCCAGGAATTCTCTTACTATTCTGCAGCTATCCAGTATTACTGCTTTTTGCTTTTGTTCCACGCATGAGAATGGTAATTCCAAAACTTGAATTGCATGCATTGTGTGTTTTGGTACTAGTCCTGTGGTGGACATTATTATCGGTTGTATGCCGATATTATCAAGTTTCCATTGGGGGCCAAGCTCTTGAGTCAACGGTACATATTTCTGAATTTTCAAGCTACAAACAGATTCTAGATTGTTGTTGTTGACGAAAAAAAAACCCGATGATCCTGGCTGTTTTCTTGAGCTTGTTCAGAACTATCATATCTGGCCTATTGTTAGAAATTGTGGTATCTGTAATAATGTTTCTGTCCCAGTACAGCTTCCATTCTTCATTTTCCAAGACTGTAGAAGGATGATATTTGTAATATGGGACATTGCAGGACTCTAGTCCGGTATTTTCGTACTAGTCGTCCGTGAATTATTTTCCCCATATTATCGTTCCTAACTTTATAGGCAGTGGGAGCCAATACATTACAAACGGCAAGGATGTGCTGGATGTTTTCATGCTGTGCACCGCATCTCCTACATTCATCGCTTACTATGGAGGGGTCTCTTATTATATATCGTAAGTAATTTCTTGTTACGATAACCTGGTCTTGAATGGCTGTCATAAAGCCTTCTGTCTCTGGGTACAGTAAACCACGTGACCTGTTGGAAACTCTAAAATTAATGTTCTGGCCTGATAGTTTATTGGGATGTCTACCATGTAGCTCTTTTCGACACCACTGTTGCATCAGGCTTTTCATGGCTAGTGTGCTGTGGTTGAAACTGAGCATTTGCAAGATTTAAGGGGGTGATACTGAAATCAGCCTCTACTATAGCCTTATGCAGTGCCGATGTTTCTGCTCTTTCAAGAAAGTACTTTCTCATAAGAGAGATTTGTTTATTATTATTATTATGTATTCATTGACGCCAATGACACTGAATTGCAGAGATTTTCTCTTCAATAAAGCTGCAGCCTCCAATAGCAGTTGTTTCTGTAGCTGCTGCTGACACGTGTACTAAGATCAAAAGCAGCTTTTTTCAGTGTGAAGATCACTTTTACATTTACTCTGCAAAAATTATTCTTCATAGCCTGCTTTTGACTTCTGGATCATGAGGCGGCAGAGCACGAGCATCGTTGATCATGTGCGGCATTCACCATCCTGAAATCTATAACATTCTGCGTCATTATGGTTCTATCGTGAAAGAGCGGCATTAGCAAATTGGATACTTTTTTTTAATCATTGAGAAAATACTATTAATTACGGTTCAAAGATATGGTACGGAAATTATTTTTTCGAGTGTGACCTACCCTTACGGAATAAAAAAAAATTGAAATCCGACCGGGTCACTACGAAATCATGGCTCTCTTCGGTGCCTTCCGTGCTTTGGAATTTGGGACATTTTTTAAATAAACCAACATAAGATAAGTTTCTCCAAATCATTTTGATTGGCGACTTCCTTGACGCCGTGTGACCCAATTAAATTTAGTAATCGAGAAATTCAATGACGTTTGATGCCGTGTCGTCAGTTTTGAGAGGTTACGTGTAGTTTCGTGCGAATTTTATCATCGTACTTACTTAAGCTTACGATAGACATGTGCCAAAGAGACGTGTTCTAAAGTCGATCTCTGATCAAAAGAAGGTTCTGTCACACCTGTACTGTTCTAGCGCTGTCGGAAAACTGGGTTTTCAAGATAACTTCTTCCTGAATGCTACGCCGGTCGCAGAATAACGGGTGCCACGGCACGGTGTATTTCCTCGGTCGTTGAGTTGTCGCCTCGCCGAGGCAACGTACTTCAGCGAATGATACATTCTCCGTCCTGCGTAATACTATTACGGTACTTCTCATCGTGTTTTGGAAGAAGTTAAAAAAATCAGGAAAATCACGAGCGAAATATACAAGAACCCTAGCGGATTTCACATGATTAGGGGTAGTTAACCGAATCTACTTGCGTATCCCCCATTAATATAGAAATATTTAACATTTGCAACGAAAATCTATAATAAAAACTAGAACATTTCACTTTACAAACCAAATATTTAATATATAAGTGTATGCATTTTAAAATAACTTCCGTCCAAATATTTATACACTATTTATAGAAAACAACTCCTTTTTTAATCTCAGATAAATTCATAATTTTTGTGTATTGTGAATAAAATAGATAAATTTTTTTGGTGAAAACATTAGGTGCCCCATGTTCATCTGGAGCGTTATATGAGCATTAAATGCTTTCTATTCCTGCAAGTACCCACCACCACACAGTCGATTGTCAGTCGTTGAACATCTTATCAAGTGAGGTGGTCTCAGGACAACAATTGCCTCTGACCCAGAGTTCCTACGTTTGGGTCACGACGGTTGAGGATTTTCGACACTAGCTAGATGGCTAGGTCGAATTCAGACGCTGGCTGGAGGAGAATTCTAGCGGCCGTGTGCTCTGATCGCTAGTTTTCCGTGGTTGCTCCGCTCAACACCAGGCGAATGCCGGAGCAGTCCCCTAATAAACGGGCCGCGGATCGCGCGCGGTATTTCCTTCCTCTTCCTTTTTCCATTCTCATCCCTTACATACATACCCACTTACATGCACTACACTACAACACGTGCCGAAAGACCGGTCGAGATCTTGGAGATACGTGGTTGGGGAAAATCCCGTTAGCCCGACAGTAGGTCGGCGCCGGATCTCACCAACTAGCGGTGGAAGACCCTCGCCACCTCCCGCGTTCCAACACGCACTGCACGTACGGCACTAATGACATTAGCAGTTGACGCACCCGGAATCGCTAATCAACCAACCAAGAACCGTTGAACATCGCTTCCGGAGCGCTGGCCGCCCACTGTGCGCCGCGCCTGCCGTGGCGCTTTGCGAGGTCCCCAACTTGTGCGATCCCCCTCTCTCTCCCCACCCCCGCTAAACCGCGCTCCAAACTCCGTCGCTGTGCGGGTCGCACCGCCGCCGCCGCCGTGTGCTCCTGAGCGCTCCCGCGGTGCGGTGTCGCAAACCGCCGGCCGCTGGCTCGACGCCGTTCGCTTTGCTGCTACCTACCGCGGCGTCCCGGGTGGCGGACTCGGTCTGCCCTTTGTCACTGTAGTGGGCGACTGCAGGGTGCTGGCTTGTTCAGCTGGTGAAGACATCTCTCTCGTTGTAGAAATTTTGATGAGATGGTTTTTATTTGGTAAAAGAGTTGGCATGAGAGAGTGGGAATCTTAAAAGCAGTTTTTGGAAAGGAATAGCTACCATACCGAATAGAGACGTCAACCATGCAGAGCTTGTTGACGTGTCTTTGTCTGAAGCTACGTACGTAGGATCTGTGTAACTTCGCTACCTCGATGTTCAACTAACGTATGTTACAGACACATCTGAAAGTACTTTGCTGGTGTCATTTATTTTAGAATGTTGATATTAAAGCGTAAGTACCATAAGACCATGTTTGACAATACTATCATTGTATGACCATCATTTACTGTATCAATCTCGTGGAATTTTCGTGGTCTTTCGTAATTGTGACACTTCGTATTTTGTGTGCGGCAAGTGGGTACTGTTCAGAATATGTTACAGAAAAATGGATAAATGGAGAGTTAAACATAAACGTAGCTGTTCGGTACTTGTTTACCTTCCCCAAATCAGTCATCTCTATTGTAGATGTGCTCTCTGTAATAGAGATTCGGAGTTTCAAAAAGTTTACTTGTAAGTTCAGTAATAATAGAACTGTGAACAGCCCCTAGTTTATATTTTTCTGGAGTTTGAACCTACCGAGGTGCCGAGCACGTCACATTACCCCAATTCCCCTACTTTCTCTGGTTGTTCCTGTTTCTTTGATTCTTCCTGATTTAACGAATGTTTCTTGCACGCATCTCTACCGTTGTCATGTGCCTTATATTCACCGCTTACGTTTCTTGAGTGATACGTGTCACTAATTCCGACGCAATTACTGAGAGAGGTATCTCAGGGCATCACTTGATGTCACTGCAGTCACTCTGACCGGAAGAGGGTTCCTCTAGGGTTCCACTCCCGACGTTGGCAGGATTTTCGCTAGATAGCTGCTTCGGGTTCTGTTGCTGACTGGAAGAGAATTCTAGCGGCCAGCTGCTCTGATCGGTAGTTTCCCATGGTTTCTCCGATCAATTCCTGGAGTGCGATCCTTCTTTCCTCTTCCTTGTGCTATCCTCACCCCTTACTTACGTACACTTTCAATGACGTGAACTACACTACTACTCATGTCTGAAGACCGGTCGGAGCTTTGAGCTTGTCCCGGCTTGGGGAGGTTCCACGCTGGTGGAAGATACCTAGTCGGGAAAAACACCAGTTGTCGGACGGGTAGGTCGGCACTGGATCTCTACATCCAGCGGGGAACCGCCAGCTCCTGAGGGTGAACATTCACTACACATACAAGACTAATGACCTTGGCTGTTGACGCGCCCGGAATCACCAATCAATCGGATACAATCTATTGATTCTGTCAAACTTTTTGCTAAGATGAGCTGCGATATATACTTGCTTGACACAAAAGATAATGGCTGAATTGATTTACAATTTATTCGTCCTCAATTAGTGGTCGCCATAAACGTGCTGGCTACTGTTTCATTCCGCTAATTAGAGAATGTTCGCATGAAAATAGTATAAAATTACGTTGCTAGAATTTAAGTTTCAAACTTCTTTCTTGCAAAACAATACACGAATATATTATTAGATTGAAATTTGTGTGCAACAAATATAATGAATGCATTTTTTAAGAAAATAGAACAGTGTTATTGAGAGTTGGTGACCGTGATCTGACGTTTTATGACGAGTGAGTTTCTCGCTAACATTTCCTTCTACTTTTCAACACGATGGTAACTATTGCAATTCTCTTTTCAATGACGATACGGGAACAGTGGCTAATCTCCAACCAAACGCACTGAACTGTCCCTTTTGACAATAATTAGAAGCCTCCAGATCGTCTAGCGGGAGACAATCTGATTGAGGTTTTTTTTGGGATGATCAGCCGTCTTAGAAACTTTAAAGAAAATAGCTTCCTTGGCCTTGCACGACTTCGTTTACTGTGTTGTGGGGATCTACAGTTTGTTGTTGTTTCTTTCACCTGTTGAGTACGCATGTGTGGTGCGTCGGTGGTTGTACGAATAATTGTGTACTTTGAAGGTAAATTGGCACTATGAGGATATCCATTTTTGGTAAAACACTGTACTTTAACTCCCTCCAAATCCACTTGCCTTACTGTAGGAAGTGAGATCTGCGTTAAAAGAATTCGAAACTAAGTAGACGCAGTGAAAACAAAATGGCATTTTCATTCAGAGGACAAAGTATTTTTAAACGGGTCTTCTGTGAAATTCGATTACAGGGCTCTTCATTTCCTAGGTAACGTTTCCCACGTTCTTTCAGCCATCACTATCATTGATCCCAATAAGTACACAAAGATAGATACCCCTTTTAGCGATAAAATCAGTGTCTGTCTTGCTCTTTAGCGCAAATTGCTCTTTGTCGAGAGAATACCCCATTAAAACATTTTAATACAAAACATTCACCTTATTACTATCTTTTGTAGTAGGGCAAGACCCAAAGTAAACTCCTCTAGTCAGAAACCACAGAGTCGAAGTTACTTCGCGGGTTCCTTCTCGAAGAATCTATTGATGTTGTATTTTTATCACGTCCGTTTTGGATTCTTTGCGTTATTTGATCACGAATCAATGGCTAAGTCCTCATCCCCTATTAACGAGCCACCCTTGTCTCGTTCGTTGACTCTTTTATCTGAGATAATTGCCATTAAATTATTGAACCCTCTGCATGACTGCTTGTATGCAACATTAGAACAAATATGCTTCCACAATACCTGTCGAATCAATCGATTTCAATTGACGTAAATGATACAACTTTTTCTTTCCTGGAAATGATCTACATCGTCTCATGATGAGCGTAAACTTCACAAGTATTGCCTAATATTGTTGATCATCATTCGTTCTCGGAATGTGATTTATTGAGCCTTCAATCAATTGTGGAACATTTTAATGTGCGTATATCTATATCTATCTAGCTATATTAAAAATTGTTTGGCATTCGCTTTCCAACTTAATTGGTGTCATTATTTCCAAATGTTCTCCTGAATTGCCGAAATATTTTTTATAACAAAAACAATAAAGATGTCATCTTTCACCATTGCCTACAACGTGAGTTAGCATTTTATTTCGTTTTCATTCCTATTCTTAACCCTTTCACGCACATGGGACATATTTGTCCCAAGGATTTATTTATTTTTTTTTTTTTTTCAATAATTTTTATTTATAGTCGCATCAACGTCATGGTCATTAGCGACTATATACACTGTACATTAGAGATTACATGTATATCATTAAATTACAATTGACATTATGGGATTACAACATTGTAGGAATATACTAATAAATGTATACAGTAATGAGATTAAATATCCTTGAAAATGTTTGCAGCTTTACAAAACTTAATAATATGATCTTGTTCTTCAGTGGAATACAATATAGCTTCATGTTTGAATTTAAATGATTGTCTTAGTTGATTGAAGTTTGGACACTCTTTAAAAATATGGTCTAGAGTCCTTTGAATTTTGCACAGTTCACACATTGGAGGGGATCTTTTTTGCAGTAGATGAAGATGGGTTAATTTGGAATGTCCAGATCTTATTCTCGATAGTACAACTTGCTCTCTGCGATTTATTTTCTTATTGAAGCGTATTGAGTTAAATTTATTTAAGGTTTTATGCATTGAGCTGGCTTTATATTTTGTCCAGTCGTGGTTCCATTTGTTTGTCATCACTTTCCTTATATACTTCAGAATATCTTCAGTGGTACATGATAATTTGTGTATATTTGTGTTCGATTGTAGATCAATCGAAGAAATAACGTTACTATTATCTTGAGTTGAGCACTTCTCACTATTTAGGTTGGATATTAGGTTGGGTACAAGTTCCTCGGGGATCCATGCTAGGATAAGGTTTTTTCCGGATTTACATATTTTGAAGTATGTCTCCCTAATGACGATTTCCAAACTTGAACAGTGGATTTTTTGGAAGGCATGTTGAATAACGTGTAGGTCATTTGAAAAAACGATGACATTGGAGGAGGATAATTGGCATATAAACTTAAGTGCTGATGTTAAAGCATAGATCGTTGCAGTTGTAGCACTTGTATACTTTTTTAGTCGATACTTAATTGTTTTATCTTTCATATACACAAAAGCCTCTGTCCCGATATCATTTGTAATTCCATTTATATAAATCAGACAATAGCTTTTATATTTGATTCTTAATTCAGAGAAGATGGTGTTCCTTTCTTCGAGTGTGGTTGCAGAGCATTGATATTCAGTTAATGATAAATCAATTTGGGGTGTAGGAATTATCCATGGGGGAATATTGGAAACTCTCAGTTTTCCAGCTTGAATGTTTTGAGCATTGGTCTCTTTCAGTAGTTCCTCAACTCTGTTGTAGAAGAGGTTGTGCTTAGTGTGGATAGATTTAAACAGGGGGAATACATCATTATATATGATAGCATTAGTGGAAGAGGAGGCTTTGATAGCATAGTTCATGGTGAGGATTTGTCTCCGGAATGAAAGGGTTGGTTCTTGTGCTTCTATTAAAATGCTTCCTATAGGCGTTGTGCGGAAGCATCCGGTACAGATTCGAAGGGCTTGGTTATGAATTATGTCCAGTTTTTTAATACAGGATTTAGCAGAGTTGTAGATTATTGCTCCATAATCAGTTTTACTTCTAATGATTGCCTTGTATGTGAGGAGAAGTAGATTTCTGTCGGCTCCCCAATTATTATGTGAGAGGCACTTAAGGATGTTTAATCTGTTCTTGCATTCATCAGCGAGTTTGTTGATGTGATTATTCCATGTCATTTTATTATCAAAAAGAAGTCCAAGAATCCTTGTACTTTGGACAAATTGTAAGGCCTGTTTGCCCAAAAATAACTGGGGACTGACTATTTGTTTCCGTTTAGAAAATAATACACATTCTGTTTTTTTAACAGAGAACTTAAATCCACTTATAAGGGACCATCCGTGTAATACGTCTAAAGCTTCTTGAACAGATGTTTGAACAGAATTTATATGTTTCCCTCTACATAGTACAATAATATCATCAGCGAATTTCCTGATAATTACAGGGGCTTTAATGTCTTTCCCAGCGTCATTGATCGCAAGCAGGAACAGTGTAACACTTAGAATTGATCCTTGTGGGAGTCCATTATCTAATGTCTTGGTAGTTGATAAGTGGGTGTTGACTCTGACTTGAATTTCACGTTCTGACATAAAATTTATAAGGAAATTGTACATGTGATCTTTTATTCCAATATCCCGTAGAATTGACTTAATGCGATATGTCCATACCATATCATAGGCTTTCTCAATGTCTAAATTGACAAGCATAACATCTTGATTATTAACGAAAGCTTCTTGAATGTAAGTATCAGTACTGATAAGATGTGATTGAGTTGAATGACCTCTTCTAAATCCAAATTGGTTATCTTTAATAATATTATGATGATCTAAGATCCATCTGAGCCTGTTGTTGATGATCTTTTCCATAATTTTGCACATGTTGCAGGTTAATGAAATTGGTCTGTAATTGTCAGAGTTTGATTGATCTCTGCCTGGTTTTGGTACAGGGACAACAATAGCTTTTTTCCAAATTTTGGGGAATTACATCATTTTCCCATATTTTATTGTATATTTTGAGTAAGGTTTCCATACCTCTTCTTGGCAGATTCTTAATCAAGATATTAGGGATCTTATCGGGCCCAGGAGATGAATTCTTAGAAGAGTCGATGACAGCTGTAAGTTCATTCATTGAGATGATATTGTTTATGTGGTTCAATGGTACTGAATTGTCAATATCTACAGATAAGGTTAGTTTTTCTTGTTCGTTTTTGTATGGAATAAACTCCTTAGAATAGTTTTGAGAGCTAGAATTTTTAGCAAATGTCTCTGCTAATTTATTGGCAATTTCTTCGTTCTTGGTAATGATTTGATCTTCATATTGTAAGAAATGAACACAGTTGCTTCTTTTATTTCCTTTGATAGTTTTAATTTTTTTCCAGCATTCAGAAATATTGCTTTGGTTGGATATAGAAGATACAAAGTTGTCCCAGGATTTTGCTTTGCTATCATTAATCATTCTTCTGGCAGCTGCTCTAGTTCTCTTGTATTCTATTCGATTCTCTAGCGTGTTATGTTTCTTAAATCTGTTAAAGGCATGTTTTGCTATCTTAATAGATTCTTTACATTGGTTATTCCACAATGGGAGTTGTCTACCTTTGTGATTTATTTCATATCGTAAGATGGATTCATTTGCTGATTTAATTATGCAGTCAGAGAATTTCTGGATAATTGAGTTAATGTTTTCAGAATCTGTTAAGAAGGTTTTTTGAGAAAGTTCATTGTCAATCAGTTTTTGAAACTTGTTCCAGTCAGCTTTATTAAAGTTCCATTTGGAGTGTTGTGGAGGTGTGGGTATATTCCTTGATAAACTACAGATACTAATAAATATAGGGTAATGGTCACTGTCGTATGGGTAGTCTGAAACACTCCAATTACATTTTTGTGCCAGTGTTATAGAGGAGAAGGTGAGATCAATGGCACTTAATTTCCCATTACTGATGTTAATATGAGTTGATTGCCCGGAATTCAGGAGAACCATGTTAGACTCTTCAATGGATGATTCAATTCTCAGACCTCTTGTATCAATTTTATAAGACCCCCATAGAGTGTGATGACTATTAAAATCGCCAAGTAAGATGAAGGGATTTGTTATCTGTTTTATTATATCGTTGATTTCTTGAATTTCAAACGAATAACTGTTAGGAATGTATATATTACATATGCATATAGAGATAGGTGCAAGGATTTTAGTGGCAACAACTTCAATATCCGACTGGATATTTAGTTCTTGTGTTGGTAGATGATCTTTGATGAAAGTTGCAACACCACCACAAGCATAATTAGGATTTTTTCTGTTCTTGTTAAAGCATTTGTAACCTTTAATTTTTCCTACGGAATTTTTGAAGTTGGTTTCTTGAATGCATATTATATCTGGATCATGTAACCTACAGAGAATTTGTAGATTTGCCAGTCTGGGGAAAAAACCATTCATATTCCATTGTAGAATTTTCATAAATGAGAGGGGTATTCTAATATATTTCTAGGCTTGTATCTGAATCAGATGTTTCTAGTGGTATAGTTCTTGTATTCCTCTTTAGTTTATTAATAATTCTGGTGAATCTGTTTTTAATACTTCTCTCAGTTAGGTAAGGATAGGTTTCAGTCATCATTTGAATTATTGATTGGATGTCTTGGGAGTAAGCTTTGGCAATTAATACTGGGTCTGAAGCTCCAAATGAATTTTCAAGGAACAATTTGAATTGTTCATAAGTCAGGGGATATTTATCTTGTTTGGAGGTTATTACTTCTTTAGTTAGTGCTATTAATTCTTCAACTGATGGAGTTGATGTGGTTTCTTGAGAGGAAGAGTTATCAGTTTTGTTTTTCTTTTTCTTTTTGGGTTGTTTTTGAATTTCAACACTTTTGATTGAGCTTTTACAGTTCAGTGACTCAGATTGTGAATGGGTATGGGTTGCAAGTTTTCTTTTATTTAAAGGAGGAAAGTTGTTGTCATCTCTTTTTAGTGTTTCTGAAAGTTGGGATGTCAGATATTCTTCTCCTGGTAATTGTGAAGGGATTTGGATTTTATCTGATTCATTTATTTGATTGTTTGAAAGAATAGATTCTTCAGATTTGTTAATTTCAGAGTTTGGAGCAAGTTCTATTTCTTTAGTTTCACCATTTATTTGAGGTTTACTAGGACACTGATGAGCAATATGCCCTACCTGTTTACATATAAAACAAGAAATACTCTCAGAGGAAAAATAAATTCTATATGATGTATTGTCATAATAAATTACAATAGACTCTGGAAGCTTGCTAATATCATCTTGTTCTATGTATACCTGCCTTCTGAAGCTCATGATGTGAGAGAATCCTGGTTCAGAGATGCCTGCTTTAATAAATGAGATTTTGGTGGTTACTTGTATATTTCTCTTGGCTAATTCCTCTTCTATAACTTGATGTGGAATAGTGGGGCATACGTTGGAAATGATAATTCTTTTGTTCTTACTTATCAGAGGTCTTACTCCTAGCATACAGTCATTAATTGAAATTACTTTGTGTGAATCTGTGAATTGTTCTGCAATTTTGACACTGGAGAAAAACACGCATATCCTGTTGTTCGAAATTTTTGATACGAATCTAATGTCATTTGCACTTACTAAGGTAGAGATCTTTGATACATAGTCTTTAATAGATAGACCTTCTTGTGCTTCTATAATAATAGCTTGCTGTTTAGATGGAAACATGTCTGAATTGGTAACAGTGGCATATAGTTTCTTACTTGAATTATCATGTTGCAATCCGGTTCCAGTAGAGGTTATGGCTGCTCCCCTGTAGTCAGAAGAGGCCATTGTATGGGAGGTTTCCAATGTTATTACAGTAGATTTCAATTAAGGTTGTTATCTGTGGATGCTTTACACTGTTCACGTATATGTTGAATAGTAAACTTATACAGTTTAAAAACACTCGCGTTACAGAGTAGGACTCGGCACTAGAACACACGTCCGCTTCGCTTCGATTCTGAGCGAAGAGTCGATTTATTTTTATTTTGCTCTTAATCGGAAATATTTTGAGTTGTGAAATGAATAAGCATGCGTTTATGAACGCGCCTTTAATATATTGAAATGTTGTCGGCACTGCTAATCGCCATTTTGTGAGCTGTGTAGTGAATAGAAAGTTACTGTTTTGCAAACTAGAAGAAGTGAAGTTTTGAAACGCAATAATTACTGCATCCCCGGATTTGTTTCACATGTTATATGAAAATATTCTTCTGTGGTAAATGTATTTTTGATTCTGAGTTATTAGTTTTCTATATATTACAGTAAATGCACAAAAATGTAAAAAAAAAAGCAATTGGGACACCTATGTCCCAATGTGCGTCAACCATAACCTTATTTGGTACGTAATGTAATGTACAAGTGGTCTTTCTCTGGTGCGTTTTAGTGATATTTACGCTTTGTTTTCGTAAGGTGATGGCGAAGAATCGCAATCGAGAATTTCAATTAAATGAAAATGAAATTCTGCAGCTTCTGGTAGCTGATAATAGTGATGGAGAAGATGATTTATTACTAGATGAAGAGGATCAGCAGTTTATTGCTCAAGATATAGATGCTGGTATTGAAACTGTTTATATCGAGACTCCAAATTTAGATGTTAACACAGATTCAAAGTCGGAGATATATCAATCCCAACAGAATAGAATAGAATTAAATAAAGTTCCAATATTCAAATGGAAACATAATTGTTATCAACAGCGTAACTTCAAGGAGAAGCTAGATTATAACTTCGGTGAAATAACCATTAGTGATTCTGAGCTCATATCGTCAATAAGTCCATTCGAAGTTTTTTCTGCCGTCACAAATTTTGATTACTTGATAGATAAAATTTTATGTCCTGAATCTATAAAGTATGCTATTCAGAATGGAAATGTGTATGCGGTTAGTAAAAGTGAAATGAAAGCCTTTTTAGGGATGAACTATGTGATGGGATACCATGTATTACCTACTATAAGAAGTTACTGGTCCACTCAACCAGATATGGGTGTACCTTTCATAGCGAATATAATGCCCCTAAGTAGATTTGAAGAAATCAGAAGGAATTTACACTTCTCTGATAACCAAAATCAACCGGACAGAACTTCTCCTGAATATGACAGAGCTTATAAAATCAGACCTGTAATGAATCATTTTAACATTAGTTTCCAGAAAGCCATGAACAATACAAAATCTCAATCTATTGATGAGCATATGATTAAATTCAAAGGTCACAATATTATGAAACAGTATGTAAAAAACAAGCCAGTTAAATGGGGATTCAAATTATGGTGTAGGGCTGATTCACAAACAGGGTACCTGTATGAATTTGATCTTTATACTGGTAGAAAGAACAGTGGTCCCGAAATTGGTTTAGGGGAATCAGTTGTGATGCAGCTGACCAAGTGTATTCAAGGATTAGGTTGTGAAATCTACATTGATAGCTTTTTTAATTCACCAAACCTACAATACAATTTAGCAAAACAAAACATAAAAGCTTGTGGAACAGTTCGTGTTAACAGGAAAAATGTTCCAAAAAACTTACCATTGGACAAAAATATGAAAAGAGGAGAAATTTTTGCTACAAGTTTTCAGGGTATATCATTTGTAAAATGGATGGACAACAAATCTGTACATTTACTAACAAATTTCTTGTCTCCTATTCCTACTGCTACTGTAAAGCGGCGAAAGGCAGGATCTGATCAAAAGATTGATGTTGTTTGCCCTGAAATAGTTTTAAAATATAATAAACATATGGGCGGAGTTGATCTGATGGATCAACGAAAAGTTTGCTATGAAATAGACAGAAAATCTAAGATTAAGTATTATCTTCGTTTGTTCTTTGACATTTTAGACATTGCTGTGAATAATGCATTCATTGTCTACTGCAAATTGCTTGAACAGGGTTGTGTAGAAGGGGCGCAATTATCATGCTTAGAGTACCGTCAGCTTGTAGCTCGGACCCTAATTGGTGATTTTTCGTCACGGAAGAATACCGTACCTTCTACTATCATGACTGCGAAGAGACTGAGTAATGAAAAACGGCACCATAAAGTTTCTCATGTTATGATCAAAGTTAGCACGCGAAAGAGATGTGTCAATTGTGCCAAAGAAAATGTTGAAAATCGCACAAATAATGTGTGCTCTACATGCAATGTTCATTTATGTTTTACAAATGGAAGAAATTGTTTTGAAAAATTTCACACTTGAAAATGTATGACTTACATATAAGATAAACCATGTTAAAAAAATAAATTTGTTATTTTATTTCAATTGGTGAGGCCCGATACGTTTCCTGTGAAATATACCCTTTGAGGCACATTGGGACACATATGTCCCTTACGATTTTCGCAAAACTATACAATTTTTTTTGTCAAAACGATAATTATATGATTGTTTAATGCCAAATAAAGAGTTTAAAGATATTTTAAAGTAATTTTGCCTTTTGGTTTATTTTTGTGCGTGAAAGGGTTAAGTGAAAATATTCACTATTAGTGACCTACAAGAGGAAAGTGGCAAGCGTCTGTCCAGTGTGTGGAAAATATCTAGAGACAAAATATTGGACTACTGTGACACGGCATACGTGAATACTGAACCTTCTTTCTTTGTTGTTGCTTGGTGCCATCTGTCTCGTAAGCAGTAACTCACTGAGAATGAGAATCGTTGGACTCACACAATCAAATATTTACATTTTCAATCAAAATAGGAACTATTCCACTTATTTTGTATTTTTTCAAGTTCTTGAGTATCTAACAAGACCATACTCATCTTTAACATGGACGGAGGACGAATAGCGGGTATTTTTTAATTTATGTGTGCATTGCAAAAGAGTAATATACACTAATTAATATAACTAACATTACTTGAGATACGCGCCTGATTTGTCATTTTGCACATAAGATATTTCAATTGACTCTTCGTTTTCTCCTTCTAGATTTGGTTCGTGCAACATCAGTTTCAAAATGACTACCTTTGGCCTCCTTTATTGTTTGGCCTGGCGGGTAGGCTTGGTTCACATTTTTTCTCACCTTGTCTCCGTTTGGTACCCTTTAGAGGTTGAGCAGAAGTAACGTTTTCACATTTTCAGTAAAGAACTGTCTCAATGATTTTTGTTTTACGGGCAATATCACTTTTCAGAATCAGGTCAGAGGCTGAGGCGCTTGTCCTCAGATTGTCAGTTTTGGGAGCAATCTGAGTGTTACGTTTTCACTCTTAAAATTCGCCGAAAGATCTGCGATATTTCCAGAATTTTTGCGAAACTAATAATGTAATTTTTGCGAATAAAAATTAAATTGCCAAATAATAATGCAAAAAGTAATAACTTCAAACGTACTTTGTGACTTTGGGCAATGACTTTCTTTAGTGCAAAAATGCAACCTAAAATCATTGTTCAATTGTAAGACGTATGTTCGAAGTTATTAAGAAACGCGTAAATCATCATCAACAACGCCCTCACATGTCCTATTTAATTAAAATCACTTTTTAAACTCTCCAAATACTAAAAAGAACAAAATGTGAAAACGCCTGCGGTATCCGATCGCGAGAGGCTCAGGGCATCAATTGATGTCACCGCAGTACTTCTGAGCAGGAGGTCCTAGATTTGAGTCCCGACGGTGGCAGAATTTTCGAAACTAGCTTGGCAACTACATTGAATTCAGTCGCTGTCTGGAGGAGAATTCTAGCTCTGATAGGTAATTTTCCGTGGTTCCTCCGGTTAACACCAGGCGAATGCCGGAGGAGTACCCTAACAAACGGGCCGCGGACCGCGCGCGATCTTGCCTTCCTCTTTCTTGTCATATCCTCTCCTCTTATGCACACTAACATGCACTACACTACCACACATGCCGGGAGACTGGTAGGGAGCTTACAGCTTGTCCCGGCTGGGGCGGTGGTCCGCTGGTGGGAGATACCTGGCCGAGGGGAAAACCCCGCTAGTCGACGGTAGGTCGGCGCCAGACCTCGCCATCCAGCGGGGAAAATATCATCACCATTGCCCGTGAAAAAAAAGAACAAAAAGAAGAAGAGAAGAAGAAGAAGAAGAAGAAGAAGAAGAAGAAGAAGAAGAAGAAAACGCGCACTACACTTACGGGAATAATGATCTAAATAGTTGACGCGCCCGGAAACACAAATCAATCAACGTACGGCACTGATGGCCTTAGCAGTTGATGCACGCGTAATCACTAACAATCAATCAATCAATTCAGCGAAACCGCGCGAGTAGCTTTTGCGTCTGTGGACGATGGACATACCCACTACATTACGTAGACACGAAAGAGAATGGAACAATGCTGTGGATGCTGGGCGCCGAATCGAACGATTCTCTGGGCTGCGGAGCGACGCTGGGCGCCGAGGAGTGTAGGGTGTGAATAAGGCCGAGCGGTCGGCGGGGCGCGAATGCAGGTGGCTCCGCGCCGGGGGTGGGGGGGGCGGGGCGGGGGCGGGGTGGGGTGGGAGATGCGTGCGGTTGGTGCGGAGCGTCGCTCGGGGCGCGCGATGAATCATTTATGCGTCGCCCAGCGCCGCCGGCGCCGACTTTTAATCCGACGCCACCGCAGTTAGAGGCCCCCGACGCCACCCGACGCCCCGCCGCCGTTGCCACCGCCGCGCAGTGGGTAATTTTGAGCATCTATGGAACACGTTGGAATAGCTAAAGAAATAATGAAACTCTGTGAAACCATGTTAAATATTACTAAAATAAGGCTAAATGAGAAGAATTAGCTTGTTGTGTAAATTATAGCAACATAAATAATTTTTTATGATCAAAAATTACAAAATTAAACGTCAACTCCTCACTGCAATAGCGAAAAACATATTTATATTCATCCGTTCTCTGTGATAACTTTAGTAGCAAGAAGTTACGCGGTAAGAAGCACAAAATAATGTTTTTAAGTGGAAATGATTTTTTTAATTGAGAACCGCTGACGGTATTACTACTATACGGAGTTACTGTTACATCCGTTGTCACTGAATGGAAATCAAATAATTTTATCATTTCTTTCTTTTAGAATCCAAGATGTTAGTAAACGTGCCACATATGGATCTGAAGAAAACAGCATTCAGTAAACAAGATACGTATTCGTACCTATTTTAGGGACCTTTTAAGGAACTCTCTGCAATGTTTTATGGTTTATTTCTAGTTTCTGAGGCTGTTTTGTAATGATTGTGTCAATACCTGTCAACAATTTCAATACCCAACACAGCTCCAAGTGATCTGGACGTTGGAGAACCAAAACTCAAAACACGTTAGACTTTTTGTCAAGTTGAAATTTTGAATTTCTAGCGCGTAGATAGCCAAAATTACATACAATGCGTCGGCTTCGGTCACAGTCCCTGTACCTGCTGTGGCTTTTAGTGTTGCGGCTGTAAACACCCGTTTGAAAAGCGCGCCGACCAGGCAGCGCACTGCGGCGGGCGAGGCAACAAGGAGTGACAGCGGACCGTGGAAAACAAACGGGCAGCGAGCCTACGCCCCAGAAGCGAGTCTGCGGCGCCGAGGACGTTATAAGCCGGCGCCGCCACCGCCGAGGCAGTCGAGATATTATTGAAGTGCCCTATTGAGAGTTGTGACTAAGTGATTGAATGTAGGACCCGGCCTAGATTTTGTTATTGTCTCTTGGTATATTGGTTGACTGCGCAAGTGTTTGTTACATCTCACGATATAAACGGTAACTTGGCTTGATCTATGGTACATTCTTTTGGGTTACCGGAACGATACATTTTTGTATAATAGCTGTGTGTGTGTAAAATAAAAATCTGGTTCACGAAGTCTGCCCATTTTTTTCTGAACATAGCATTTAGTGTGAACGATGCTGGTGTTTCTGCACATTTTACAAGAATATTTCTGATCGCTTACGAATATCACTGTTAGAAAAGTAAAATATTATTTGGTGGAGGTAACACCATGAGACTTATTTCCTACAGGAATATATAATGACAGGAACAGAAGCTACAGTTTTTGTGTGAAAACTGGTCGCCATACAAAAGTCGTACATCACCTCTAAGATTGAATGTTGCTATTTTAAGTGCTTTCTGGTTGCAGTCCCTATGACTACTCTTGGCTGCCTACGACATTGCAGACCCTGCAGATTTACCTAGGGTTATTTACGTAGCTTTCCTGGTACAGACGTTCCATTACAATTCAATTGTATATGTAGTTATAACGGTAATATTATAGTACATTTTTCATACATTTTACTTTCTCGTAAAATGATACTCTGCTTAAAGAGTATTGTAATGCTGCTTGAAGAGAATGCAGATTTTTCGACAGAAAATTTCGTTTTGTGTGTCTCTGATCCAGAAAAGCTGGATTTTCGTCCTCCCAAACGTACTAATTTACTTGCTCCAACATGTTGCTTAGCCAGAAGTTACGTTTTGTGCAATCTTGGTAGAAAAAAAGTGCTTTTTGGCAATCTGTCCGTCCTTCTGTGAATGACACTAGCGCCGTAGCCGTACAAAGTATTTCACAATTTTACTGTAATTGGTACATCATAATCGATCTCATTGATCATTCCCAATATGTGCATGAACAGAATACATAAATACAGAATTCAATATCAGGAATCTATTTTCAAACAAAATTTTGAATATAAGAAAAGATTCGCGCCAATTGTTCGGGAGTATTTCAAATGATCACTGAACTTTTGGTAAGGCAGAAGTTGCAACATTATATTATGTTATAAATGCGTACAAGAATTTTACGAGAATGCGCTGTTGCACTACCTGTTTTTTTAGGTGCTTTAATGCTTTTATTAGCGTATTACTTGTTTCTTTTGTGTTTGTGATTGGCCGACTAGAACGGATGAAATACAATTACAGCAACAGCAGATATAGCTTTCGCTTTCGATGGCGGGTACTGATCCCCTCGATGTTCCTTTGGACACTCTAAATAATTACTCCTTTACAATTTCGATCTGTATTCCAGTTCAAGATATTTTTCTACTTTCGTCCGTTTCTCGCGATGAATGGATCCGTTTTTCGATTTTGTGACTGATGGTCTTATCGTGATATTATCGTTCCTGTAGTTTTACCGAGAACAGTTTCTATTGGAACAAATTTACATCCGTTCCTGTGTAATTTCGAGAGAGTTAAACGACGCGTGTCGTAGCCACGGATTCGGTGTGATAACTCTGAACAGCGTAATATCTCCAGTCAGTTAATGATTTAACTTTGCCAACGCTAGATTCGTATCTGTCTCTTTTTGTGTGTCTGCTTTCTGTTCAATTTTGTTTATTGCAAGCTTGCGTCTTCGGGACAGGTTGTAAGTGAAATTAAACTCTTTGTTCCAAAGACTGTGTGTTGAATTCCATTAGACATTTGCTAATACGACGCAGTGATATTTCTTATGGGTGTTATTTTGAGATTAGCCCCAACGCCTATAGTCTTCCTTTTAAATTATGTTCACCATATTTCGAACATCATATTCTGCTTGAAGGCCTTATATGTTAATGCCATCACTTTCCTTGATAAAGTCGTACTTCCTCTATCTACTACAATTTTTTTCTTGCAAAATCGTCATCAAGATTTTCCACTGCACACAGTTCACCCATTTTTGTTGTTGTTGTTGTTGTGCTTCCACTGGAGCAGTATCCGTGAAATCTGGTGATCTCTTCTTTCAAAAATCCGTCTAGCAATTGCTGTTAGCACCCGCTGAACCTTGTCATAGAAGTGGTCGATTGTCTATAAATTCATTCTCGTGTCCCATTCTAGATCATTTCTACACTCTTTTTTTAAAATTTATTCTCCTTCACTGAAAAAAGTGTTTTTTTTGGTTTCCTCATTCCTTTCTAGCTGACGTGTAGAAAAAACCAAAGAACGTTTTTTAATAACCTTGTCTTTTACTCATTTAAATTTTATTTTTCAGAACTTTGTGTATTAAAATATTGTTTTTTATCGTACATTTAAGACAATTATTTATTTTATTTTTCAATTTTCGTTAGTCTTATCTCTCCGCGACATCTTTTCTCTCTTTGCCGTAGTCATTTCCTCCTCTCGGTTCCGCTCGTTGCCGCCACTGTTTCCAGAAGGCTGCAAAGCTCTCAGGCCCTGAAGTCCAACGACCGCTGGGACGAGAATTTTACTTCATTGCGCTTCGTTATCCGCTACTCTGGCAAGTTAGCTCCCCGTCGGTAATAAAACAGAGTTGTTTTAACATTTAACCGATCGTTTTTTGTTGGCGCGCTCTGAATTCCTCCTGGGCAATAGCATAAAGTAAAAGATGCCCTCTAAGGGGAACGGTACATGCAAGGAATTTGAAGCTAATTACTCACAGTGCTCCAGAAAGGAACTTGTATGGTCTGTGTCTTTGTGATGTCTCTGTGAACGTTTAGTTTTGCTACTGTTTCAATATTCCACAAAATGCTCAAGTAAATGATAAACACTTGAGCTCATCGACGTGAAGTATAAGTATTATTTAAGACATTAATGAAATAAAGTTTATTGAATACCATGAAAAGAAAATGTGAAAAGTGTACGAATATTTGTATTATGTCTATCAAGTAGATATTCCTCTACGTTGCAAACTGCTTAGAAATCAGAAAAAATTGTAGTTGTATCTCCTCCTTTCTTTAAAAAATGTGTTGAGTCATTAAAGATTGTTTCCAAAATTCTTAATTTTTTGTAATTTATTTAGTTTCCAGAGATTTTTCGTGAATAATTTTTTTCTTTGAAATAGCTTCTAAATATTTTTCTGTAATAGTTTTACTTTTGTTAGTGAATCAACGCTGAGATTATTTTTGTTCATACAGTTTTCGAGAAATCCGCCGTTCGCTTCAGCGGATGCTATGCGCAGGGAACACTTGTTTTATGACGCAACATGGATCGGTGTATCCTGCCGTCGATTTCACGCGTTGAGTTTCGGATGTCAAAGATAGAAAACGTTGCAATTTCAGCAACTCGGGAACAGACTAGTTATAGTCTACAGAAAACACATTCGATGGCAAGGACAAAGAGGAAGTAAAAATACAAATCTCACTTTTTTTTGCAGAGTGACATTGCCTGAAAAGTGGAGGATAAAATTTCGTAATGCATTTTCTATAAATATATTTTTATTTTATTTTAGAATATTCCTCTCGCAACATTTAAGAGCACTCTTTTTGTTTCGTGGCAGATACCTAGGTGTGGGTATCCTGGTTAGCCAACTCTAGGTTGACACCTGATCTCACCATCCAGCGGGATAAGATCGCTAGATGGTGAGAAAAGTGCTAAGCTGGATGGTGAGAATGGTGCTAAGTTTTTTCTCGCCACCTGGCGAGAAAAAACACTTGTACCTCACATACGAGACTAATGGCATTATCCGTTCACGCGCCCTAAATCACTAATAATAAAATAAAAGAAACGAGGTGGGTCACAGTATCGTGTATCAAAGATCGTGAAGTTAGCACAGCAAAATTGTCGAATGACTTGAACATTTTATCATAAATTGCCGCATTTTGAAGCTTTTTCTTGCAAATAGACAATGTTTTTTGCTAAAACTAATACAGAAAATTTCGCTAATTTTTTGTACGCACGTCCATCCAAGAAGCGCCTGCAGTTTGATTTGTGCACCTGAAGTTCTTCAATCTGTTAATTACGATGAAAATGAAATTAAACAAAGTTAATACTTCGATCCATGGAATGGACAGCAACATAGCTACAACAATGTGACAGCTGCCGTTTCACAAGGAAATAGTGCATACTAGGTCTCTTACACATGTGCTTTACAAACTAAGAGAATGTCGGTAAGAGCGACAAATTTTGCTTTTCTTCAAAATTTAGATGCATTTTTGAGAAAATATTAGAGTAATTTCAAGAACTATGCTTTGCTAACTTAACGAATTTCTTGTAAATATTGTAGAATTTGTGAATTGTTGCTGCAGTTTAACTTCGGGGAAAGGTATTCCGTGATTAAGTGGCATAAAGAAAAATGAGGTAAGGAACATACAAATACAATAGTGTACGTGAGTATTTGTAGTATGTGAGGGAAAAAGGTCAACACAAACAGAACTCCCAGAAAGCCAGCCGCAAAGCCTCCGAAATAAATTTGAGATTCAGTTCCCAGAAGTGGAGTTTCACTGCTTCTGTTTCTATTCACTGGACCATCCAATCTAGTGCCAAGAAAACGCACGCGAGTGTCATGGAACCACCACGACTTCACCTACCTCGGCGGAGCTTTGGTCTGCGAACGAGTAGGTAAGTGGGCGGGGCGGGGCGGGGTGCGAAACCAATTGAGCCGTTGGAGCTGGAGCGCCTTTGAACACCGCCGCCCACGTCCACGGCCTGCCAGCGCGCCCACGCCGCACGGTGCGACCAGGCGGCGAAGACGTGGCCAAACCTTAAATGACTTCAATTGAATTACAAGTGCTATAGTTTTTTTAAGGCAGTCGATTTGAAACTCGATATTAAACCGCAAAACAATTTGGTGTATCCAATATATAGCGTGCAAAATGTGAATCTGTAGTAATGTTGGGATTAATAAATTGTTTGTAAAATGTTAATGTCTACTGAAAGTTGCATTATTTTTAAGCTAATGATATACTCTATTGTAATCAGTGATAAATCGTTATGTGCACCACATACAACGAATTGCCACATTTTTGTCTTAAAGAAAAAATGGGAATGAAAATAGCTAAATCTGTGACAATAACTGCCAAGTAACTTTGTCCAAAGACTGTCATTGGCCTGCTATTCAGTGATGTACCGCCACTCCGGTGGAGTTTGAACAACCCTTCCTTTTAAATCTCGCGCCAATTTCTCTGGAGGCAGCGAGCCTGCGAGCTCTAGTGAGCTTATTACCTTGTCCGCAACCCTGACATGCCTGATTTAAACACACTCAACCTTCAAAGTTAAGAAACTAGCTCTCTTCACTTTTCTAACAATACGACACTTCTCACACGTATGCAATCCAAACATCGCAGGTGGTCTTGAAACAGCATGTACCAAACAAATGACGACACCTATGCGTTTATAATATTGATCATAATACTCGTACATAGTAAGAAATAGTTCTATACTATAAAGTGTGTACTATAAAAGCGTTTAATAATAGTAAGCGATCACATTTCTGGGACCTAACTTCTTTAATTAATGAAACGAAAATCACGACACGGAGTAGGATTTTAAATACGCAGTTGTTTGAGGTTTTGGCCACGTCTTGGGCGTTTGGTCCCACCGTGCGCCCGAGCACTCACCCGCCGCCCGTTTGTTCCAGGTGCTGCAGCGGTCTCGGAGCCGCGCCCCCCGCCACGCCGGCGGGTCGCTCTCGGCCAAAGCCATCGCTGGACAGCGACCGACTCGCCCCGGAAGGCTTCGCCCCCTGCCCGCTCCCACAGTAAGTGCGCCAGCACAAAGCAGCTCCATTGGTTTCTCCTCGCCTGTTGTTTCGCTCATTCTTATTAGTTGTCCAGTCACCGAGTGCTCTAAAAGGCCCCTTTTATGAAACAATAATCGGAGGCTTTTCCTAAACGGTTTTGTGTCATTGGCGTAATGGATTTCATTTTGAGAGAATGAACAGTTTGAACAGTTTGAGAAAATACTTCACAATGATAGTTGAAAGAAGGAAAAAAATACTAATTTTGCACTTTATCCTGTTCTTGTCGATGCCTAGGCGCTTTAACTAAATTGACTTGAAACACAGAATTATAGAAAATAAACATTATCCAGATCGATTGGGGAATATCAATTTTGTAGAAAATCGACTGAATGGTTTAGCCGCTATCTTTGTTTACAGACGGACAGACGTGATGGAAGAGTGTTTCTAAATTTAGCATTTAGATTTTTCCAATTTTATTCACCAGGACACTGTAATACGAGTTTTTCTACCGAAAATTCCCTATTTTTTCTCGCAGCATTACAGATCTTTCTTTCTTCTCCGTTGCGAGAAAGAGAAGAAATGCAAAACAAATGCTGGAAACATATACGGAAACGTGCTAGGCAATCCGCCACACAGCTGTGTGTGGAGTAAATTGGTGTTGCATCTTACGGAATGAGGGGCAAATGAAATGACTACATCCACTTTCAGACTTTCGCTTTATAGTTCATGTGCAAATCCATTACATGATGCATACATACATACATCACAGGAGAAGGAAAAGTGGTTGCGGTTTTCTCCGGGGTGTTGGGTACTGAGGTGGATGCGCGACTGCAGCGCCCTTCCGTCTCTACGCACATGGCACGCCGTCACAGACTCGAACGCCGTTTGACGTGAAGGGGCGGATACCCGTCACAGTACGCCGGGAAACGATAGCGTGAAAATACAGCATCTTTTCGTTGACGAGTGAGGTAGGCGGGAAGTGAGATAGGTGCTGAGTACAAAAGCCAAATACTTTCCATACGCTTTCCAGTCGCCTGTCTTACAGGGGACTTAATAACGCATTCTTCACTTCCGAGTACGTGTAGGGTGTCAATACCCCTTCGTCACCGACACCGGAAATAATCCTTATTCCAGTAGTTAATATTGTTTTCCATTACTTTGCGAATTTTCAGAAGTGCTAGTTCGTAGGGTGCAGGAACAGTTGTTTAATAATCAAGGTTGTTTGAATGGAGCGTTTTGAGAGAAAAAAAACTACTGTTCACAGAGGGAAATATGAATTTTGTTCTCGTGATCGTTAGTAGCTATCGAAGAAATCGGGAGAAATCATTTGGAGATTTTTAAATTTTTTAATATTTTTCTTATTTTATCAACAATTTTAGTTTTCTTTGTATTTATTTATTTATTTATTTATTTATTTATTTATTACGTATGCAAATAATATAATTACGTGACAAGCGATGCGACCATCAAAGGGAATTCTACTGAACTGCTCAGTATTTCCTGGTAGACTCAAGCGGTTTAGGCAACCCGTCATACAGATATGTATGGAGCAAGTCATGTTGCAGCATTTTTCTAAGGTCATCTTTCCACTTCTACAGTTAAATTAAGCATTTGTAATGTTTCAGTCGTTTCTTACGGCTGAAAAAATTTATTTTCGATCCTAACAATTTACCATTTTCGATCGTCACAGTTCATCGTCATTCATAAAATATATTAGTAGAGTCACCACATTCGTTAATAAATCAAATATATAATTAATCTTTCGACTGTTGTTCCCAGTTCTGTAATTGATGGTTGTGAAATATTGTTTCACAGCCATCTGTATGGAATAGGGTATTTTGAAGTTTGCATCAGCAAAGACCTAAGACCTTATTACTCTTTGAATACTATAAAACAGTTCGGGAAAATGTAAATTATTGACATTTTAGAAGAGTAATAATACTAAAACTTATTCAATTTCAAATATCCGTTTATTGTTTTAAAAACTGCAATTGCTGTTTGAATAAAGAGAGAACTTTGGCGGGGAAACATATTTTGATACATTCGAATCGTATCGTATTATCGTGCAGCAACATGTTTTCTGGCAAATTGCCTGAAAAAGTAAACATCGGTCCAAATGTTCGCACTCGTCCGCCGATTTTTCGAGTGATAGAATTCCGGATGCGCTCAGCAAATGATAAATTATCCACATACTCCCATTAAAATTTCTAATGATCATTAACGCACACTGGGCGACGTCAATCAAGAATGCCAGACTGTCAGTCACGTCCTTTGGGAGAGTAATCACTGCCATCAGCTGTTGCTCTAAAGAATCAAGTATTTATGACTAATGGACCGGTTTTGGTACGCTAACTGTGCGAAGAGAGGATAATTAGCATGTGGAAACAAATCTCTTTCGTGAATATTTCCCAGCTCTAAAAAGGCATCCACGTGTTACATTTTACGTAACACGGTATGCCCTTTTGTCTTATTACTCGACCTATCGAGACAATACTTATTCAGCTCTTTATTTGAAATTCATGGGGCTATAATGTTTACTAACTAAAGGTCATTTCATGAATGGCGCTTTTGTCTTCATCATATTAGTTTTTAAAAATTTTCTTTATCCACCAAAAGTGTTTACATGACCATGTAAGGCGTAAGCGAAGAGACAAAATGGAAATAACGTTAAAGAGGGATATACAGAACGAAAATTTGAAGCGATTTTGGGACTGTCATGAACCAAGTATCACAGTCACTTTACATATGTGAACTTTTCTAACTCACGGATACTACGCAGTTAGAATATTTGTCCTTCAAATAGTATAACAGAAACATGTTCAGAACAATATACAAACGTCTATCGCATCACAGAAAACATGTTAAGTATTCGTTGTATATCCAACCATCCCACACTGACCGTGGCCACAAACACCCGCATAACTGTTCCAGAAACAGAATTCCATTCTAAAAATCCTGTCGCTGCGGAACTATAGCGGCAACAAAGCTTAACTCAGGCCGACGTCCGCCGCGGTGGCGCTTTTTCCCTCGGTGCGGCCTGCGCGTCAAACTCACTTGAGTGGCGTCCCGCCTGTCAATTCGGCCGCTAACTTTTAGCGCCTGGCAGCCACCAGCGGCTTTTGTTCGCGGATCCAGCGGAGGCGACAGGTGAGGCCGCGCCCAATCCGCGTCTGGCAACCAGCAGCCGAGGACTTGAGCAGCACGCTAGAACGCTTGTCGCCGGCGCACAGGGATTTATTTATTTTATTTTAGCCTTTAGGATCCCATTAAGGGCGAAGGCCTCCTTTACAGGGAATGTGAGGTTGGCATACATTATTATTTCTGTAAGACAAAATCATAAGAACATAATACAAGACAAATAATAATAATTATAATTATAAACATAGGAACCTAATATAAAATAATATTTTCTTCTATATTGTTTGTGTCTTTTAGTTTTGATTTGACTCCATAATTATGGGGATGCGTTTTGGCAATTCCCTCTGGAAATTTCAGTAAGTCTCCCAAAACAGAAGGGAGTCGGACACTTAGTGTCAAAAAATGTATTACGTAAATTCGGTAAAATAACAACATATATTTTTCAACACATATTTATATCGCATATCTAGGTCGTTAGTCAATACACATTTTTTTTTTAAACAAACTGGAGTTATCATTTATGAATATGTATTATTTACAATAAAAACAACAAATTAACCGTGCCTTCTCTGTTCGTCATGAAGAGGAAATCCATACTCCTCGGAGTCCAATATTTGAAAAGGAAAATTATATTTTCATTTTTAGCTCAGGTTTATCAGACGTAGATCAATGTCGAAAATACTTTTTGTGAACATATTTTAATTTTCGTTTGGGATGAATTCCCTTGTTGGAAGAGATCAGAAAACAAAAAAAATATTGTGCATTGTGTCAAGCCTTGACTATTTACCAAGGTATTATATATATCGTCTTAACTTTATAACACAAGTCTTGTGCTTTTGAATGTTGATCATTGGGGCAATTGAGCAAAAGAAATTTATTTTTCAAACTTGTGAAATAACTTTCTATTAAGTACCAGGCACGCAGTAAAGTATTTGGACACAGATTATCTGACTGTTTTCGGCGCGTACCGGCCAATAAGAGGAATATAAATGGAGTATATAATAAATATTGCCAATTATATTGTATAAAACTCTCAATTATGCCCCCATATATTTCCGTATTTTCTTCAGTGTTCTCAAAAAAAGTTTCTATTGCCGTCGTTGCTGTTTCCATCATCTCGCTTGGAGCGATCTACATTCACAAGAACACAAATCGTATTAGGTAGAACATATTTGTATGTAATAAACTGTTAATAAATGTTTTAAATAATACAGTTTTTATGTAATTAAATGTCTAAACCTGCCTAGAAGATGTCCAATGTACGCAAATATTTTTTGGATGTAATATTAGTAAATAGAAATTATTATTCAAATTATTCGTTTTCAACTGAGTATGTTTATGAGGAACTTGTTCGTTTAGAAAAAGACAACAAAAAAAAAAAAACAAATAAAATATTTCTCATAAGAACTGGGGTGTAAAACAGGTTCCATTTTGAGGAGGTTCGCGATTAGTCCTATTCAGGGGTTACTGGCTCTTAACGACGTTCTCTGTTTGCCACTACGTGGCAGAGTGGAGTAAGAAAGAGTATAATTTTAGTGCAGCGAGCCACCATTACTACATATCGAAGGTTAGCGGCTTGCATCGGTAAGCATAACATCTCGGCGGCTCAACCTCCAAAAAGTGCTACCGCATGCAAGCGAGGGCCAATATATACGGGCCCCGCGGAGCCAGGAGCAGCAGACGGGACCATGCGGACCAGGCGAGTCCCACGCGAGTCATATGTGATACATGCGAGTCAAAGGCGTACGTGAGAACTGTGAAACGACCTGCACCAGTACATCAGGAACGCTCGCCCACGATGACGCGTTCTCAAAGCACCGCCGCCGCCGCCGCCGCTGCTGTCGTCCTCGCCGCGCCTGGACCACGGTATGATGGGGTAAGAGGCTGCCATGTCTGAGCTTGACTCCCTGTACATTCCCTCACCTGTCAATCGTTCCCACCTCTCTCTTTATCTAACTGTAATAAATGGTGCATTGGTTGAAACAAGACTTCTCTTTGAGGAAACTGCTCTGCCTTTCCCCATCTCACTTAGATCCTCCAAGTCAGTCACAGGACTCCAAAGTGACGCGCTGCCTCAGGAATACCCTGAAGCCAGTCAGCTTCGAGGGTGGCACGTCACATCAAGTATGGAATAAGAAACATTGAGGAATTCTATGAAATGGGATGTTTTCACCCTAGTTGCGAATAACAAAAATTTAATGCTTTATTTTTATCCGTGTGTATTTCATCTTGAATCACCTGACAATCATTTCTGTGCTATAAAATAGATGCACATCAGAAAGAAATCTCTTGCGCATCAGAAAGAAATTATTTTTCAAAATATTGTCTGACTGACTTTATACGGACACAATTTAGAAACAGATATGACCTATCCGTAACTCTCGTGAACAGAAGGCCTAATAAGTAAAGCGAATACACTATACGTTTGAATCACTACTATAGGGGAACCGACACAAAGAAACCAAGTGAAGGAAAAAATATGGTCTCACGAATACGATGCGTAATAATATGCGAAAAATTACAATAAATGTGATTTCATTTTTTAGTATTAGACCACGATTTGGGGAAATTTCTGCAGTATGTCCCAAGCTGCGATGAAACAATGCGTCATTTTCATCAGCTGTTGCACTTGGTGGTCACGAATTGAAGATGTCGAGTTAAGACATCAAATACAGTTCTCATATTAAATTGACGCCAGGCCACTGGAACGCTGGTTTCAAGCCCTTCTGAGTCATAATCAAATGCAAGTTTGTTCATTGGTGAGCCGCGCGCCTTAGAAATAATATTTAATCCTCGACAAATCTCGCGGATTAATATGCACCTGATTACAGAAATACCCCGCCAACGGGCAGGTCTGTGCGGCATCTCGCCAACCAGCAGAAGGGAGAATTGGCAACGCCAGCGATTGAAGTATGCACTACACTTAAGGGACTAATAACCTTTGCCGTTGACGCGCCCGGAATGACTGATCAATCAATCAGTGTATACCTGTCAGTGACCGCGAAAACCTACGAATTTGATTCAGTTGACTCTCCACAGTAGATTCAGGCAAATGATAGAAACTAACTGATGATAAGCAATATCATCAATATCAAGCGAATTGCCGGAGCATTGCCTCGATCAAACCCGCGAACGCTCTATTTACCGGTACGATCGGCGTTGCGTTTGCGCTGCAACTGATGTTGACGCTCTTTCTAGAAAGCACTTGCGAGGACACCCAAAATAGAAATTTTTACCAAAGAACCATAAAATTCTATGCTAAGAGGTCTGCACTTACAGATGATGTCCTGCACTAAGGACTTAAGACCTCTACAGCCTTTCCCCCTCTAGAAAAAGAGATGCGTACACAGTATCTTTGATTATGAAGAAAGTGATCTTTTACAACATAAACGCACGTTCAATATAATACTTACGGAAACTGGAAATACACAAAGATTATTATTGGCATGAAATGCTTTTATATAAAGATCTACTTGGAACGTGGATTAAGAAGACTTAAAGTATCTGCTCAGTACCTATCAGTCTTTCATGTACAATGGTAACGTGGTAAATATAACATTGTTTGATATTTTCATTTTTGCTTAGATATAACTCTTTCGTCTAAGTAATTAGTAATTTTCTCTTCTATTGTCTTACGAAATATTGTGAGGCACACATCAATACCCATCTTGAAGTAATTTACAGAGAGTTGGAGACTCACCTATTTAGAGCAGAAAGGCATATCGTGTGCATAAGAAGATTTAAAGAGGAATGGAAAATGAATGAACAACTCTGAAGGTGTGACAACACACGTCCCAAGAGCTAAGAGTTATCCGATTATATGTCTTCTCAATTCGGGCTGCCCTTGCTCATTTCCGTACTTTCTGGATCAGGATATAAATGGAGAGAAAGTACGTTTTTTTTACTGGTTGAATCTATCCAACGACTACTTTTCAGGGTTCGAAGAAAAATAGATTACTTTTGATATAAAACATTTATTCAGCTCCTCGTTTTATGTAGCACGTAATATTGTTGTTTGTTAATATTTTATGAATGGCTGATTCAGTGTATGACCCGAGACTCATTCGAAAAATAAATGTATTGGTTACTAATATTTTGCATATTATTGTCTATATTGTGCGATTTAAAAAAATAAACATGTTTGTACTAATTAAAATCATCAGTTGTATCTGTAGTTTTAATGAGAATTTCTATGTATGTGTCCCTCCTCTCGTCCGTTTTTATATCAAGAATGCACATTTATTGTCCCTTTTAACATGTCTGCAGTGGTGCTACAACCCTAGGTGGGTCTAAACAACCTTGTTTCACTCTATTTTAAACCATCTTCTCTCAATTATCTCAGTTCTATCTTCCATAGGTCTTCCACAACATGTCTTTTTCGTTTTTAGTCTGATTTTGTACCTTGTTGTGATTGGTTTCCTTTCTATTATTTTCAAATTAATTCTCTGTCAGTACATCCTGTGTGGATGTGCAGTTGAAGCGATTCTCCTATATTCAATTTCTCTGGCAGTGTTTTGGTAAGTTACTAGTATATTAATTTAAAGGGGTGTTGTCATTCTTAATATATTATCACCCATATATCAAAAATTATCACCTCGTAGGGGCAGAGATTGTCCGCTGGATCTTCCTTTTAAATACGCTTATTTTGGTGTGCATCCATAACAAGGTTTAGCACTCATACGCTACAACAAAGTTGTACTGGCGTTGTATAATTTCAATTTAGTGTATCTTGGTAGACGATCTGTGATTAAAAGGTTTTAAATCTTCTTTCATTCTAATATTGAATTCTGTTATTAATATTGACTGTTGAGTCACGGTACTGAAGTGAAAGATTTACAACTTCAGGATAACTTTTTGTAATTGTTTATTCTTCATAGTTTCATCTAGGGCATTTGATGTACTTCATTTTGTCTGGTATCTTAACATCCCTTTGGTGACTAACCAACAGCTCTTATGCCTTGTAAGATATAATTATACATTGCTCGTGGAAATCTTCGAGACATTCATTTTGTTTACATTCATGAGCTTTATTCTCATGTTACATTTTGCATTTAAAATACCCGCTTCATATTCAATTTAGTTTGCTTGATCATATCCAACTACAGCCCTTCTAGGGACTTTGAAATTTATCAATATTTCGGATAACTTTTGATTCATGAGAAAGAAGAAAATCATTTCATGTAGTATGAGCGACATTTACTTAAAAAATCGCAAAATGTTCTTGACTTTGGCACGTGTATCTTCTTCTGTGTGAGTTATCTGGTGAAGAAGTAATCAGCGACATAAAATTTTTGGATCAAGATTTCATTCTTTGTGGATTTGTTTTTACGGAGATTTACTTTCGAAACAGTATTGATTATGAAAAGATATAAAACGCTTTCAAAAAGTGTATGGGGAAGAAATGGAAAAATCCAACGGTTTTCCAAATTGCTACGCTGAAATAACTACTATAAACAACTAAACAAAATGAATATTAATAATTCTGTGGAGGCAAAATATTGACAGCCATATTAACTTTTTTGTATTTGAATGAGTAAGGCGCCCTGATCATTATGATAGATTCATATGGCGGTGTCATATCAGACGGATTGAACGGCATTCTTAATATAGTAAGTGTCTCTCAATTATATCGACGTGAAATTGGTGTAGACTATTATCGTTTTTTGGGAGACGTTTAGTACAATATCTTTTCCGTCCAATAGTTTCGTTTTCGAGAAAACGCAGTTACTTTGGTGCATCAGAGCTATCAATCCATGTATTCTGTTCTGCGGCGTTCCGGGGAAGACTTAGTGATGCGACATCGAAAAGAAAATATCGATGTTTGCCAAACATCGATGTTGAAAATTGCATGGACATTAAAACCATCGATGGTTTTGAATATCGGTGTTTTAAAGTTCGTTCTAACATTAAATTTGTGTGCAACAAAATTTAATGTTGTTGATGTGACAATAAATAAACCAAAAACATTGGTTTGCCAATGGCCTTGCTTATTGATTTATAATAAAAATTTAGCTCAAAACAAAGTTATACAACGTCTCTCAATGTGATGAATACAGGAAAGACGAAAGAAATACCAGGCCATCAGGATCATCTCGAGCAAGCGATGGTAGTACGGCTGGTCGACAAACAGCATTCGTTTCGATCGAATAAGGATATTGGTACCATCAGTTATTGTTTCTTATTTGAACTTTTACAAAATTGTAATTATGGGCATCTTTCATCCACGAACAAAACATTGAAAACGTAATAACATCAAACCCAAAACATCAGTTTCAATACCTCGAGGTTTAAGACATCGTTTGTTATAGAAACATCCATGTTTTGAAAACATAGACATCCGCATCCGTAGAGAGACTAAGGGATAAGGTGGAGGGCAGAGGGAGGTCGGAAGCGGGTAGTCCCAGGGCGTCGGCGCGAGTGTGTGCTTCGTGCCGCAGCCACACACTCGAGAGCCAGGGTGCTTCAAATTTCGCGTGGCACTTGTTAAATCACCGCGCAGTTAAATAGTTGTCGCTTTTTATGTAGTATTACTCTCTGCGTAATTAGATAACGTTAGTAACGGAACAATTTATTCACTATATTACTTCTCATGTTCAACTCATATGACATCTCACGTACTAACCGCAAGAAAACTAACCTCAGCATTGTAACCGTTTCTCATAGTGACCATAGGAAAACTATGTTATTTTCTGTTGTAGGAATTATTTAATACCCTTAACATGAATTTACACATGCAATAATTTGAACACTTTTCCGTATCGCCTCATATTCCATCTGAAGCCTCAACTGATCTCAGATCTGTCATTGGAGGTAACTACATGGCGTATCGTGCCTTTCAAATATTTAGTCTGTGCTAGAATTGAACGAGTTGAGACAATTATGATTAATGGTTTCTACATGTTTTCGGCAAGGGCGGCATGTATCATATTGGGAAATTTTGAGAACCACTTTATTATAATCCATTTATTCCATCCTCACACTGTGTATATTGCGTCGAGTCTCCAACAGTATCTCTGCACCTCTTGTGCCCGAGTTGCGGTAGCCCGCTCCCCAACTTGTGTCAGCGACGCGTGGTCTAGCCGCGAGCGCCGGCCGATCGGTCGCATTAGAGGGAGTTGTTCGCTCGCGGGGAGCGACCCGCCCAGCGCGCCTCGCCGCAGCCAGCCCCGCCCCTTCCCGCCCCGCCCCGCCCCGCCGCACCCCTCCCCAGCACACGAGCGTCGACTTGTTCCTCGCTCCGACACTGCGCCGCCTCGGGGCCTCTCTGGCTTCCAGCCCCTCCCCCGATCCTCAACCCCTCCCCGCCCTCACCCCCCCCCACCGCATGCGCTGCCCTGGGCGCGGCGCGAGAGCCTGCCCAGCCTGACAACCAGGGCCCTGCAACTCTCCATCAAAACCAGGGACAAAGCTCGAGGGTGCTACTGTAGGAAGCGCTAGTGTCGCCGGGGATGGGCTCGCCAACATCGGCACCTAAAAATTGTGGGATAATTCTAAATGTTCAATTATTCAAAATATATACATATAAGAAAGCGCGATCATCGACGCTATCTTTTGTAGCATTACGTGCCTGCTTGGACGTAATGCGTACCTACGTAGCAGCCACACACGTTTGAAGTAGGCATCGTTGGCAGTAGTTCGTATTTTAGTTCCAGTAAGAAGGTGCTGCTGGAAAGGGCGCCACTGTAATGGTCTCCACCACGTTGGAGTTGAAGGGCCTGGCTGACAACGCAGACTGCGGAAGTGTTTGCGAGCAGATTTGCATTCTTTCTGCAGGGTGGTGCATGAATAATATTACAAACTTTTAGTACTTGAAGAGGTCCTTTAGTTTCCTTTCGTTCGTTGCCCATGTGGTAGTTCAATTTATGGATCATATACAATGTTGTCAATTTCGTGTATCTCATTTCAAGCCCTAAAATAATATTGTCCACTTGTTTCTACCTGAAAAGCGTTTCTATGAGGGTTATCGTGTTTCCTTGACATCTTTGAAATTATTCTCTGTACCATAACGTGCCTCAACATGCTTAAAAGCACACATTTGACTTCTCTAATATTTCAAGAAGTTTGCCAACTTCACATCAAATATTTTTTAGAGATTTTTGAGTTAAGGTATGGCATTGGGAATTAATTATAAAAATATTTTTTACTTAACGAATTTTTAAATAACTTTGCATATATTGACATTGGTAGATTTCTTTAATGAGTTTGTGCTAGTGTGAATGATTGAGCTTCGAGAAAGGTGGGGGTAGTTGGAGTTGAAAACTATCCTCTCCCTTTTGTGTGGTGTTTTCGGAGGCCTGCCTGTGGCCATGCTCAATCACTTCTCCTTCTGTCATCCCCTTTCTCCTCGTCGCCCTCTCCCTCGCAGATCCCGAGCCGCTCTCCCCGGATCCTCGAATCCGGGTGCCCTTGTCAGCCGCGCGGCGCCTCTGGACATCCATCCTTCGGTCCTTCTGCCCCGCCCAACCGCCACCGCCACCGCCACCGCCCACCCGCCACCGCTACCGCCACCGCCCACCCGCCACCGCTACCGCCATCGCTACCGCCCCTCCTCCACCGCTCCCACCCAGCCGCAAGTGCCACCATTCTCTTCACTCCCACTACCACGCTTCCCCCACCACCACGCCTCCACCACCATCACCACCACGCCTCCCCGCTACTTCGTCTATCTCGTCATCCCCCCGCCCTGTTCATGCTTCCCCCCCACCTCCGCACCACCACAGCCGTCACCACCCCGTCCCCCCACCGCCTCCCCCGCCACTCTGGCTCTGGGGAGAGTGGCGCCCCCACCGCCGGCTCTTTTCAACGCAACTTCCGGGCGCCCTGGAGCGGCCGACTGATGGCCGTGGCCGTCCTCGACGCGGGCCCCGCCCCCGCGCGCCTCCGAGTCGCTTGTCGCTTCCCAGCAACTTCCCAGATCTCTCCCTCCTACCATTCCGACCGCCAGATTCCCTTGCGATAATGTTACATGGCACCCAACGCTTGCATTAACTTCGAAAATAATTTTCAGTTCGTAAACAATGTGCGAATTTATTTCTAAGCAAACATTTACATTTTAAAACTAGGTATGCTCTTCCTCTAGCTTGCGTTGCTGCTCCAAAGGGTTTACCTGATGATTAAATGATAGATGTTGGAGATGAATTTATAATTTGGTCGTAAAATAGGATGAAATTGGATGTCAGCTATCTAACCTTCACTTGCAGAGTAATTCTTTGCACAGTAAAATAATTACTTGAATGGGTTATTTGAAATGTGTTTCTGCCTTCCCATAAATGATGGCTCAAAAAATTTAAAGACCACTGAGAAAATCATAGAGTTGTGATAAATGGTGTTAAAAGTGACAATTTCTTCAGTCGATTCGATATCATTCAATTTTCGAAAAATTCATGGAGTAATCAGGAAATTTTAGAATGTGACTTCCATTTTTCTTCGTAATTTGTCATAGAATTATATCACAGTTTTGTAAATATAGTTCTATAGCCCCACCGTTCTTTCTGGGTAAATTACATTCTCTTGGTGTGTTCACACAGTGTTTTTTCTTTATATTCGATGCTCACCTACCTATCTTCTGTGTCTTCCTTATCGGACATCTATTTTTTTAAGTAATTGAAACGTATTTCACAAAGTTTTCAGTATTTATTGTGCAGTAAATATATACGTAGTTGTAGTAGTGACTAGATTGTTTTAGCAGTGAAGATAAAGAGAAGGCATTAGTCTGCAAATCATTAATATTGGATAAATTGAATCATTAATATTTGTCGATTTATTGATCACATTTTATAAGTTCTAAGTGGTATATTTTTTACATTAAAAACTTATCTTTAACAACAGATTAGGCGATCCTAAATGGATAGCGGTTATTTAAGAGTCCGGTTTACGTGATCTTGACATTCGAAGGATGTACGTGTTGAAATGGTTGCCGATAAACAGATCAGCACCCACGTGAGACGCCGCCATTTTGAGTGAACGAGCTAAAATCATCTCATTGAAGACGATATTATTGAGAGAATTCGTTGAATAGATACATGTTTATTTAACGTGCTCAATAATTATTTATTTAACGACTATGTGCAGTACATTATCCATAAGTTTTGTAAAATCTAAATGAGAACGTAATTAATAACGGAAATAAAACAGCGAGCGTAGTAGCAAAAATCGAGGGATTTTTATTACGATTTTCTAAAAGTAGTGTTCTATCACATGCGTATGAGGGACTATGCAATAATTTCCTAATATCTACATAACACGCATATGGTTTAGAATACATACGAACCATATTTAGTGCTAACTTATTATTAGCTCAGGAGGGTTCGCGCGGCAGGATTTGGACGCTTGGTTTTATTTCATGGAACAGTTTTGAGTATATTGAACACCCTTATGATTGTCATTAACCGCAAAACCCATTACTCGTCTCATTTTGACTGGCGATCGTACAACTGTCAGAAATGTGTTATATCTCCGTCGTGTCTGGTGTCGCAAGGTTCCCGCGTCCTTCGTCACAAGACGCGCATCGACAAGCGGATCCGAATGGCGCATGGCCCGCGGAGCCCTGGCGATAACCTGCATTTCCTGTGATATCATCCAAGAGGGTAAGATCAACTTTCACGGCCGTAATATACTACTAATATTTCCAGGAATCTCCAGAAACAAGACGTGCAGAGGGAAATTTGGAAATTTGCATCTTATCCTGGTTTTAGTCTATGTACTGGGAGATGATCTACGATCAAGGTGTTGATTCTGAGTATGGTGGTGATTTGGATATCGATATATTGCCAGATACCTATTTAGAATCTCCTCTGGATAAATTATCAAATTTTCTAACTTAGAACATATTGTTTGGATATCTAATCTTTATTCTTGTCACAAAGGTACTGATGATGTGTTACTAAAGTTTAGCCTTCAGTTACTTTCAGCTTATTATGAATACCAGATTATATTTATCAAATTTTTATTATAAAATGTTATATATTCATTTTAATACTTCTAGTTTAAGATGGTGGTCGTTTAAATGATGATTTTTCACTATAGCCTATACCTTACCCAAAAAATGATAGTGGTCTATATTTGAACGACCACTCACATATAAAGAAAGTGCATTATAAGCAATGCATTGAAATTAGTTTTTGTAAACTTTTTTATAAAAAAGTTTTATCCTATTAAGAGTTAAGCAATAAATGCAGGCAAAATTTTGCAGACAAGTGATACCTGTGAATTGCGTTTTTACTGCTAATTTATTGACTCGAATCTTTCGTATTCATCAATTCTTTAACTACTGACTTGTTTCAGTAAGTTTTTGGGATATTCTTTTCCATGGTGAATAATTGCTTACATTATTGCATACTGACTATATTGTTTTCCTGTAGTTGTATAGATAAAACATACGCCAGGCTTCTACAACTTACTGCTTTCGGCTAGTGTTTTAAGTAGTTTTGGGTGCCACCATCGTACCGATAAGCGACACCTGTGTATTGTGTATTTATTGCAGTACATCTTTGCTACATCCCGTTTGCCACATCTCTCTTTTCCCGCTGGTCTGTTCGGCATAATCGTCACCCACTCTATTTGTACAACTCTCTCTGGTAGTAGCGTTTTATTCATCAGCGTGTTGCGTACGTCTGTCCGCTTTAAACATCTGCAACCTCTCCTCCCCCGCCCTCTGCTTTCCATCGCTCTCGCTGTTCCTCTTCCCATGTTTCGCTATAACTGTTTACGCTTTCGCCCACCCGTTGTCTCTCCCAACAGAAGCTCTCTCGTTCAAGAGCTGCTTCCCTCCGCCCCGCCCCCTCTCATTGGCGACGCTCGCATCCGCAGGTAGAGGCGGGGCGATGTGGAGTGGAGTGGAGGAGCTCGGCGGGGCGTCCGCCTACGGCGAGGGCGGGGCGAGGCGGGGCGGGACGCGCCTGATGGAATGCAGAGAGCTTTCCGATGTCGCCGACGGCGATGGCGAGGCGCGCGACGATGGCGGGGAGGAAGGGGAGGGGAGGGGAGCGGAGTGGGCGTGGCTGATTGATGGCGGGAGGCCCCCGCCGCGCGGTCGCCGCCCCCGCGCGCTAATCCTCCACCTTCGCCGCCTCCACTCCCGCCAGGACCGCACGTCCCATCCCTCGCTCTCGCGCGGCCAGGGCGATTACGCGGCGGGCTCTCGCCCCGGATGCGCCCCGCCCCGCCCCTCCGCGCCGCCTGCGCCCCTCGGCTCTGGGAGGGCCGGCCCTTCGAGGTCTTTCTGGCTGGGACCGATTGACAGCAAAAAGCGTTTCGGGTCGCAGACCAGCCCAAGCCTTCTGGAATGGCCACGAAGTAGAATACACTACGTGTTGAACAGATCTTAATAAATACAAGAATAGGGATAATAATAACAACAAATGATGATCATTGTGATATGCGTAAGCGTAGTCAGTATTGACTGAGTATACAATTCACGCCTGTCAAAGATGCCTACATGAGTTGAAGTTTCGAGTCGTAAAAACCTATTGTTTTTCACATAATACGTTCAATTTGAGATTCTTCTTCTTGCACCACACCACTGAGAGGAAGTAAAACAACCGAAAAAATGTAATTGAAGGCTTAAATGGATTTAATATTGTAGAATAGACTATGAGAATGAAGATTCTTGGAGCGTTGGCCTTGTTGGTCTTAGGAAAAACTGTTTTTGAGATATTCGTTATCGGTGTGTCACAAAAAGATCTTTCTCTTGTCCTTATACTACAGATTTCATTTAGACTTGTCTGCTTTAGATGCGTGGCTTCACAAAATCCTTAATATTTAAAATGTGAATGCTATTCTTCACCTCCCCGTTCGTTTTTTGTTTTTTGGCACTTTACGTACTAAGATTGGTTGGGTTTAAAAGCCGTAAAAAGGATGTATTAGAGAAGTAATAATACCAAACAATCGTCTGGAATAAATTTTGCAAATTTATTGAAATTGCAAGTAGGTAGTAGACGACAACATTTTTGTCAATAAACATGTGGTCGGAAATCTCATTTAACAGTTACAAGCGTGGTATTTGTACCTGCGAACGATTTTTTGCGAACTATATGTATTTTTTATTACTATTGGGTTTATTTGGTTGGTAAATGTTTCAAGAAATGATTGATGTCAGAAGAATAGAACACGCATTTCGTTTTAATATAACCGTTAACAATAATCCGAAAACGGTCTTTTGTAGTTTCGTCTCAAACTGGCGCACCCCTGGAAGAAAATTCCCTAGGAAACAGTAGCGCATTTACGGTTTATTTGTGAATGATTTATTGTAATTGATCTAAAAATGGCATCTCTCTATAGAGTATTGGATATATAAGGGATACATGATCTTGTATTAATGTTTGCCTAGTTTTCCTAATAATTTGACAAGGAACGAAATATTAAATAAATCTCAACATAACTGATTATCATGTTCAATTTATGCGCTATATATTTTAAACAGAATTTATCGAGAATATTTTTTTTTAATTAGAAGTTGCAAGTAATTTCAGTCTATACGAGTTATATTGAACTAGTGCAACCATTCTTTAAGACGCTAAAACCTCTTCACTATTGCTGAGCTGTTTTTAATGATGTAGACTAGTCATTAAGCTCTTATTCTTTAAGCCTCAGTTTTGTACAACTTTGACGATTTCCTTAATACGTATAATGTTACGTAATGTTATTTTGCAAATAAAACTTCACATCATAATATCGTTTCATTGAAGCTTTCGTAAAATATTATTGGTATTACGTTAGTTACTTTTCATTGAGCAGATATTTTTCTATTTCTATTGAGAATCAGGGCAGGATGGATCAGGCTGTGGCTCGTTAACGGCTTTACATTTGTCTGGAATTGAAAGCAGTGAACAATAAGAAAATCCTAACAGCTGGGTTAATTTTTGTCTTGATAGGGCGTCTTTTGGCTCAGCTAGTTACCCTGAATTAAAAATCACAATTAAAAACCACACACCGTCGGATTTGAAACGAACACTTATTACTAGGTGAAACCTAATATGATGTAGCATTTTGGGATCGCGAAGTCCCTACAACCTCTCTCGGTTGTCCATGTGTGTTGGTCAACAGCTTGGAAGTAATGCCTCTAGAAGTCCAAAAGTTATGGAGAAACAAGCACCTGCAAGGGAAGATTCCTGTTAATTATTAATACTCATCTGTACCTGATATTGCCCAGAATATGCCAAACAATAGTATAGTATGACGCAAAAGTTTTTGGCTTCAAGGCTCTAAAGTTCTCATTCCATTATTTGCATTTGCTGTTAATTATTCTGGTCACAAAAGGCTTTCTTGATATTTTCGTGTGTATCATTGCATAATTTATATTGAGTTCGTTATTTAATACTCTCGCATCTCAATGTTCACAACCTAAAGCGAAATTTGACGACACGGTCTCACAGAGTCAGTAACTGCGGAACTACTGTTGTATTCAGTGCCGTCTTTCCTAAAATCAGCCTTATATATTAGGCAATATTTGGAAGACTTAAATGTAAACCTTCCCAATATAAGCGATGTGCTCGAAAGGATGATTAATCTTTCGAATCAATATACAAGTACTGATTGTCACTTTAATTATTTCACCCTACACTTGGGCGAGTCAGACCTATTCGTGTTCGTAAACTTCCGTAAAGAAATAAATAGTGTGTATTGTGGGTCAAGCATTGTCTGCATTTCACTAGGACTGTGCCCTTTCGCTCACAAATTTTGCACTACATTTCTTTGTTCTTCACGAGTTGCGTCCCATTTTTTTTCCGTATTTGAAACTACACTAACTAGAACCGCACTTGAAAACAAATAATCGTACCTCTTATAGCGCAAACTTCAAACTACCTCGTCTTGCAATTTCACCATTCCAGTTGCAATACCAGCAGACAAAAAAAAGTGCGTTACTTTTCGATCTGCCCTCCTGGATGAATTGCCTGGGATTTGAAACCGGGTTCAGCATTGGAAGGCGTCCGGACTGTCCACTAAACCTGGGCAGTACACATGGCGTGTCCCAGGCAGCGCTGCTTGACCATGCTGCATGGGGTGGTGGGAGGGAGGGGTGGCGGCTGTGCGCGGGAGATTTACCGATAGAGGGAAAAGGAGGAGTGAAAAGTTTTCATTTATTAATGCTCTGGGCGCGTCTAATGGTAAGATCAATAGACTCGTAAGTCCGGTGCATGTTTTACCGCATGTGGTAGTAACCTCCTATTGGATGATGAGATCCGGCGCCAACCTACACGTCGGCCAGCAAGGTTTTGTCCCAGCCAGATATCTCCCACCAGTGGGCCACCGCTCCAGAGGGGGAAAGCTGTAAGTATAGGACTGCTCGGATATGCGGTAGTGTAGTGCCTCTAAAAGCGTAAGGGGTGGGAATAGGCCAAGGAAAGGAAAGTTCGCTCTCGGTCTATGGCACCTTTGTGAGACACTGCTCCCGCATTCGCCATCTCACAAACCACGAGAAACTACCGATCAGGGCGACTGGCCGCTAGAATTCTCCTCCAGACAGCGATTGAGCTGGACCTAGTTGTGCAGCTAGTGTCGAAGTCCTAGCACCATGGGAACTCGAACATTAGCCCCCTCCGCTGGTCAGGGTCCTATGGTGTACAGCAGTTTGACCCCCTGAGCCGTCTGTGCCCCCAGAAAATGTGTAGAGTAATGAAATGAGTGCATCGCGGCAGTTTGACCCGACATCTAGCACTTGCGCAGTCCCGCACTATACTTCGATAAAACAATGAGTCGGTTGACACCCCGTCACCTGTGACCGTGTCGCCTAATCCGGCACTGAATGTCACTATAGTGACGTCCACGCTCCCGATCGGCAGACAGCGTCACAGCTGCCGACATGTCAACGGACTCATTGTTTTAATCGGTGTGTACACGTGGATCGCCCAGATGGTAGAGGGCGATGGTGAGAATACCGTGAAGTGCAGGCTCCCCGCCACGGCACTCCCGCACCGCTCACTTCCCTCAGCGCAGCGCGCGGCGGTGGCGCTGAGAAGCGGTCGCTTGGCGCGGTGGCGGTGGCGGTGGCGGTGGTGGCGAAGGCGGCGGTGGTGGCGTCGCTGCTTTTTGTCGCGACCTCTGGCGACGCGACGCGACGCGAGCGACGTGACGTCCTCTTTAACGGCGGCGCCGCTCCGCGCGCGAGACGGAGGTGGGGGGGTGAGGCGGGCCGCTTCCCCTTCGCCCCGCACGAGGGTGGGGGTGGAGTGGAGGGGGAGAGAAGCTCCCCGGCGGCGGCGGCGGCGGCGGCGGCGGGGCGGCGGCGGCAGCAGCCGCGTTTTAATCTCGGCGACACGAAAGCTCCCCGCGCACCGCGCCCCCGTGCGCTCCGTTGCCGCCGCCGCCGCCGCCGCCGCCGCCACCGCCGCCGTCCGCGCGCCTCTCGCCGGATGGCCTGGCCGCGCCGCCGCCGGCCCTGACGCGCCCGCGCGGCACAGTGGGCGCCACGCGAAAGGCGCGCTCCGTCTCTTCCTCCGGCTTTCTTGGTTGGCTTTTAGGCTTAGGGTGTAAGTTCATTTGGGTCTGGCTTCTCTTCAACAGCTCCAAAGTATTCAAATTATTTGCTCCAAGGTCGACGTGCCCGTCTTTTATTTCCAGAACTGCTATATTTTGGTACATCGTTCATGGTTTACAACAGTGACGCGTGGAGAAAATACGATTTTTGTTAGGATTCTTGCTTTAATCGATATATTACAATAATATGATAATGATAATAATAAGTACCAATATAATTCCGGTTATGCCTTTCTTTTAATACTTACTACTCCGTAATTCATCTAATCATAATCGCATGACACCTCCTTTAGGAGCCCCACTGAAAACTTTAAATTGGCTTATATTAACACTTCATATTTACTTTCCCATATAATATACCGAGTATACACCTAGCCCAACTGTAATTACTTAATCGATAACTGTCTTATTCTGTTACACACATTTGTTCCATAACACTTCATCTTATTTTTTTGTATACCCATGGAATCTTTATACACTTTGAAATCATTGTTTCAAAGTGACAATGGATCCTAAATGGATCCCAACTTCAGGTCAAAAACTGAATTGCCCATTTAAGCATTGTAGGTGCGTCATGACGGACGTATTTACGCGACCGGCAAAGATGGCTTAATGCATCAACTGCTGTCACTGCACTGACTGGTGATGTCCTATGGTTGGAGTCCTCACACTGGCAGGATTTTCACCACTACTTATTAGGTTAAATTCAGCCGCTGTTTGGAGGAAAATTCTAGTAGCCGATTGCTCTGTTCGGTAGCTTTCCTTGATTTCTCCGATTAAATCAAGGCGAATGCCGAAGCAGTACCATAACAAACGGGGCACGGACCACGCGCGATCTTCGTCGTCCATGAACTATCCTCACCCCTTACTTATACGCACACCCACACTCACATGCATCACACTATCCACATGTCGGGAGCTTAGAGCTTGGCCCGGCTGGGGCGACACCTTACTGCTGGAGGGAGATACTGGTTCGGTAAATTCACCACAAGCCAAAGTAGGCTTGCGAAGAATCTCAACGGACACCAGTGGCAGACCACAGCCAACCCCCACCATTTTAAACTTACACTACATTTACAAGATTAATGACCTTATCCGTTGACGTTGCTCGGAATCGCCAATAAGTAAATTGAAATGTTTGTCGCTGAGTTTACGGTTGCCGCCCACTGTGCTTCGCCAGCGTCGTGGCTGTCCACACCGCCGCGTCGCGCCGCGCCGCGTCGTTCTCAAGCCGCTATCCATCAGCTCCGTCGCCCGGATCTTAGCGTCGCCGCCCCGCCCCCGCCCCCGCCCTCGCCCTCGCCCCCGCCACTGCTCGTCCTCGCAGCCGCCGCCATCGCGGCAGTCATCTGTCTTTTGTCCGTCCAATCGTCCGCTCTCGCGGTTTCCGTCGCTGCTGTCTCTATCTTCTTCTGCCGACAGGCGTCTTATCGTTCTCCGGTGCTTTTACGCTTACACGCGTCTTCTGTCGTTCCGCTCAAAGTCGTCGTGTACTCGCAACTCGCATACAGTTTTCTGTTTTGGATGCCTCGTTCACTCATTTTTAGTATCTTGTTAAATGTTTGCTATTTACGTGTTGTGTTATGGAACAGCAATTTTTTATATTCTTGCATGTAAAGATCTGGTGTACTGTGTATATTTTACAATGTTATTGCAGAATTCGTGAAGACTGTTATGATTAAAACATTAATTTGTTGCAGCATTATACTAAATTATTTTAATTGTTGGTTTTTGAGCTACTTTTGGAAAACAATTTTGTGTGATATTTTAGCAACATTTTCGCTGCCGAATGTCACTAGTCTATACTACTAATTTACAAAGCGCACGGAAATTGAAAGAAAATTACGCAACATTCGATTTGAGAGGTCTCGATAGATGTGTAGGGACTTGGGGAAAAAATACAAGAATGAAATTGTTTCCATTTTGGCAGAAAAGTACAAGTACATGATGGTTTATTGGCGCCCATTGTCATATTAAGCGGACCTACTGCGTTTTCATACTCTGTGCTTGACTGCTAACGACACATCTGCGGCGGCAAGGCCCGAAGAAACAGGCCGTCCGACATTAAATGTTGCTAGGCACAACTTGGTTCACGTAACAGCAAGGTTTTGATATTCTTGATACGACAAGAAGTGTTGCACTGTGGTATTGCAGAATTTGCGAATGTTTGTGTTAACAAGCAGTTATACGAAAATTACATTGCAGTTATACGCGAGTTACATTGCAGTTATACGAGAATATTTTATTTCTTCTTGTGCAGGGTGCATACCTTTTTTTTTCTTTTTGGTTTTGTTTGCAGCATGTTTGGAGCTGCAGGCCATTGTAGTTTTTGATAAAATATTTTATTTTTTATAGAGTTATACGAAAAGTATATTATTTGTTGCTCTTGAAAATCGTGCATGCTACTTTTTAGACAACCATTATGGATTATATTCAGCATTTTTTGACCCCCAGGCCATTATCTTTTACTTCCTTGGCTTCGTTCCTTTAGTTTGGTTTTACGATTTCCTCTTCTACGTACAAACTAATATGAATTAAGCTGCAAATTTCCTTTACTATCAGTAAGAAGGAAACACAAAACTGCAGAATCTCATGTCGGTTGCTTAACTCGCAGGTAATCGTAAAATACTTATTCAATATTACGAATATTTCTTTTTGATTTAGTGTTATTTCAGTGCTCAAGATATTGCAATAATATTTATGTGTTGAATCAGATACCAATTCTACGAACTCGTTACGAGTGCTCTCTTGTACGCCTGGATTCCAGCACAGACAGCGCACCGGTGTGACGTCAATCTTTTCTGAACATTCTTTTCTATGTGCATTTTGGTACTGTAATGATTCCGTGCAATAAGCTCCAACAGTTGGTAGCGTAGAGCCCTGAAAGCACGATTGCATGGTGCGACTGAGGGACTCGAACGAATTCCAGTTTCTGCGTTGATTGAAGAAGAGCTCTTGTCTACACGGCGTCTTAATTTTTTAGAACACGTCCCTATAAATTTAAGCCATTTTAGATATTAAATGAATTACAATATTTGGACATTTATTTTCATTTTCTATTACATTTGTTGATTGTAAATCCATTTGACGAAAGCTGTTTTACTTTGTTCAACGATTGGCTGCCTTGGAACGATTACGTCGTCATCGGGATTGTTTCTGTCTTCCATGTGTGAATTGACTGTGTTTACTGCTGATCACATTTTTCATTGTATCCAGTTATGGCCTCGCCTCGTTCTGGGTATAGTGTCTTTGTGTGAGGGGGAAGGGGGAGATAAATATTTTAATTTTGATAGGAGAGAGGCAGAAAGCGGCAGAGACATTGAATTTTAGTCCCTGCAGCTGTCTTGAAAGTAAATTCGTTGAAGAGACTTGTAAATCGTAATGGTATTTTTACGCGTAGTTATAAACTTTTTTGTCAAATTTTCGGTTACAGATGTTTATTACCTTTTATTATACTTCATTGCTTTGAATTTATGCTATTACAGTTCCGTCTTTGGGGAAGCAACCCCCTTATTTTTAGGTACATTCACCATAGTTAAGCACTATGATTATCTTGCTCTAAATCATCGTTTTTTTTTGGATGTCCGGGACATCTTAATTTAACCTCAATGATAATACATTTTAAGATAGTAATTTAGTGAGAGTACAACAAGGTTTCTTTCCATTTCCTTTGTGACAGTGCCGTGATTTTTGTTCCTGTTCTCACAACCTTGAAATTTCCTTCACTTTAACCGTAGAATTACCGCGGACAGATTAGGGATCCATTTATGATTATTTTTTTCAGTTTCTATTTTTTTAGAAAGCTAAAAATCATTGATATAGTTTGTGATTATGTTTTTGCTAAAAAGTAATACAATGTTTTGCTAGAGGTTGTTATAATTTGAATTTTTAAAGGGTTATTGGCTTTGGATAAAAATACGGTACTGTTGACTCAAAGAGTGATTATTTAGAATAAATTTTGAAAAAAATAGTAGTTTAAATCTTATTGTACAGTTTAATACATTACTATATAATGAAGATGCATCGTCTTTCTTTGACACAAAACTGTAACGTGTGTTGATAAGTAGAATTATTTATAGCATAAAATCGTTAATTTTTCTTTTACAGTGACTGAAACTGAGGAATCTTTTTGCTTCAAGTGCGATTGTATCGTAAGAGTTTTATCAATTTGTTAATTTTTCAAAATCGTGAAAACATCAAGGAAAGTCACAATGTAAGCGGTGGACTCAAGAAAGCTCCCGTATTGCATTAACCTTTGTATTTCTAGTTTTGATACAACTGTTATTGAATTAAAATAATACTAAAAAAAGAACTGAAATTTGAAGTGTTTAGGTTTTGTACTAAAAGGGATATCTGTTAATATGTGGTAGTTGGTTGTTAGTAGTAGTACGACTTTAAGGTTTAAGACCAGAAACTAAACGTAAAAAAGTTCAGAAAGTTAGGGCCGTAACAATTCGATTATGATCTAATTTCTTCTCTCTTATATTACGTTGGCTAGTTGGAATAAATTTGTTCGCGAACTGTATAATATTCGTTTTTTTTTTTTTTTTTAGCATCTGAGTCACACCATCGGCTGCACACCCATCTTCTCTCCTGCATCAATTTTGTGTGTCTCCCCTTCCTTCCGTTTGAACGCATTGTTTCTCCCGTCACGTACGTCATCCTCATTCCCCGGAAATCCCCCGGGCGTTCACGTTCGCCCTTTGCCTCCCGCCGATGCGCCTCTGCGCTCGCACGTCCTCGGACCCGAGTCGTTCTCGCCGCCGCCGTCCTCACCACCGCCGCCGCTGGCGTCCTCCGGGCGCGGCCGCTGAGATATGGAGATTCCGCGGTATCCGGCCGCCTGCAAATTACGGTCATCCCCCGGACAGTTCCGGAGCGTCGTTCCCGCGCCGCGCCCTCGCCCTGCACTCGCCCCCCCCCCCGCCAAGGCCCCACCCTCTGCGGGCCACCGCGCCGTTAGCGGGAGCGACGACGACGGCGGCGGCGGCGGCGGAGGACGCGGAGGCGACTTCATTACCGTAATGAGGCAGTGAGGCCCCCTGCGCCTAATTGTGACGTCGACGCGCCCCAGCCGCGTCGCGCCGCCTGCCCGTCCCCCAGCACCCCCCTCCCCGGTGCCGCCACCCGAGCAGCAATTAAAAAAATCTAACCGGGGGCGCGCCCCTTGTAATTATCGGAGAGGCGTCCGCCCGGCTGCCGGCGGCGCCTGCGCGCGCGTCGCGTCGTGGCGCGGCGCGGCGTAGGAGCCGGTGTCCCGCAGGGTTCGGCAGCCGGCCCCCCGCGCGCGGCGCTGCGCGGGGAGGGGCGGGGCTGCGGGCGAATGGAGGTCGGGCGCGGCGGGGAGCCTCGAAGTGAAAGCGGCCCGAGGATTAGCTGGGACCGGTCCGTATTTCTAGGCGTGTGAGGCAGGAGGACGGCGCGCTCTGTTGGACGTCGAAGGAACGGCGGCCGAACGGGAGATGGAAGAACAGGCGTTGCTCGAGGACTTGGTGAGCGAAGCAACTTGGGTGTCGCAAGTTGGTTAAGATTGGTACCGAGTGGTTATGGTAGACACCGAGGAACTGAAAAATTATTAGATTCACCTATAATTGACGTAAATCTGAAGAGGTGTATTGCTGTTAGTCGACAACAATATGTGAGAGCAGATGCAACAACAAATGATACAGCAATTGAAAAAACGGATAGGCGAATTAACTCACAGAAAGCATATAAAAGAATTCACTTTAAACTTGTTGTGAAGAATAAACATCTTTTGAGGCAAAATATTATGTAAATATGTAATTGTAAAGTATTTGACAAAGCTCAAGGTATTAGGAATCTGTCGTCGAGTCGGCTGATTTATTAACCATTAGACGTTAACCGATAGCCGTTCCAAATAATATGAGAAAGAATGTGCCGTTTTTAATTCACTTCTTAAATTAACCCGACATTATGGTGTTGGATATGCAGAAAATAAGCTGTTTTTGAATGAAAAATTAGGAAAGCTCTAATCAATGCAGATTACTGATAAATGGAAGAGTACTGAATAATACAGACAATTGGGAATTTTGGGGAAATGCTGCAGATTAATAAAGTAATTTTTGGGGGGTTAGGTACACGTGCAAATACGTTACATTAAAACCGTCTACTAGAGAAACGACCCTTTGAGGATATTTTAAGTGTATTAGAATCGCAAATCTGCCTGTACCAAGAAATGAAATTCTAATCGTCCGCAAAAATTTCGAATGCATAACACGCATTGGGAATTAGTAAGTAAAATAGAGGTTGTGGTGGACGAATTCATTGCATCTCAATGCGAATGATCTCGTAGAGGTGCTTTTCCATGTCACGGGTTCTAAATGATTACGGAATCCTTCAATGTCCTGCTTTCAACGGTAGGTTTAGGAATTACATCTCGCGGAAGTGATGTCTTTGTTGTTTCCTGACGTGCTTGACATGCGTGCTCTTTTTTTAATTTTCTCGTTAGGGAAGAAGCATTTTAAAAAGCTCGTGTGTGTGTAAAATAAATACCTGAATATTTTGTATCCTATTTAGTTACGCGCTCGGAATTTTCGTTTCAATCCCCTAAGGAAATATCATACTATTAATAACTTCCTTTATAGTACTTTTGTTAGTAATACTACATTCATAATAATATATAAAATAAATTATTCAATACATTAAATTGTGATTTTTCTCTCAATGTCAAATTATTTTGAAATCTGAAATAAATACCATAAATCATCTGTTAAGGCAGCGATATAGCTCCTTTTTCCAGATTTGGGTTATTTTTCAATTTTTTGGGAGAGCGTTCATAAGTTTGGTTGGTTACGGCGAGACGAAATATTCGTTCGCTCGTGCGATCTCTGAAAAGACACAGTATACCCTTCTTATTAGAAGATAATATAATCAATAAATAAGCAATCAGGGAATAAATCGTTCAACCCGTTACCTGAGTCTCGCACGAAAAGCAATGCCTTCTTTTAATCTGTATTACACAAATCTGCTCATGCAATGTGCAGGTTCCCGCGAAAATATGGCTTCTCTTTGAGAGTCTTACTGAAATGCGACAGGTATGCCAACCTTGCTAAATTGCTAAGGGCCTGGGCCGGAACCCCAGCAAGTGCTGCCCCCTGTCGAAGACAGATGAAACTATTACGACCAGAGACTAGGCGGACTGCAATTTCGACAGAAAACAAAGGAATTTTATATACCCGCTCTTTTAGCGCCTTGCGCGCGGTTTTGGGGGGAATTTTTTATAAGTCCGACGCGGTACGTTCAAAATGCAAATTCTGAGCTATCAATTAAGGGCCAAAGATCGTTATTAAAACACAATCTCCCGCCACGGCGCCAAATATGAACAAATAAACAATGTATGTGCCAACATAACTCCCGCCCGCGCACGACGTCGAACCGGGACCTGCGAGATCAGAAAATTTTCAAGCTTTGAGTAGCACAGCAAGCTTTGGGTAGCAAGCGGGGCAGCGAAAAGAGAGAAAGGCAAAAACAAACAACATCAATCCCCCCCCCAAACAAACAACAACCAAGAATTGAAAACAAAAGAATAACAAAATAATCGGGTTCCACGGCCGTACTAGAGTAAGCGTGCTCCTGCACCTTTGTATACATAATGCGATTTTTCGGTGATGATCTTCCGTCATCCGAATGAGAAAGACGAAACAGACAACAAATCAATGAGTATTATTTTGCACCCATACGCGAAATGCTGGGCAATGAAGGATTCTTTAGTAATCGACCAAGAAAAAATGCACAACCATCAATATTGAAAGAAAAGGAAAACAAACAAAAAACAACCCAATTGGTTTCATAAAGAAATTAAAACCAACTCAGAAAGCTCTGCCCACGCGAGACGTATCGGCCGTTCGCATGCAGCAGCAAAATTCAAAGTCTGGACTTTCAGAAACCCCCCTTGCAGTCACAGCTGGTCGCCGAACGCCAACTTCCTTGTTTTGTCAGAATTGCCATTTGAACAGGAGCCACAACGCGAGAACCTATTAGGTAAAATAAAGAACAAATAACGCAGCTGAACATTTCGTCGGCACGAAGTGATAAGAAAGGCAAATGGATTTGGTGCACTGTCAGAAAGGAGCAGATGCAATTTTTTTAAAATTTGTTAGCAAGATACACGTGCAAATACACTGTTTCGTTTTTGTCTTATTCGATGTTCGGTCTTCACCACTCCAGCTGCTGCACGCTGGGGCGCCTAGAACATGTTATTTTTCTAAGGTTACCCCTTTTGACGTCTCTAGGCCGGGTATTTAGGAACCCTTACCTGCAGAGAACGCTAAGCCTAAATTTTCATTAAAATGAGAGGGTACTTCATCTTAACTCCATAAAAGAAGAGTTCGTAGACGCCCTATGCAGGAGGTGTGGTGACAAGCATATCGACATTGTAACTAATAGCATTTTCAAATCCGGTCTCGTTTCTGACGCCCAAGCAACTGTATATTAGAAATTTTAAAAATGTGTGTGTGTGTGTGGGGGGGGGGTGGCTCGGGTAGGTTGATCCCCGGGAGCGCCAGGTCCCGTGGCGATATCTGGAGATATGCCCCCTGAGGGATGTCTAGATTAAATGTTAATACTCCTTTGGCAAGATACACAGCTTCTGCACTGGCCGAGTGGTCATCCACAGATGCAGTTCTAAGTTGCACGGTTCGAACCCGGCCCGTGGCATCGGGGAGAGGCTGAATGACCACGCCTACTTTCCACAGAGGTGGAGGAGCATCTTCGATCAGAATGACCAAATCCCCCTCTTTCAAGTTTGGAGAAACAGACTTCCACTTAGTACGAGCCTGTAGTGAAGAAAGATAATTTTTGGACCAGAATTTCCAAATGTTGTTTAAGTGCCTTCTTACCATGTGGTAACGACGGGGTGTAGGGCTCTTCTGATCTGCTTCTACATCGAAAACTAATGAGTTGAGAGAATGTCCATAAATTAGATGATTTGGGGTTAGTAAAAGGGTGTCAGTGTCTGTTTCGGAGCAAACAGCTAAGGGTCGAGAGTTCAATATGTGTTCGATCTGTGCTAATAGAGTATTCAGTTCTGAAAGAGAAATACAATTTTGCCCTAGCGAGCGTTTTAAATGATGCTTTAATGAGCCTACTGCGGCTTCAGCTAATCCATTGCGAAAGGGAGATCGAGGAGGACAGAATTGCCACTCCACACCGTGTATTGCAAGAAAGTTTTTTAAAATTGAGTGATCCTTATGAGAGCTAAATATCTTAGACAATTCCGCCAGCTGGCTCTTTGCCTTCACAAACGTTTTGGCATTATCACTATAGATTACTCTGGGGTATCCCCTGCGAGAACCGAATCTTTTTAGAGCAGCTATGAATTCGTGGGTGGTCAAGTTCTCGACAATGTCGAGGTGAACCCCTTTGGTAACATGACACACAAATATAACAATCCATGTCTTAGAACGAGCCCTGCATCTACCAGCAACCGGCTTTGTCAGCAAGGGGCCGCAGTAGTCTACTGAAGTAAACTCCCATGGCTTCGATGGTACAACTCTCGATGAGGGAAGTTCCCCCATTATTTGAGACAGCGGCTTTGCCTGCCACCTGACACAAGGTAAGCAGTGGTGGATTACACTGTTCACGAGTCGGCGAATTGAAGGAAATCCAAAATCGTTGTCTGACAACTGACACCGTCAATTGGCAACCTGCATGAAAATACTTAAGTGAATCATAGTGACAAGGCTCTTGTAAATGCATGCTCTCGAGGGGAATAAGTTTGGTGTTTTGCTTCTGGAGGCAAATGGACAGTCTTAATCTACCACCGACTCGGATTAAACCATCCTTGTCTAAGAAAGGATGAAGATTCAAAATTTTTGAATTTTTTTGCGATCTCTCTTTTATTGACCAACGCAACTATATTCAGGAGAAAGAATTCCTTCTGAATACATTTCACAATCAATTGAAGGGACTTTCTTAGCTCACTTGTCGATATAGGTCCGGCCTTCTTTTCCATTATTGAAGCCCGGCTTCTACATTGATGTATGAATCGTAAGCAATACGCTGTGATCCTCAGCAGCTTGTGGTAAGAGTTGAATTTATTCATAAGCTCGAAGACAAAGCATTTTTCCTCTGCACGGGCAGTGGCAAGAAAGGTTTGTGAATGATGCAGAAACGGTACATTACCACCATCAGCAACCTCAGGCAGTCCGTTCCACTGAGAAACCGGCTCGGCCAACCATTCAAGGACCCCTAAACCATATTTTACTAGCAGCTAGTTTCTTGGCAGTAGATCCCCGTGAAATGAGATCAGCTGGGTTTTCTCTCGACGAGATGTGTGACCATTCTTCCATCTGAGAACACTCCCTAATCACAGCAAGTCTATTAGAGATAAAGGCATCAGGTTATTTGGAGCATGTTTAATCCAGTGAAGTACTATAGTGCTGTCTGTAAACAAATGTACAGAGTCAATATTACAAACTAAAAACAAAGCATCGCGAACCCTCTTCATAAATTTGGCTAATAATACTGCGCCACATAATTCCAGACGAGGAATTGTGGTGCCAGCCAAAGGTGCCAGTTTTGATTTTGAGGCTATTAGATGACTGACCTGCCCTTGAGGGGCCACAGAAACTAGGAAATGCAAGCGCCATAGGCCCTTGACGATGCGTCAGAGAATCCAGCCAGAGTTATACTGCTAGCTCCATCAATTGTCATCCTTCTAGGAAAAATCAATTTGGTCAATAAAGGTACCTCTACCAGTAGGCATTCCCACTGATAGACTAAGTCTGATGTTAAACTAACATCCCATTCCAGCTTTTCCTTCCAAAGAGACTGCAAAAACATTTGAATCTTATCGTTACAGGTGTAACTAAACCCAAAGGGTCGTAGAGAGAGGCTGCGATATGCAACACCTTTCTCTTAGTCCAGCTAGTGTAATCAGTAAAAATTGATGCTTGGATATTGTGAGCTAAATGCAAGGTGTCACTTCCGGTGTGCCAGAACAGGCCTAGCACCTTACTTGAGTTGTCAGAGGTTAAGGCAACAAGATCTTCCCCTTGGGATTCCCCAAGCAAAGTATTAATCATAGATTCAGCATTGCTTCTGACCTTTCTTAATTTGAAATTGGCTCCTGATAGGAGATCCGAAATCTGTTTGAATATTGAATTGCTTCAAACTCTGAATCTGCTCCATGCAACAGGTCATCTACATAAAAGGAATTTTAATGGCAGCAGCCGCTAGTGGAAAGGTAGTCTCATTATCTATCCCCAATTTGCTTCAAACACCTGGTAGCTAAAAAGGCTGAAGACGCCAGTCCATAGGTTACCGTCATTAATCTATACGTTTTTAGCAGGATCTAACGAGTTTTCTCTCCATAGAATTTTTTGATAAGAAGTATGCTCATCGTTTAACTTAACCATACGATACATTTTTTCTATGTCAGCAGCAAAGGCGCATTTGAAAATTCTGAATCTTAAGAGAATATCGATTAATTCTGGCTGCACTGTTGGCCCACTCATTAGAATTTCATTTAGGCTTTGCCAGAAGTGGTTTTTACTGATGCATGAAACACAATCCTTAATTTAGTGGTAAGAGAAGAAGGATTCTGCACACAAAATGCGGAATATAATTGCTTACTTCACTCCTTATTGCCTTGCATTCCTCAGCATGCCCAAGGGAGATATATTCTCTCATAAATGCCACATAGTCCCTCTTTAGCTTCTCATCTCTTTGAAAACGTTGTTCTAATGAAAACAGGAAGTGCCTTGCGATGTGATATGACCTCCCCAATACCGACGGATCTTGCATAAAGGGTAACGACACAGAAAAATGCCCAGATGGCAACCTTCGCGTGGTCGCTAAAAAATTAATTTCGGCTGGATGATTTGTTTCCTCTACTTTTGAAAGAGATGCCTCATTTGCCCGTATCTCTTCCCAAATACCTCGCATATCAGATTCTACATTGTTTAACAGTGCATTTTGTGCTTCAAGCAGGAAAAAAACAGCTTGTATTAGGACATGCCTCAGTTTTAATTTTTGGAAATTGCCCAGCTATTACAGCTCCTAATTCAGTGTCAAAGATGACAGGACTTTCACTAGGTGTCGAAATTTTGGCCTTGAAAACTTCAAAGAATACTGCAGAGTTTAATAATATATCCACCTTGTTTGCTAAATGGAAAGACTCATCGGCTAATTTGAGATGTGATGGAATTCTAATTTTGGTTACCTCTATCGAGCTTTGAGGTATTTTAGATGAAATTGACGGCACAATTAGACAAGGGACTGATGATTGCCAATCACTAACACGAGATTTGATGGTTAGGTTAACCTTCCCATTTGAGCCTGATTTCAGATAATTTACTGAGTGGATTGCAAAATTACATTTGGATCTAGGGATACCTAGTAACTGCGCCAGAGATTCTGTTATAAAGCAGATCTCGCTCCCTGAATCTAACAGTGCTCTTGCGGGTACATCCATTCCTTGCTTATCTCTTACATAAATTATGGCCGTAGGCAATAGCGAGTAGGATTTTCTTGAATCACCACATGCCAAATGTGTTTAAAGTTTTCTCAGTTTCTACATTACCTATCATGCATTCTTCTCCTGCTATGGAATCCTCTGACTGAACCTTTAGGTGAGTTACCAATTTTGGCTTTGAAACTACGTTATCATTTGCTAACCTATTAGCAGAAAAATCTTTATTTTTGTTAAAATTTTGGTCATGCAGCAAGGAATGGTGTTTCTTACCACACTCTCTACAACGTTTTTTGCTGCAGGGGTGGCCTGCACCAGCCTTGAATAAACAGTTAATACATAGGGAGTGTTGTCGACACACCTTGGAGCGATCCGATACACTCAATTGTTGAAATAGGGCACATTTGTAGAGTGGATGACTCTCTGGACACAAGATGCACTGCATGGCATCCGACACCTTAATACTGAATACTTTTTGGCTGCTCGAGGGTTGATGAGGCTTTCCAACTGTAACAAAATTTGATTGGGGCCTTTGAGCGATATCCTCATTGAACTCTAAAGCGTTTACTCTTTGGTTGAGAAAGTCTAATAATTCTTGTAAGCCTGTCATCTTTTTGGCAGAACTGTGGGCAAGATACCATGATTCTCTGGTTTTTAAGTCTAATTTTGATAATACTAAATGCTGTAGAATTACTTCACCTAAATCAATGTCCAATGACACTGATTTTAAACCACTCCAGTTCATGGCAATTTGAGAAATAAATGGTTTAAGGGACGATGCATTGCTCTTAACTTGTGGCAAATTTAGCAAGGCTTTGATATGAGTATCTAATATTTTCGCCTTATTTGAGTATTTTTTAATTAACAATTCCCACACTCTTTGAAAATTATCCCCTGACACGCTTAAGGTACTTACTAAATTATAAGGTTCACCTTTCAAGTGTGCTAATAAATGCATGTATTTTTCAATATTAGTAAGTGTTTTATTATTCACTACTGCGGTTAAGAAAATATCATGAAATTTTGGAAATTCATCATATAAACCACTAAAAACGGGCAACTTTACATGAGGCAAGCTTGTGTTGTTGTAATGTAATCTTTCGGTTGGAGTATCTAGTGCGGAGAGGCACTGACCTTTGATGTTCATAACCCTAGCCTCAACACTTTCGAAGGGGGGGTTCAACTCAGCTAGTCCTTCCTGTTTTAAAATGTCATTGAATTCTGTTCTGGCATCAGCCCAAATTTCATTTACACGTTCTATGATACATTGTATATTCGACCTGCTAAGGTCTGAGAGTGATTTTAGACTCTCTTCGATTCTAGTTAATGCTGATTCTATAAATTCCCAACGCAATACTGTCTGCTTTCTCAAAGGCATTTTAAAAGGAGTTTCTACTTAGCAGAGGGGGGCAAATTATGAAATCTTATGCTCTCATTGTTAACACTATGCACTGCTTTGCGGCATGATGCCAGCGATCGCGAAAATACTTGAAAGGTCACCTTCTATTGCAATATTATGCTACACCATGCAACACTACTAATAGAACACTGAAAACACAATTTGCTATGCTTCCTGCCGGTTGCTGAATCCCGGGTTTCGGCACCAATTTTGTTAAGGCAGCGATATAGCTCCTTTTTCCAGATTTGGGTTATTTTTCAATTTTTTGGGAGAGCGTTCATAAGTTTGGTTGGTTACGGCGAGACGAAATATTCGTTCGCTCGTGCGATCTCTGAAAAGACACAGTATACCCTTCTTATTAGAAGATAATATAATCAATAAATAAGCAATCAGGGAATAAATCGTTCAACCCGTTACCTGAGTCTCGCACGAAAAGCAATGCCTTCTTTTAATCTGTATTACACAAATCTGCTCATGCAATGTGCAGGTTCCCGCGAAAATATGGCTTCTCTTTGAGAGTCTTACTGAAATGCGACAGGTATGCCAACCTTGCTAAATTGCTAAGGGCCTGGGCCGGAACCCCAGCAAGTGCTGCCCCCTGTCGAAGACAGATGAAACTATTACGACCAGAGACTAGGCGGACTGCAATTTCGACAGAAAACAAAGGAATTTTATATACCCGCTCTTTTAGCGCCTTGCGCGCGGTTTTGGGGGGAATTTTTTATAAGTCCGACGCGGTACGTTCAAAATGCAAATTCTGAGCTATCAATTAAGGGCCAAAGATCGTTATTAAAACACAATCTCCCGCCACGGCGCCAAATATGAACAAATAAACAATGTATGTGCCAACATCATCCTACTCTCTCTGATTTAGTGATGCACCTAATGTTAATGTTCTTGTTTCATTTGAAAGTGCACCAGGCAGAGGGAGTCATTTTGTCTTCATATCCTTCGTTATTTTTATCCATTTGTAAATATTTCGTGTCAGAAGTTCAATAGTTTCGGGATATATTGTGTAATGAATTATTGTTGAATAACGTTCATGTGAGATAAAACCAACATACTTGTTCTACTCCCATTGAATCAATATCTCATGAGTAAATGGTTGAAGTAAGTTGCATAATAAGTTATTGTGTTTCATTATCACAGAGCAGCTGGTTGTCTTATCACAGAGTAGTTTGCAAACTAGGCATTGAAAAGCAAGTAACTGCTGGTCATCGTTTTTTTGTTTCGTTGGATTGTGTATATTACAGTACCGAAAGAAACCAGGAAGGGAACGGGAAACTCTCTCTTGCCCTCCCGTTTCAAAAACTGAGAAGTACGTAATATTCCTCCCATATGGGGACGGTACCAGCTATTAAATTGGTAAAAATAAGATACTAATAATAACTGATGCTTGGTTCATTTATAATCTTAACTCTAATAATATTAATAAGACGTCATCATTTATATCTTTTTGTGTAATTTAATGTGATACAGTATTCCTGCCTTTATATTTTTTAACGCGATAAGTTTAAATTTGCAACATGGTAGCCTTGATGATGAGACCAAATAAGGCCCTGAAACGTTGGCAGAGACAGATTTATATTAATAAATATTTAAAGAAAAATAACTGACTGTCCTTAATAAATCCTTGAGCATCCCACTCAATAAAAGAGCAGACATTGTACTTTGATGACTTTTTTTAATAAATTGAATCCTACCTTGACTCTCATTCTATCCTAGCTTATCTCATTGGTCAGTATGCTTGCTTTTCAAGACGCGAACACGGGATCGATTCCCGGTCGAGGCAAGACTATAGTGTGCATTTTCCTTGAAATGTCCCAGTATATGTTGCTGTGTAACGATGAGAAAATTCACTTCTCAGGTTGAGAAGACTTGGAGATGTCTTCGTGCTAATCACATTAACCCCATTTTCCCATGGTCGTGAGTCCGTGACGTTGCTGGTTGGCGATGGCCCGTACACGTACTGTCGCGCCACAAACAGACACACAGACTAACAGTTTAACCAACGCCATTGGAGATAGGCAGGAGGCTGTCTGCTCGAAGCTTCTGGTGTGTACAGAATTCCAGATGCCTCTTAACAGCTTAATGTAAAAGTTTAACTTATTATCGATATTATTAGTAGTAGAAAATGACGTACGAAACTCGACGTAAAAAGTATGAATACACACATGTGAAATTTAATATCACTAATATGATTACCTATATTGACATCAATGATTCATAGTATGCTGGCATTTTATTTATTTGGTATATTTAATTATTTATTCTGCCAAAGAAATGTTATTGTAGGGCCGGCCACGCCCTAAGGATTACGAGAGAGGGATTTGTGTGGTAAATGAGAATTCACAGCTGAGGAATACGTGATTTACGACGGTAAACAGGATTGCCTAAATTTCAAACTTTTTATATTTAGGCTGGATATATTCTGGCTCGTTGTATATGTTCTTTGGACAAGAGGATTTAAAACCTGCTCCAGTAATGTTTGTTATTATTGCAGAATCTTAGTGTCACATCTGGAAAATAATTGATCGATGGAAGTTCAGAATGCTGGAGTAAATTAAGAAGTGATGTTTCCCACACGACATTTTTTATCGTTATTGTGATGTAGAAAATTTTCGACGTTACCTGCGCCAAAATTGAAAAAAAACTGCTTTTAAATGAATGGGCTTCAATAAAAGCGGTACGTTCAAACACAAATGTTTACTCATATTATTACAACGTACGTCAAATGTATTCAGGTAATCTTCCTGGACAATTTATTTTATAGATTAATATAATTTATTCAGCCTGATATCTGTATTTTGAATTATCATTTCTTTGAACCTTCCATTGAACTCCATTTTCTTCGTTTTTTGTCGCTTTCTCGAACAATTCACTAACATTTATGAACCAGAGTACCGTTAAAATAAAGTCATCGCTCGTTCCCAAACTGCAGAGTTAGCGTCCCACGCATCCATGGAGGCGACGTAGTGATGCAAGACGCGACGCGAGAGGCCCAGCGGCGTGGCTGTCATCAACTCCCCGCCCCCGCCTTCCCCCTCCCGGACCTCCCCCGCGCTGCGGTTGGCGGTGACAAGTCGCTCGGCGACGGGGCGACGCCGCGTAATGCAGTGGGGCTGAGCGCCGAGCCTCGTAAGGTAAATTACGCTCGCGCCCGCGAGGACGGCTGGCCGGCGAGGGCGTGGGCGAGGACGGGGGAGGAGCGGGGGAGCGGGTCGACTATGGCGGTGGCGATGGAGGTGGTGGCAGCGGCGGCGGTGTAGTCAGGGACAGTTTGTGGATGGATCGGGAAAGGGAAGGACGCTTCATATATCCCGTAATTAATTAAAGTCCGGTCGAATTATTCCGCACATATTTCTATAGGGATTTATTTAAATCGTTATTTAATACGCATAATACACAATTAACACATTTACCAAATTACACATTTACAGAAATCCTTCTTGTCTTTTTCGGGTGTTTAAGTTTTTAAGAAGGAACACACAATGCTTGAAAGGTGATGTCATATATTTCTTACGGCATCTGGAATGCGAAACAAAAACAACTAGAAATTCAAAGAACATGTTTTTTTTTAATTTTGAAAGTTGTATATTATGGGTTCTTTTAAATTTAATTCCCTTAATTTTAAAAGAATTTGGGTTGTAACATATTTTATCTATTTATTTTAAGTTGGATAAAATGTTTCACTTGTCCTAATGTTAAAATTGTTTCTAAAATCCAAAAGGATTTGTGAAATTTATTAAATTATTCATAGAATTTTTATCGAGAAAAATTGAAAAAAATAATTTAAATAATTTTGAAAGAAAGGAGTGTGAACACCATGTAGGATGTTGACAACGGGGCACGCAATAATATCAAAAAGGTTATCATCCATTTAAGAAGCCAAACCTCGTCCGCTTTACAATGCTGGAAAACTTCGAAATCATATGAAACTGCAGAGTACGCCAACTATTGTTGGGTTAGAATATCTGTGTCGAATATCTTCGCACCCGGAAGATAAAGAAAAATCTAACAAATCTTCATACTTATATAGGGTATGGATTCGTGATGTTTGCCTTACATTTTTTAAGCGCAAAAAATCCTCCGTACGCCTGCCTTTGGAGACGAAGTAAATTCGGCTGTCCCATGTAGTAGATTTACTGCTTGTAAAAAAAAACTTCAAGCCTAAAAGAAGCCACTGAGCTCAACTCAAATCGTCTATTAAATCGCCCAAGTAATACATTCTTCCTCCGACAGTTGGAGAAAGGAGAGTTGCAAATTTGCATGGTCACACGGAAGAGCATCCAAGTTGGGGGGGTTCAAACCTGATGGAAACTGTGGAGTTTTAAGGACGAAAAATTCCTTCGCAAGCCTTCCTTTGGAGAGGAAGTAAAGCCGGTTGTCCCATGTAGTAGATTTACTGCATGTAAAAGATCCTCAAGTCTAAATGAAGCCCCTCGTGGGCCCCTCAGGGGCTGAGTCTCGCCACGTAAAATAAGGCATCAATTCAGTTGAAAGGACGAAGGCAGAAGCTCGGGCGTAACCGCGTTTGCGGCGCCGACAGATTTACTCGGGTCCCCTGTCGCCGCCGTATCACTCTTCCCCCGTCCCTCCCGCCTCCCGCTCCGCCCCCCTCTTCTCGCCTGCCTCGCGCTGCCGATGAGCGACGGCCGCGCGATCTGGCGGGCGGCTGCGGCGGCGTCTCGGCGGCCCCTTAACGAGATCCCGGCGCTCGTGTTAGCGTGTAAACGACGTGCGGGGAGTCGAGAATGAATTGCGAGGCGCTGTGCGGCCCGCATAAACAAGCTCCGCTCTCTTCGGCGGCATCTGCCACCCTCACACGCCCTGCTCTGAGGCGGTTGTCACCGGAGCAGCTGATAGAGCATCCTCCACTTTGTTGCTAGACGAACGCTACTGTTGATGGGATAGTCCATTGCTCCATGCAACGTTGAATGTAACTGTTGAATGTAAAATGTTGATTCGTAACGCAGTTGGAGTGTGATGTATTCTCGGCTTTCTATTACGTAGGAATTGTCGGCCCTCCAGTTTGTTGAATGGTGAACAGATGATCATGAAGTTTCTGTGTGTAATATTGAATGAGCATTCATTTCGAAACTCAAGAAAGTTTCTGGAAATAATTGGGTGAACATTCATCATACAATTGAAGTTTGAACTATTCTCTTAATTATGGAATTGGAGAGAGAATTATTTTTTAAAAAAGATATGAAATAATCGACATCACATCCACTTTGTTGCTAGGATAGCTTCCTTGATGTCGATATTTCGTAGCAATACATTTGGAGTAAGATTTGTGTTTCGGAAAAATAGATATTTATAAGGAAACGTTTCGGATAGTAGATAATTTTATATGTTTGTCACATCCCTCATCTGATTGCATGCACTTGATGATGAATATTTGCTAACGTAAAACTAGAATAAGATTGTATTGGAACCTTGAAGTATCTGAACCGCTAAACAGTTTCTGATGAAAGCATTGAAATGTTTGTTGTAGTAAATTGCGGCAAAAAACCTATTTCATATTATGCATAATAATATTACGTAATATTGTAATCACTGAATTTTTTGTGAAGGGACACATGAATCACGCAATTGCTGGACACTCACATATCACTATTAATAAGTTCACTAATCATTGCATTTAAAAATACTCACCGAATTTTTTGAAATTTCCGTATTTTCGCTTCAAATATAATCTCACAGTCATGTGCTTGAACAAATGTGTGAAAGAAGAATACGAAATATATTCTGCTTTCAATACATCTATTACTACTCGCACAATAAAATAATGAACGAAGTATGACAGATAGACATTAATTTTATTTATATAAAAACATTAAAGTTGAAGGTTTGTTAAAATAATAGAATAATAATAGATATTACTGAATTGTAAAAGTATTGTGAGGTCCAGCAAAACTCACCATCAGTTAGAAGATAAACGACAATATTTATTAGGAAGAAAATACGTCACAGTACAAAATTATTTTGGAAAAAAAAGAGAGCAAAGGTTATAATAAAATGCAAGAAACAGAAGACAACTCTCCCTGCTATCCTGCTGGAAGAGATATGTAAGATACCCATACTGATGGGCTATGGACCTAATCTTCAGCAAACATGTTGGTGGATTGCAGAAATACTGTGTGTCTAAACGACTGCAAGAAATACCAGAACAAAAGTTGATTCTTTCGTGAGACGAAGTAACCAGTGACAATCGCGAATAAACCCATATACTGCGATTTCTCTAACTTGGCCCCTCAAGGCCACTCAAATCCCATCTTCGCGATGGAATATGTCACGGCATTTCGCGTCTTTCTCGGTCTTACCGATAGAAGTCGCATGATCGCAAGCACTGCTTGATAAGGTCGCGATCATGCGAAATATAGCGTAACGACTGAGAAAGATGCGAAATATCGTGACATATTCCATCGCGAAGTTGGTATTTGAGTGGTCTTGAGGGATAGAGTTAGAAAAAATCGCAGTATAATTTCAAGTGATGGTCCGTTCCGCCCCCGGCCCTTAAATTAGCTTCGCTGTGCCCTACAGGAGCGCGGTTAAACCATTTATTGCTGATAAAGGAAATCTTGAAATGGAAACAAAACTTTATTTTAGTATTAAATAAATTAAATTGGGTTCTACTATTCATTAAAATGAATTAATAAGTATTCATAAGGGAGTTGGATTTCGTTCTCTCATGTTGAATAGCTTGTTAGGTTGTTGCAACTCTTGTTGGATTGCCTAGAGTACTGTAACAAAATGCATTTGTGCGAATGTGCTAACAAAACTTAATTCTAATGTTTACAAATATTCATTGGAGTAGTCGGGTTTGTTGTTGCCTGTTTGATTGCGGATCTCGGTGAAACATTTTTATTGCGCTTTGTAGCACTGATGATGATTGAGATCCATTGAAAGCATCTTTCTGCAAAAATCTGTGCAACTATCCTAATGTTGAAAACATTTTCATACACCTGTTATAACTATGATAGCAATGGAGAAAGTGCCAGTGCCATTATGCGGTTTTATTAATGTCATATCTAAAACATGAATTATAATGCTTAATCATAGTCGGTTGACAATTACGTGAGAGTGGGTTAAGTCACTAGTCCATTACAAAATAAACAGAAGTTTTTGCGCTGAATTTACCATGCATTATATCGATTAGACTGAACCTTCGGAATTTTCATAAAGAACAAAGCGATAGATTGATTACGAAGAAAGCATACTTTTGTATCAAAGTTGACCACCTTGTATCAAAGTTGTCACCAACGAGTAAATAAAAATACGTATTCTAGAGTCCGGGATGCTATTTTGATTTTGCACTCCACAACGCAGATAACGCCTGGGCAATACGAAGACAATTGCGCGAGAGATTTAAAGAATTGAAATGATGTTTGTCCATGTTGAAAACTGGAATGACTTTTGAATATGAAATCATGAATAATTAACAAAAATGAATAAAGGATTAGTTGCAAGATATGAATTAAGAAAAATTGTAGCAATTTATTAAAACCATTCCAATGCATTTTTCATAATATTTACTCAACATTTTCAAACTATATGTTAAAACTTTCTAAGTTCATATTATTAGAACGCTCATTTCTTCATTAATACTAATTATTTAATAATAATAGTTCTATTTAATATTTGATCATTCAAAAGATGAAGAACATTTGTATTGACTGTATTTAATAGGTAAGTCAGTGTCATAGATCAGTCAATCAGTCAGTTCGATTACTAGTATCTCTACATTGTCACCGCTCCAGTTTAATTATAGGAAATGTTGTGAAATTTCCCAATTAAAGGGTCTAAATAGGCGTTTCGTAAGATACTCAGATGAATTTACGAGATGGGTACCGTTATACAACAAAGATTTTGAAGTCCCGCCTTGTAGTACAGATAGAAGATGTACATGGATATATTTACAGTTGCCCCTGACAGGTCGTCAGCTGTTACGGTGTCTTCTAGTCGGGAGCTCACACGTCAGTACAGTGACGTCACTATGATGACGTTCAAGCTCCCGATTGGATGAAACAGCTGATTTGCGTCAAGTGCAGCTCTAAATAAATCCACGTACAGGAGGACTTACTTTGCAAATTATGACGCACTGAACAAGACTGTTACGGATTGTTTGAAGGTGCACCTTGGTGCATGGGCCTTGGAAGAATCAAGTTGCAAACGAGTAGGAATGGAAATATGTTTCAAACCGTAGATGTTTAAACTTGAAAGGCGACTGTGTGCATAAACTGTAAATATTGTAGTGTTGTATACCACATTTAAGCGTCATTTCTTGAAATTATTGATGTGTGAGAGCAAATATTTAGCCGATCCGCAGTGACAGAGATCGTTAAGACAGTAGTGTCATAGCGGTCTCGGACTCATAAGAGTGCTATTTAATATTTGTTAATTCAAAAGTGGAAGAACATTTGTATTTAATGCATTTAATAGATAAGTCAGTGTCATAAATCAGTCAATTTGATTACTAGTATCTCTACATTAGCCAATCGGCATAAGCCGATTACTTTAGCCGATCCGCGGTAGCCGAGATCATTGAGGTAGTAGTGTCATAGCGATATCGGACTCTAAGATCGCGGTTTCGAGTCCCACTTCGGGCATGGTTGTACTTGTGTTCGTCCTTTCACCCCTTGTCATCACCATCTCATTACGTAACGTTAAACCCAATAGTGGTCGCAAATGACCTTGATGTTAATGCCCTAATTAAAATTCTTTATTAATGAGCCTTGTAATAAACTGTGAAATCTTGCTTTCATGCTGATATTATATTAAAACAGTGTATTCCGAAAGCAGTAGGGGCCCTGAACGTGGCCAATGCCAAGCCTTGACGCTTGGAGGGAGTGGCACGGCGTCGTAGAAGGCCGTGATGAGCTCCGGGAGATTCCAGGCGCCGGGGTCGCGTCGGCCCCCGAGCCCGTCCCGCGCTCTGACCTCGGCCCCGCCCCTATTCAAGGCCCCGGCCCCGCCCCCGCCGCGGCGGCGCGCCGGGCGTGCTTACGCTCCGTCGGCACGCAAATCAGCGCGCGGCGCCAGATGGATGGCGCGCGCTCCCACGCTCCCCCTCCCCCCTCCCCCGCGACAACCCACAGGCGACCTCGCCTCTTGTCCGTTTGCCTGCTCCCAGCAACACGACATGACGTGCAAGGAACCTAACCAATGCAACTTGTGCATCTAAACAGCTTTTTGTTTCCCCGCGGATAGGCCGCCTTGGACTATGCGTGCACGCACACTGCATTGACCGGGGCTCAATTGCATTATCTTGGTAGCAAGTGCATGTATTTTTTCACTAAGGGATCAGCGTTTAGTTGGATCCTGTTTTTATCCCCCAGGGTTGTTTGAAAGATTCACCGGAAGATGGAATGATGGAAGAAGTATGGAAAATGAAATGATCATAAGGGTTGAAAGGACGACACACACATGCTCGAGGCGGGACTCAAACCCGCGATTCTTCTCTCTGAGATTGCCACGGCACTACTGCTTTACCGATCTCGGCTATCCTGTCCAATTTGTTTAATTTAGGAAGGACAAGCCTGATAACCTTATGGTATCTAGTTTCATTTTGGTTAGGTTCCTTTCCTCTTGGTCTTTGCAAGATTGCTTGTATGTCTGTAATTTGTAATCATCACGAAGGTTTGTAATACCTAAGAAAAAATCTAAAATTCCCAACAATGTTAATATAATTGGAATGAACATGTTTGTTGGAGAGATAAATATTACAATGACGTTATTAATAGTTACATGAAATGAGTGTGCAGTTGTGTAATCAACCTGCACGATGCTGCAGCAAACTTGAAACATATTCCGGCCATTTTTAACTATCTGCATAAATGGAACACAAGGAATCTGTTGAAAACAAACAATTATTTTTCTCTCGATAAGTTTCGCAGGAACTTTATCTCGATTTAACATGATCTGTTTTGACCCACATCATAGTCTTTTATCCATCAATTCAGAAAACTTCGATATTGGAGTATTTCAACCAGTGTTTTATGAGCCCATTTGTCGATCTGTAATATCTCGGTAGGTATTGGTCGAGATTTAAACTACCAACGAGAACGACAAATTGTCCATTTCTGTTTGGTGGGTAGGGAATAGTTACACTCACCTCCAAAACTCCAGTTTACTTTCTCGTATTATATTTCACATCCCTCACATTTCTGTTTTGGTGTGGATATTCTCTCCGATTGAGAGGTTTTATTCAATATTTTCCTCAAAATGCATTTCTTTGTAAATGATATATTGCGATTGAAATGTTCATGACGACATTTTTCAAAGCATTCATTGCTGCGCGTACCGCGGAGTCCTGCGGCATTATTTCTCTCCATCCGCTTTCTGTGCATTCCTGGCCTCGCGTACGCCGCACCCCTCATCCCCATTACACGTGCGTACTCACGGGACTAAAACAATTGACGAAATAATTACTCACTAACAAGCGTCGGTGCTGTTATTTCAACGTGACGAAATTAAAAGTGCGTATTTATTCCGTTCCGGTTTTATTGGCTACATTTGCGCGCAGCTGCCCAATGAAATCAATGCGCTTTCGCGCGGTGCCCATTGGGAAAGGGCGCCGCCGCGCTTGGAATCACCGCAAGGACGACTCGATTGCGTCCGATGATAGGTGGCAGCTACACAGTGTTCACTGTGTTTTAAAAAATTACTTTTACGGCGGTTTGAAAATTGAATTCGGAAACGTTGATCGGGTTTTGATTTGGAAAAATGTGCACTTTAGATCGAATTCATCTCAATGATGCAAATTCTGTTTTGTCATTATGCTGTCATCTTTCTGGATACATTTACAGAAGGACTTTAAAAATTAACTTACAATAACAAATTGTCTTGAAATTTATGATTTAATCTTTGTACCCAGGGACGTAGCGTCCATGGATATAGGTGATGTGTTATATACCCTGACAATATCAGCTATTTTTATTTTAAAATGATTGTAAAGTGTCCATTTGTTATTTCTTTTTGTATTGCCGCTGAGAATTCAATTTTTTACAAGGATGAATGACTCTCTCTGAAATGCAGCCTCGCCAGCGCTGTGAATGAGATGCACAGTTAAACGAAATAGCTGTTGTGTTACGAAACGTCATTGTTCTCTTGTAAGAGAACCAGATTAATTAATTAGCATAGAAGTTTTTTTTGGGTATTACTATCTTTTTCAATGCATTTAGCAGTGGTGTAAGTAGCTCTTCCGGGGCCCCGGTTCAAAAACGATATTGCCCCCCCCCCCTCAAAAAATTTTATCCAAATGAAACAGTGTGCTGAAAACTAATTGATAGAAGGTTTATTGAGCCCTGCAGACTTTAACTTTGACAAACTTACCGATAACGTCGCCCAGGTTCGCTTTTAACGAGATCCTCTCTTTACTCCTGCGGACAAAATGCTAATGTCCGTCAGTCTTCTCTGTCTAATTTCGCATATAATTGTTTATAATTTTCTTCGGTCGCAACCGTCACGACAATTGTTATAAACAACACGATTACTGAGCAGATGTGTAGATAGCTATCTGAAAGAGTGGAGTTCTTAGAACCAACTTAGAACTCTCTGATTGAATGAAAGTTCAAAATTTCATATCTCAGACAACCACGCAAGGATAACAGCTGATCCGTTACGTCGTTATAGTATTTCTCTATACATTTTTCGCATTGATTCACAATTTATTTGTCTGAAAGCTGCAAAAAGGTTTGTGGCTGAACGATCGCAAACGATTTGATTATTTTCGTCAAGCCAATAAATAATTGGCTAAGCTGACTAATCAGAATATCTAAACAAACTTATAACGGAGTTATACACATTCCTACATGTAGCTTTTGCCGCTGATTGTTTGGCAACTCTTAATACCCTGATGTCAGGTACGGACTTGACCTTCACTGTATTGGAACGTCACCTGGCTAATACCTGTGTAAACGGAATTACCTAAAAGTCCGGGACAAATGTCACACATATAAATGTAATATATCCGTTACATGAATTTTCCCTACATGTTCCCCATGGATAAAATTATATCAATTTCTACCCCGCTACATGCTCCAGAAATTCCAAATATTTATTCTCGGACACACTGTACAACCGTAATGATGTCATTTCCCGCCAACATGAGTGGAGTTCTCACGGTACACTTGGCTACAAATACCGCCAAGTAGTCGTAAAATCCGCGTATCCTGGCGACTTGGGTCGCGAGCGCCCAGCCGGTCAAATCCCCGCAGAATCCCGGACGGCCAAACGGGCGGAGCGGGGCGTCGCGTCCGGCGGCGGCGGCGGCGGCGGTGGGCGCCGCCGGGCGATGCTATCGCCCAATATCCCGCGGCGGAAGCGGCCGTCGCCGCACGTGCGGAGGCATCCGGGAGATGCGATCGCTTCCTCCTCGCAGACGCCTCGGGGTGGGGGGTGGGCGCTCTTTTTGCCCGCGAGCAAACGCAGTGGCCCGGCGAGGACGGCTTCGTCCCGCTGCGGGGAGCAAAACTGTCCTCTGCGAGTGAGTGAAGATCTTCCAACCTGGTGGTCCGGAGGAGACATCAACTGATGTTGCTGCGCTGCCTGGGAGGTCCTAGGTTCGAGTCTCGACGGCGGGATTTTCAACACTAGCTAGGACGAGTAGAGGAGAAACCTAAAGGCCAGCTGCTCTGATTGGGTAGATTTTCGTGGTTTCTCGCATCAACACCAGGGGAATGCTGGAGAAGTACCATAACAAACGGGTGACAGACCGCGCGCGATCTTTCCTTCCTCTATCCTTACACACGTTTACACTCACATCTACTACGCTACCACACATACCGAGAGACTGGTCGGGAGCTTGCCCCGGCTGGTGTTGGTGCTATACAGGTGGGAGATACCTAGTTGGAAAAAACCCTGCTAGTGAACCGTAGGACGGCTTCTCATGTCACTATCGTAGTGAGGGAAGACGGGCACCTCCCGAAAACGTGCAGTATACTTACGGGACTAGTGATCTTAGCCGTTAATCCCGAATTCTAATCAATAAATCCAGCGGACGAAATTCTGCTTATCCTTCTGAGTAATAGCGACACAGTAGGCCCCGCAGACTTTTCTTTTTCTAAAACAAATAGGAAACGAAACTGCAAAGAAGGCCCCGGTGAATTTCCCTTCTGCTTTCCGTATGCTTAATACATGTAGATTCAATTCCGCAAGAGCGAAGTCAAATGTCAGTTATTCCGGTATCTGCTGAGGTTGAAGTTACCATTCCAACACTATTGGTACATTATGTCACACCAAAATTATCGTTGGACCTGCACGTTCCAACGAAACAATATCAGTGCGACAAGCACATTCCACCTCCCATTTTTACCTCATAGGTGCCTTCTTAAAAGCATGTTTATTAAGATTGACTATAATTGTGAACAAGAAAATAATGAAAACCAGAGGGTTAAGTTAAGCATCTGAAAAAAAGGAGAAACCAGTTTAGCATAAGAAAGAAATGGGTATTAAAACCTATCACCATCTTTGTGGAATCCCCAAACAAAACATTTCATGACCCCCCAGTGTTCGGGGCTACTATATTCATAATGCGTTATTTTATAAGTGGACTGTATGATTAATGGAGATGAGGTACAGTAGTACCGAAATCCTTCGACAGCTCGTGGGATTGGCGCAGGAGTTGCAGGATACACACAAAGTAAAGTTCTAGCACAAGCAAGGTTTCATTTGCAGATTTGTTAAATTGTCACTTACAGGAACATAGTACATAAACATAAAGATTTCACTTGGCGCGTCAATTTACATTTTGTCGAAGTACGTTTTGCAGGGACCTTGTACACTGCAGTAATTGCCTGAGAGTGCCGACCAGAAGCAGCCGCAAGTTACACAGTTGAATTAACAATTACAGGCGTAAACTTACGCAAGAGCGACAGATACAATTTAGATGCTTACTGCCACAATTGAATTAAATGAAGGTGTGTGAGCTGTTTGCAGCTCAAGTTGCATGATTATACATTATTTTACATGCTTCCGCGGGAGCCCTAGACACGCGCGTGCGTCTCTCACGGTGCCTTTCAGTGAACTAACGAATTTCGGTTACGGCAAGAAGAATGGGCTCTCTCGCGTGGCAGAGGTGGGGAAGGCGACGACCAATTATGGATTGCCGTTTGATTTTGTCTGGAACATTCTGGTCTTCGTCAGTTGCAACAGACGGAGGGGGGCAGAGATAGCAAGGCGCGCACGTGCGCGAGCAGTCTCCGCTCGTTGGAGAATTCGTGGAGAGGCGGTGGCGTGATTTCGCCGGCTCAACGGCCGCGCCCCTGCCGATTACGCATCTTAGCTGTTCTGGCTTGCTTTGTGAAAATAAACGTATTTGTTCCTGCTTTGCAGTGGACCCGAAAACCCAGTTTAATATTGCGTGATGGCAGAGTTAAATGTGAATAAAGAGTTCTTCGAATATTCGTCTTGTCGTTCTCCTAAAATTTTATTACGCACAAAACAATTGTTCAGGTGGTTAGTTTACTCTCCCCATAACATCGGAAATTTAAAAGCTAAATACTGCTTTCCCTGAATCAGTTTTCTCAAACTCGTAACACAAGCATTACATTGACTGTAGTTTGCCGTAGTTTCCTAACTTGATACGAAAGAAAGCTAGATAAGTTCATGTCGTGGAAAACTTTTTGCTCTATTACGGTTTTCAAATAAAATGAGCCACAAATGAAACAAATAATAGTATTATGCTCACCGATTTCTCGTCATTTAAAGTGTGGCTTAAAAATACACTTGTGTATAGAAATGCCACTGCCTAAAAAGCACAGCCAAAACCTTAACCTGCTCGGTGAGTTCATATCAATATAACCTTTACGAAATAACTGTCTCTTTGCAACTGACCGTTTTCGATTTATCTTATCTAATTTATATCTACCACCTTATACTGTTATGCGTGAAATTTAAATATTTAGGAATTTCGAAAAAATTGCGTAAACCAAATTGTAAAGGTGTTGGAGAAAAGTAGATTTTTCTTCGTTTAAAAAAAATGATTAGTTGTTCTTAGCAAAATTCTTCTTTCTGATAATACAACGACGTCACTGTCGACATCTAACATTGATTCTACGATGAATCAAGTTTGAAGTACGTAAACTGTGAAGCGCTGCGGTTATAAATTAATTTTTAAAGTACCATGACTCAAGTAATTCAAATTAGTAACCGCAATTACTTTTCTGCCCCCTTTCTTTATTACCTCCCATCTCGATCAGGTTTTTGTCCAGTTTCCCTGATCCATTGAGCAAATGCTGAGATGGCCCCTTGTTTTGCTTCTGGACGTAAATGTAGCTTCACTGCGCGCACGTTTTGTTGAGCACTCCTTTTGCTTGTAGTTCATTTACCATTGAAATTGATTTCCTATAACATGGAAACAAACATTTTAAAAAAAATTTATTTTTCTAAAATTATTTTCTAAATTAATTTTTTCGTTTTCTATTTTCGTAGTTGCTTTTTTTAAATTCTGGGCCTCAAGAAAATGTGTGCAGATAAATATCTTTCCCCACAGGTCATATACAGTTTTTACTGTTTTTTGACAAATAAATAAATAAATACGTTTAAATCGACGTCACTATTATGATTTCAAACTAGAAGAGTTAAGATTAACTGAGAAAGAATGAATTAATTCTAATTGTTTTGCGGCAGTACTTTTAACTTTCTTCGCATGAATTAATTTTGAGCTAATTTCTAAATAATGGTGATTAATAAAATTTATCCGAGGCAGAAATTAATCCTAAATCGTAAGAGAACAATTCATGGCTTTTCACACAGAACTCACAGAGGTTTTTATTTTATTATGTAATTTACAAAATTAAATTCAGGCAGCGAGAGTCGCTTTTTATTTTTGGGAGATCGTATAATATTTTATTGATTTTTTTACCACCAGTGAAGCAATTTATTGGTACAGTAAATGTGATACCATTCTGTGTTGAAAAAGAGAAGAATTAAAATTGTCACTAGTATAGGTTTTACGGCTCAATTGAAAAGTCCGTTCGATTTACATTTATCCACAATACACGAATAAAACGACAAAGTATGAATGATCGGATGACAATACTCTGTAATGAAAAACATAATATACCCGGTTTATGCACCTATAACATTTATTTGAGTGCTCTTACTAGGTCATCATAAGTTATTCTCACATTTTGGAGAAATACGTTGTTTAATCTAATTTCTAAGTAATACTGTGTTATGTTTTTTCAATCAACCGAAAACATTCAACTTTCTTTCCTGTTCACTAGAAAAAGCTTAGTTCACTGATAATCACATTTATCTCTCAATGTAAACTAACAAGTTAAAGAAAAAATGTAAAAGGCAGACACTGTTTTTTTTGGGGGTGGGGGTCTCGCGGAGTTAGCACATGGCCTACGAAGTCGAAAAATTGAGGTTTTTAACTAGTGCCTGAGTACATATAATACACCTAATGAAATGAGTTTTTACGTGCCGACCGGTCTCACATTTCATTTTGTTCCGACTGTTGTCTTCGACTAACGTTTCATTTTGCGTATCCTAATGATCGGCGTCCGTGGAGGCAGTGAGATGTTTAGAAAACCCGCCTCTGTACCAAACTTCCAAGTTTATAATAGAGAATGAGAATTTGTAACGGTACGAATGATGTAAAGTTACACATTCCGACCTGCTGTGAAGCACCTAAACATCTAAAATGCGTGGCAGTACGAAAAACAATACTTTATTGTTTTCCCATCTTTTCGTGCCTGCCTTCCCGCAGTCCTTGCTGGTCTATTACAGCTCTCCCGCCCCTTCACATGCGCGCAAGAGAACCCGGATGCTCGTCATTGGTGGTTCCGCGCCGCAAAGCGACCGCAAGGATATTTATTGGACCTGCTCGGCGCCCATACGTTTTGTTCCCAATTAATAAATTACTCCGCCGCGGCCACGTGCCCCGCAGTCGAGCCGTCCGCCTACTACGACGGCGTTCCAATACTCTCCATATCTCCCCAATGCTTGACTTCTCATCCATTCCGTTTTCGTTTCAGTCGGTCTCATGCAGTTCGGGTGGAAATGGTAAATCAGTATTAAGGGGGTAATTTATGGCTGACCATTCTAATTTATGAATGTCGTATTCTACTTTGCCAGTGTCGGTAGCGGCTACCGTTAAAGCGAGGCCTTATACTCGAGCAAGCAGTGAATTTGAGGTCACGGACTTCATCTTTGCCACGTGCGAAAATTTACCTATTGTATTTACATCGACAAGGTGGTAGCGTCGGTCGGAATAGAATTAGAATCGAGCTAGCCAAAATGAAACTCTCACCCTGTTAGCTTTGATGATGATATTCGGAACAACACTCTTGAATACGGACCGTCTGCACGCGATCACTCCTTCCTTATCCTGTCCGCATTTCTCGTGTTCAGAACCAAGCTATGAACACCTATCCTTGTACGGCCAACCCTGCTAATCTAGAAAATCGTTTACTAGCTTCCAGCAGCACGTAATAGGTCGTGGTGAAAGCAAAACGTATTCGATTTCATGCTTTTCCCCTCTCACTCTTTTATCTCACTTCATTGTTATTCTTCCACATGATCCCGAAATTTTGTAAAGAATACTCCACCCTCATGTGTACTTTATTATTAACAATCGCCATTATTTTCTTTTCCCCATCTATCATTTTGTAGGCAATTCTCTTGTCATGAATTCCTTGTTTCTTCGGCGTGCTTTAATATGTCGGAAAAAGAGCCCTTCTTTCCGCCCTTTCATGGCGACATTTCGAAAAATCGGTCTCGTTAATGCTCTGCGTCAGCAGCATGAGGACCTTGTTTAATTTGCCCCTCATTTTATTATTTTTCATTATTTACTCCAAAGTCTTTCTTTCACATAGTGACTTATCGGTACCGTAGCAGTGTTTGTCGCCCCCACCGCCATCCACCGTCACACACGCGCGAACGCACGCACACACACAGACACACACACACACACACACACACACACACACACACAGAGTCATGTTTCCTTGGTTCCCGGCTTCTCCGCTTTATTTCGTCCGCTCCGCACCTTTACAACCCTTCGCCTCCTCGGGCCCCTCTTTCGCCGCTCCCGCGCCCGCCGTCGCCCTCGCCACGTACCTTTCGCCGGAAGACGAATGGGGCGGCGGCGGCGGCGGCGTCCCCGAACGGCGTTATATATCGGTGGGCGAGCGGCGTCGGCCAGGGATTTCGCCCCTTCAATTCGCAGCGCTTTGTTCTAAACCTTTTTTACTGCGCCCGCTGTTTTATTGGGTGCGGCCCCGCGCGGGACGGGACGGGGCGGGGCGGGGCGGGCCGGGGCGGGGAGGTGCGGCGCGCGTGCTGACAGAGCGGGCGCGATTCGTCGAACCTTTCTTTCGGGCGCCCGCCCCCTCCCCTCCGCCCACCCTCCCGCAGGTGCCCAAAGGGAGCTTTTGGTTTTGGCCGGGTTAATGGGTTCAAACAGTCGGCGAAATGAATACCTTTCAGCGTGTCGGCCTGAAGAGTTTAAACGCGTGCAGGTTGCGCGGCTTCCTATGTTTCTGGGAAACGTTCTCAAACACCAGCGACGCTTAACTTTCGCGGCCGCTTTTAAAGGGATTCGGGGAAAATATTGGTTTGGTTTAGAGGCGGTTTTATATAGAATGGATATGTATACGGAAAATATTTGGAAATCGTCTGTTTTTGTTGTGGTTTAGTAATGATTTCCGTGAATTAATCCCATTTTTATCACACATTTCAAAAGACTAGAATTTGCTCCTTTAGTTTTTATTGGCGTAGTATTTTGTTTCAATCGACCCGGATAACCAAAAACATTTTGATTTTCCAAAGCAAGAAATTATGATGACGTGAATTTGCTTCATTCTGAATACATTGCAGGTCAAGTGATATAACGGTTTTAAAGGATGACACCACTAATGAGGGAGGGGAAGAACTGACTTGTGTTAATTGTTTATTCTTTTTGACTTCTATTTTTCCCATTCCTTTCAAGAGTTCGACAGCTTTCAACCGCACAGACAAAGGGCATTCACTACAATGTTAACTATAGATTTTGTTCTCTGAAATTGAAATATTCAAACGATTTCAATAACATAATTTTTTAAAACAGTCGGTACTGTTTTTGCCACCTCATCTGAAATTATTTTTTAATTTGGTTGTTGACGGTGGCATAGATTTCACATGTTTTTTTGCATTTGAAGTAGGCATCATACAAAAGGTAAGCGATAAAGTAAAAGTGTTTATGTTGTGTAATCTGTGTACATTTAAGATTAGTTGTAATAATTATTATTATCATCATTATTATTATTATTGGTTGCTTAATAGAAAATAACGGTACATTACGAACGGAAGTGAAAATGTACTTGATTGTTTCTCGTAGGAAATGTAAAATGCACGTGCCTAGCATTAACCACCAGTCGAACATTCTTCATGTGTTTCAATGTTTTTATGTAATTGCCAAAGCAAGAAATGTCGATGTAGTTATTTTGAGATGAACTTTGCGCGAAAGTATTACAATTCATAAGTGTTTTTTGAGCTTTCTGATTTTTCTGGAGTAAAGTTGTATAGAACGCGTAAATCGGGCCAAAATTCTCCATACTTTTCTTTCGTTTTTTTCTCTCAGTCATCATTCACACGCTCTTAGTTTTGAATCAAGCGATGAATTCAACCGCAAAACTGTGGAAAACTCGAGAACGCCATGAATCATACCTGAGAGTATGTACTCGTGGCATCGCCCTCACACAAAAGAGGGGTTTAAGGAGTGGGAAGAGAAAAGGCATTCCTCTGCGGTTTTTCGTTCCAGACTTTTTTAAAACTTTATGCAGAGCGTAAAGTCACACCACGGAGTCAGAAAGAACTCCGTGTGATGAAGTCAACGAATACGGTGAAGGATTTAGACCTTCTTGTCCTTTTGCTTTTGTAGTATACCTTGGAGTCACCCCAGTAATTGTTTTATCCATTCGAATCTACAATACATACATTTAGTAAGAATTTATAGTACTGTGATGTACCGTAAAATTTATACTATAAATTTTCCCGACTTCATCTCGATACACAACATGGATATTATTAATTCACAATTTATCAAGACATCAGTATTTTGGAATGTCTCCATACATACCATTGAACATTTTTGTGAAAAGAATGGTCATTAATTGTGAAATGAAATTCCTATTACCTTTATAACAGAGTTAATCCCATGAGGAGTTTCTTTTTGAACAAATGAAAAATATAGGTTTCTACACCAAATAATGAAAATGAACAAAAAACTAAAAAACTAAATTACTTTACGTAAAATTTACCGACCCCATTAAAGACCTTCATCTTTCGTTACATAAATCAAATAAAATAACCTTTTTCAATCATCGATCTATAATACTAATGCAAGAATAACTTACCTTTCTTCTCGGCTGCTCCCTTTTCTCAGATCACGCACGGCTTTCCATTGCATCTACAAGACACCATCGCCAAATTCCACATGTTGAAGTCACTTCTAGATCCCTTACGTTTAAATGTCACAATTCCCTTCCAAAATACCCTGTATACCACCAATTAACCACAGTATACGACGAAAATCCCTTTCTGTTGCATCTCACATTCAGTTAATATGCCTTCTCTCACTTCACAATTCCAAAGGCAAATCCTCCATCATGCGTTCATCTACCCACGTCGACCGATATCCTACAAGTTTTTCACACCCTTCACAGATAAAGCACTCTAAGTCACAACCCACTCACGAAAATGTGACTGTCTTGTCTCCTCTTTCAAACAATGTCCAACCCAATACAAATAACACTCAATATAAAACAAACATGTAATACGAGTATATATTTCAGTACCGTGGATAGGAATCATGTAAAGGTCTAATGAAAACAAACATTAGTCATCCAATGATGTTTACCTAAAGAAAATGTAGATTAGTTGTTGATTTCACTTAGGAAATAATGGAATTTAAATTATGCACATTTTTGTAATTATGCCGTACCGTAACTTTGCGTTTTTTTATGCTCGCTACAAGTTCATGTTATACTCGTAGATTTTGACTTTTACAAATCGAGATTTTATTAAGACAATATCCCTTTTTGACTGATTTGAGCTGTCCAACACTCCACGATTGTGACGAGTTTGTGTGTGTGTGTGATAAAACTTTATCAATATTTACAGCAGATTTACCTCCTTGGCCTGTCTGTTCTGTATCCTGATTATCATCGTGTTTGTTTAATAGCATTTGTTACAGAAAAACTGGCCATTGCGTGGAACAAACCGTCAATTAATTTTTTATTCAGAAGCAAGAATAACCGTGTCCCGAAAATCATTTTCTCTGTCTTTTTCTATTCATTGCTAGTAAGTGTTTCAGATTTATTAATTTTATCTATTTATTATTTTCTATATTTGTGTTTTCGATATGTTTTTGTTTACGTCTGATTTTTTTCCGATTAATGTAAATTCACATCGGTTCTGCACTTAACAAAAACAATCAACATTCTGTTCCAAACCAATACCAAATAACCAACTGTATGAGAGAAGAAGAGTTAGGTATTACAGAGTAAATCCAGAAATTTTTACTAACATAACATTAGTATTTATCAAACGAAAATTTATAATAGATGATGCAAATGGTCAACATGCCATATGGGAAAGATGTAGATTGAAATATATTGCTTAAACATTAATATGGTGGGCACAAAGAACGTAAAGTATTCAAGGATACAGAGCCGATTGATTTAATAAAAAAAATTTATTTTAAAAATTATTTAGTGTGTTTTTATCAGTCAAAAGAATCTTGTTATTTTCTATCTCCATTACTTTCAGTTCATGAGTCTCTTGTTGGTGAGACAGCATTACGATTTGCATGCCGGCTCGTCTGTGATAGTGTGTAGACAGGTTCCGGCTCTCGCTGCCTGCCTGCCTGCCTGTTGTCTGCCTGCCAGCAAATTCGCTCTCTTGCCAATACTCCCGGGAGCCTACATCTTCATGAAGCTGTCTGTCGCCCTGTCTGGTCATCCTCCAGCCTTTGGGCAGGCTGCTCTTGTTCCGGCATCCAGTTCAGCTCGTTTTCTACAACACACACACACACACACACACACACACAAAACACTCCTGCATCTATTACTTGCAAGTCTGTGCATAAGTTCGCACGTTCCTCAAATTGTTATTGCTTACTCTGCTGCCTCTTTATAACTCGTACGTTTTTTCGAGTATATTACTCGTTCACCCTACTCATTCACTTGTTAGCGCCTTGCGGGTACTGCCACTCGGACACGACTAAAATCTCCGGTCGTCTTTATTGTCAGCGTGTTGTCTCGCTTTCATTCATCACAGTAGGCACTACTGTTCCCCTCTTGGCGAATGCATCCAACCTCTCACTTATGTTATCTGGTCTATTCATTCTCTCTGTTGATATTTTTTTTCAATACACACACTCACAATCACGTCGGTCACTTCCCATGCGCGGCAGACTTTTCTTCTCTTCTTACGCATCTCTCACCTCGTTCGCCCTAGAAATTTCGTTTCCAATGTGCTCTCACTCGCTTTACGGGGCGCACGCTCGGCCACCCACGCAACCACTATCGCTCACTCGCCGGCATATTGCCTCGCCCTCATCGCTCGTGCACTGCCCTTTGCATGACCCCACTTCTGATGCCCGTTCGCCCGCTCGTCCTCCCTCCCGCTCGACGACTCCTCCGCATGCTCGTCCGTTGCCCACTCGCTCGCTCGTTTGCCCTTTCTCACGTTCGCCCGCTTGCTCAGCCATTCGCTGGCTCGCTCGCCCACCCTCTCGCTCGTACGTCGCACGCACGTTGTACGCACGTCGCACGCTCGCTCGCTCACTCGTCCCGACGCTTGCTCGTCCGCTCGCTCGCTCGCTCGCTAGCTGGACGAACGCTTTCTTGTTCACCCGCCCTCCTGCCCGTCGATCCGGCCGCCTGCTTCCCCCACTCGCTCGCCCGTCCATCTGCTCGCTCCCTCACCCATTTGTCCGCTCGCTCGCCCGTTCGTCCGCTCGCTCGCCCGTTCGTCCGCTCGCTAGCCCGTTCTTCCGTACGCACGCGCGCTCGTCCATCCGCCCGCCCGCCCGCCCGCCCGTCCGTCAATCCGTCCGTCAATCCGTCCGTCAATCCGTCCGTCCGTCCGCCCGCCCACTCGCCCGTCCGTCCGTCCGTCCGCCCGCCAAAGCTCGCCCGCCCGCCCAACACTCGCCCGCCCGCTCGCCCGCCAACACTCGCGCGCCCGCTGTCCACCGCCAGCCCCCCCCCCCCCCCCCCCCGCCGGCAATCTGGCCCGCCCCGAGCTCTCGCGCGCCCACCGCCCGCCCGCTTGCAACCGAGCGGCGGCGGGGCCTCACCTGCCGCTTAATTGAGTCATCCGTCAGCGGCGCCGCGCGAGCCCCGTTAATGGCGCGCTCCCCGCGCCTGTAATGAATATATGATCCGGCGATCGTGAATTGATAACGTTAATCACCACATGCCGCGTCAGCCGGCGGCGCCGGGGCCGGGCGCTGGGCGCTGGGCGATGGAGACCGCTCCCGCACCCCACCCCCTCCTCGGCCTCTGACCCCGCTGCGCCACGTTCGCATCCCGCTAGAGCCCCTCCCAACCCCTTACATCGGCTCTGTTCGCCTTCCGTCGCATCTGTTCGTTCAAATTGGTGCGTGCCTTCGCAGACATTCTTTAATTCTGTGGCTTCGTCATTGCGCATAACTGTTTTTCTTTTCTAGTTCCGTACTACCGCATCTACTGCTAATATATTTGGCCCGCTATTGTCGTTTTTCTTATCTTTCTTTACTGTCTGTGTTCTCGGCTTTCTAAGTTCCTCCTTCTCGAGTTTGCTTTTCTCGTAGAGTGTCTCTCCAGTTTTATCCTCTCAGTGTCGCCTCTTTTACTTATTTCCAATTCGCTTCGTTCTAACGTGCAATCTCTTTTCCAAACCCTATCGGTTTGCGAGTGTGCAATTTTTAATTTCTACCTCACTACGTAATTCTCTAGATCCAAGAAAATCCAAGTTATATCGTTCAGCTCTTGCATCTTCGTCCAGAATTTTGTATCCTTAGAATTTGCCTAACGAGAAATAATTTTTTTCGTGATCGGCTTTTCCGGTATTATTACTTGGAATTAGCATGTCTACAATATCAATTAACCGTAGTTGGCGTAGTTTATTGATGATTTATATTTAATATACACAGATGTGCTACATGCATTATGTTTGACAATTCAAATACTTCGGCATTATTTTTAACAGTATGCAATTACCTCCATGAAATTAATTACAAAATGTTCAATTCTTCTACACACGTTCATTCGTCGTTTTCCTTTTATGCACTGCACCTCATATCCCGTGCTCTCGCCCCCTCCACGGTCAACCTGCGGTTCCTCAATTCCGCGCCCCATCACGGCGCCATACCACACAGTTCGAATTTCCCCTCGGCCATCTGCGAGTGCTCACCCCACCCCACCTCCCCTGCCCCCGCCCCCGCCTCCCAACGCACGCGCCCTGAATCGGTGTGCGCTGCCCCGACGCCATCAAGGCCGCATCTGACGGACCTAATTAAGGAGGAAGCCTATTGGAATAATGAAAGCCACTTGTAGCGGCAGCCGGTGCATTGTTCATGCTGTGTGTGTGGAAGGGGGAGGAAGGGGAAGCGGGCGATGTTCGCGTGTCGCTGAAGATCTCCAACGCCTTCTGCCAGCTCTCCCTGGCCCGCCCCGCCACGACCCGTCACGCTCCGTTAAGCCATGCTCCGCCACGGCCTCATCCGTCATACCCTACTCTGCCACACCATACTTTTCAACGCCACACTCCGCCGCGCCATATTCCGCCACACCAAACTCCACCACGCCATTCTCCCGCACGCCCCCATCCGTCATATCCTACTCTGCCCCACCATACTCTGCTACGTCACACTCCGCCACACCAAAGTCCGCCACGCCACTCTCCACCCGGGCACACTACTCTTGGCCACGCCACACTCGGCCATGCCACACTTCGCCACGCCATTCTCCGCCACCGTACTCTCCGCCGTGCCTCACCCTGCCACGCCACACTCATCCCCGTCTATACTCCGTCCCGCCACACTCCACCACGCCATTCTCCACCAAACATCGCCAGCCTCGTCCCGCCGTGCCACGTGTCGCGGCGCGGCGTCTCCGCCCGGAGACTAATGGCTGTCTCCCGAGGTCGCACTCGCATCGAATTTACATCCGGTGGCCGCGCGCGGCGAGGAGGCGCATGCTAATGCGGAGCGGAAACGGCGCGCGCGGAATTAGTTGCAGCAGCTGCAGCCGAAGGGCGTCACGACGCCACGCGACAACGAGACGCCAATTATGCGTGGACGGCCAGGCCCGCGCCGTGTCGAGAATGAGCAGCGCCTGTTTGGAGCTGTTCAACTGCTGACCTGATGGCTGGGAGGTAATTTGTTGCATCGGCGGCGGGTGGGTCTTCAGGTCATTGACGAGGTGCCTATTGAATTATTTGACATCTTCGTTCACTAAGGGAGTTACTGATCGTCTCCTGTATTATTTCAGTAGTATACCTTTGGGTTTCGGCTCTCACACGCAACCAATCTTTATAAATGAGGGCTCTAAAGAAAGAGAATTTCATGGAGACTTGACGAATTTCATTTTGACATTAAAAATATGGATGAATTCTTTAAAAACACGCATCGAAATATTCATTTAAAATGCAACCCGCATTATATGTCAACCTATATCGGCAAATAACTCATAAACAAAGCGTTTTAGAGCCTTAAAAAGTAAAATTTTGAGGCCAAAGGCCTCAAAGAAACGTTTTTCACACCATCGTCTACAAGATGAGACATTTCCCGATCCATTCAATTAATTTTCGGTTCCACGCTTCAATACTATCAAGACCACCTCAATAATTCAGCCCTTCCTGCTGGTAGTAATTTTTGTGGCGACTCGCTTAGAAGGCTTAGATTCGACAATCGTTATTTACGCTTTCTGTTAACACCGTAGTTTGTGCAGTCTGACGTTTATTTGCATAATCATTAATTCAAGATTTGCTGTCCAGCAACCACTAGAAGTACTATTATAGTTGCTCGATACCTATACCCATGAAGATTGATTCTTATGCGTGTAGTGGAACTATTCAATTAACGTTTTTTCATGGTCTATAAGTGCTGTGTACTTAATTATGGAAAGATGTGGGTGTTCGGTGAAGAGTGAAGACTGTGTTCGTGTTTTACGTGTACCATTATTTTCGTTATCATTCGATGAAATTTTCAAGTCAACGGGTTCAGACACGTAGCTTTCTCAAAAAAAAAAAGTCACAAAATATTAGCTATCACGAAAATCTAAAACCTAATTGACAAAGAATATTGAATAATTACTTCAAATGTCTTTAAGTAAGTGTTGGGAATCGTTCCAAGCAAATTCTCCATGATATTGAATAAATATTTATTGAAAATTTCTTTTACACATTAATTGCATTGTTTTTTATTTTTATTTGTAATTGTGTTAGTACATTGCAAGTTACCTTTATAGATTTTAAACAAATAAATACGTTTCGTTAACTACTTTCCCTCTTAGAATGAAAATAGAAGGATAGGGATGAGTGTGCGGTCTAACATGCGAGAGTTCTCGCACGGGTACGCAGAGGTAGTGGGGGAAAACATGTGCTATGGCACAACACAAAAAACAAACTTTTTAAAGTTACTCAAGTAAAATAGCTTGAAATAAATTGAAAACAAAAATCAAAACGCGCTAGCCTACAATACAACGTGAATCAATTAAAACAACTAAATTTAAAATTATAGAAACAATAGTGCAATTCACCCGACAACTGCCAACGAGCGCAGTCCAAACGCACGATTTAAATGTTGGCGGTATCTGGAAGTATGTACACCAATGTCCAATTGTTTCTGATGCTAACAAATGGTATTTAGGACTCAAAGGTGAAAACATTAGTTTGAATATTTTTTGACTCGGAATTGTTTTTCTTGAGGTACGTAAGGACGCAGAAAATAATTCAATACTTTTTAGTGAACAATTTTTCAATTTTCTCACCCCAGCAAGCTGGCACCCTGACTCTCCAAAACCTACTCGGTTCTTCGTAACAAATCAAGGAAAGTTAAATAATATTACAATGAGTAGGTCTGTTCTTGCCCGATCCGGTATTTTCGCATTACTTTACTTGGCTTTCTCAAGAGTAAAAACCTTTTCTATTATTTGACCATCAAGGAAAGCGAAAAGCAAACTCTCAAGGAAGATTGAAAAATTTCTTGAAATTTTTTTTAAAGAAGTATGAATTGTTCCAAGAACATCTCTCTATAATGTTGAATAAACTTTAATTGAAAATGTGTTTCAAACATCAATTGCATTGTTATTTTGTTTGATATTCTGTAAGTACATTAGTAGTTTCTCTCCTTTATGGAACGGATAGACAAATGGATAGGGAAAGGGAGGGATTTAACATGCGAGAGTTCTCGCACGGGTACGCTAGTTTTGGTTATTTTGTAATTGAATAAAAACATCCTTATTCGTAATGCTGTCGTTTTACCTCTTCATGCGTAACTTTCTGGATTTCAATTTAATCTACTCTTTTTCTGGCTGAAATACCAATTATGATTATGGTGGTTATGACATATAGAATTGGTCGCAGAGTGCTCATCACGGGTGCCCGTGGTCGCTGGAGGCGACAATCTCTTGTGGTTGGACCTGTGGAGCATCCTTTCCCAAAAATGAGCAACGCGTGCAACATTACGATTCACTACGATATGTAAAATTGACTTAAAATCGTCAGATCCGATTTGGACGATTAGAGATGCCAAATCAATGAATACTGTGACATTTTAAATAGAAACATATATTCTATCAGAAACTTGTATTATGTACTCAATTCGATCTAGGGTACTGATGTAATGACTTTTGCTTTCCTTTTCCATCGTCAAGTCATCAACTTATCGACGAAGTGTTTCTCGCTTTCTAGTTTCACTTCGCTCGATTTCTTGGTTTTTGATTATTTTATAAATAAAATTTTATAAAGTGAGTTATGCCGTTTCATCTTATTGAACTATCCTCAGGATCACAATTGCATAGTGAGCATGTGCTACCATCAGTGTGTTGAATCGTGGGCGGACGCGTCGTTGTGAAGGGTGGAATCGAACTCAGCTGGGGGCCTTTGCTCGCTCGTCAGGGGCGATACGCATGGGCACCTATGGCACGTAAACTGTATGTGGGTTATCAAGGGAAATTAGATAAATGATAGTGCCTATATAGAAGTGTCGTTTAAGCTACAAATTTCTTATTGACTTATTGAAGATAATAGAACTCACAAGGTAGCGTTCAAAGGAAAAAAATTATGACTCAGCAATTCATGAATTCAGAAAAAGCGAGTTTAGTGGTACAACCGTTAGCTTACCGGGCTCTCGTACCCAAGTTTACCGGCTCAAACGCGATCTCAACCATGGATTTTTAAGGGCAAAAAATCCTTTATAAGCCTTCCTTCCGATAGGAAGTAACGCTGTCAGACGGAAGAGCAGGCCCGATGGCCCAAGTCTCACCATGTAAAGTAAGGCCGAAATAAACGGATATACTCAGTCTATGTTATTCAATACTCTTAGTGTATTCAACATGAAAAACTCGTCATTTTAATGATACAGGCTGGGGAGGTTCGGTATCACTTTTTGTACGGGCAGATTCATGTCCGTGATGTCCTGTTTCTTAATAACTTCGAAGGCAACTAACACTCCACTCTTATTGGCTACGTCATCATACGTTTGACCCGAAGCATACTCAGGAGTAGATCGCACTAGTTAATCCGTCATTTACGGTAATGGTAAAAACCAATGGGTATTACCAGGGCTTGATTTCTGGTGGAACGCGATGGAGCGGCGTTCCCATACATCGGAAACCAAAGTAGGGGGGGAAACCGCGAAGGACACATATTTGGCAATTTCAATTTTCAGTTCGACCAACTTTCGTAAATTCAAAATTGAATGATTTTCCACTTAATTGTATTTTATTAGTATATGTAAAATTATTAGTAAAAAACGATAAAATAGCACCAAAACTCTTATTGTATTTATTTCTTATTGTATTAACTCTTATTTATTTCTTATTGTAATTACATACACTTAGAGCTAGTGCTACCACTGTTACTAACTGTTATTTAGTATGATTGATAATTATTAAATTATATTATCAATCTAACTACTTCTATTAAATTAATTAATTTGAGACGCGACCCAGGACTTGGCATTTTATAAATCAAGTGCTGGGAATTACATCTATTGAATGTACGAGAAAACGGGGGAGACCTGGCTCCATCAGCGGCACCACAAGCCAACTATGGGTGGCTCAGTGTTTGCGACGAGACGTACAGTCGCTCAGAGTTTGCGGCACCGAAGAACCATAAACTCGATATCTGGAATGATTTTTTTAATTTTATTTCAAGTAGCATCGCCCGCCAAATTAATAAATAATAACGACAACGGTCATTAGCATTTAGAGATTAATTGATTTAGAGTACGGAAAATAAACTACAAAAGGCTACCGAAAGGTAAATGCACATTATACAGAAATAAAATTGTTTTATACATCAAAATTCAAGTATTTTCTGAATTGAACTGCAGTGATAGTCAGGATCAGGAATTCAGTTTTCTTCCACAGTTTTCACATATTGTAAATGTGTCTAAGGACTGTAGGTGAGAAAGGGACCAAGTTTGTTGAGTTATTTTTTTAGTGAGTATTTTTTTACGTTTATTGAGTTATTAACTTTTCCTATATTTTGATCCTGGGGTTTTGATTTCTCGATAAGTTAAGAATATGTAAAAGAGTTATGTTTTAATTGATTGGATTATTATTTTTTATCACACAGGTGCTTCCATCCAATTGTAGTAAAGGCGGTGTCTTTCGGCTCGATGTTTTATTATCCAGACTATTGCCTAGGATTATTTCTCTCTCCTCTGGCTGCATGAAGGCTGTGTATAATTGGAAAAGATAAAAAGATCCACATCCAATCACATTACCTGAACATTACTTTCGCAATTCAAAACTAGGTGTCCATAAATCCATGAAGGAACTACAATGAATTCATTAAACGATTGATATAGAGGCTAATGGAACATGTGACGGGGAGTAATTTCTGAGAGGTATTTTGCCAAGTATCGCTTCTGAACTTAGCTGCGTAAGATAGTGAACGCCTGTAAAAAACCTGCCTGAAACAAATACATATCGTTTTAATTTACACATTGTTTAAATGCATTATTTTAACTAACAAAAATTTATCGTACATGTTTTCTTGCAGGAAAACATATTTCATGTGTTCTATCTCTTCTGCATCTTTTATTATTACGTAGATTTTTTATGTAGTTTCTATTTTGTGAATATTTCATAGCCATTAGGCAGAATGCCTTTGATTGACAAGGCCTGAGCAGAATTTGCATACCTTTTGAATGCATTTGATAATAATGATTCAATCATTTGATTGAAGTTGCAAAACGAGAAATCGATTTCTTTATTATTACTATTATTTGCAATTTTTATTAATAGTTTAGTTGCAAAAACACTTCTTCCAAGAGATATTTTCACTTAGTATAATTAATGTACTTGATATTATAGCATTGTAATTGCGTCTCTTTCACACTGAAGAGTCCGTTGCGTGAGAGATCATGTTGTTCTTACGATGTCACAGCTCCAATATTACCCGTTCGTTTAGTTCCAGCTAGAAATTTATTTTCCACTCATCGTGTAAGTTCTCAATAATGGTCACGTGGAAACTTCTCTGCCAACAACATCCCTTAATGGGTGATTTGAAAGCAGCGTGACCGAACGGCGTCTTAAGATACTAATTCCATTTTGTCACAGTCAATAGCTAAACATTTTTCGCTAACCACTCAGCATCGGGAGAATTAACCAGAGATAAGCCGCCGTGTTGAAATGGTTTGTAATGAGACTCGAAGACGAGAATTTTCTGTGTATATGTTCTCCGACAAATTGGAGATTTTTTTACCGAACGAAATTTTTAAGCGAAACGAAGTTCTTATGCAACCACTCCCCTGTGCTCTGAAAACCTTACAAAGAAAAAACAACACAAATAAAAATAGCAGTCGACTTGTGTAAATTGGGTAAGAGTAATATACGTAGTGTATAGAATGAATGCTGTGAAAAATCGTGGAAATTTTACCGGAAAAAAAGTTTTGAGGAAAAAGAGAGAGAAGGTAATTTAAAAAATCTTGTAAATGTCTGCATTTCCATTACAATCTAGATATCGATTTTCATCAGCTATATAATAGTTTCTCATACAATATGTATTTACGTACGTATTCGATAGTGTAAGTACGATGAAAAATAAAGAAGTGAAATTCATAGAATAGAACTGGAAACGTGGTGAGTCACTAAGGACTTGCTCTTAAATTTAGATAATTTTATAAGTAAAATCGGTTTCATATTGCAGATTTTTTGGCTCTTAAGGAAGCGTTGATATCTGAAATGAAATACAATTCTTTTGTATTTGACAACTGGTTATTAAAATATTGTTGGGAAGATGTGTGTGACGTTTAATGTTAGATGCACAATAAACGACCTTCGCTATTTATTTTTTATCAATAAAATTGAAGTGTCTATGATTTGAAAATAACAACCTCTTTTTTAATCTCATTTTCGTATTTATACTACATTAAAACCAATTGTTACTAGAAGTTTGCCGGGTGTACGGAACAATGAATCTCTTCAAGCTGGCCGTAGCAATGATGATCGTAGCGAGTAAGGCAGGGCTGGGAGGGTCAGAGCGGAGCGGAGGAGGCAGGGAGAGTCAGGGCTTGAAGGGAGGTGGAGCTGAGAGGGTGGGATGGGGGAGAAGGGACCGGGCAAAGCTGGCCGCAGTTAAACACCATACATAGAATTCATTGCTTTTCCTGCCAATAGATTGTGATCATCAATCTGTCAACTTAACTACTGCCAAAGGAACACTGAATTGAGTATTGTGGTTGTGAAAAATATGTGTACAATAATTTAAAATAACTGTCAGTGATATTTATCATATTATCTCACTTAAAAAATCTGACAATTGATATTGCTTTCTTTACTAGAAATTCAATATACAGGACGTGAACTGCTTCGATGTATTTCAGCAAATGAGATGAAATTTCCTGTTAGGGTTTCCAATCATTTATTCGAAAATGGAAATAAGTTTTCGTTTCAAATTACTGTGCATTGTTTTGGTTTCACAGATAATTAGAAAAAATAAAATCCAATGTGTATTACCTCATAGACTATTTGGGCACACGGCCATCGCTAATTCTCTTCAGTTTCCAGTAACTGCTCATGCTGAAATATGTACAGCATTTAAACAAATTTACAAATATTGATTTCAATCGCAATTTATTTTAAAGATTCGTTGAACCAACGTTCATTGAAAACTAAGTGATGTAAAGGTGCAGTAATTATACAATTGAATAAAACATTCCACTACCAACAGACACAATATTTGTCGTAAGTTGCAGCAACGTTCAGTAGCGTTTACTACAAAGGTCACTTTGTAGAATCACAATGTCAATTTAAAGCTTAATTACCAGACGAGATAAAATTAGAAGTACGAGCCAACTTGCAGCTACACAAGGAAACGAATCCTCTCTCACGGAAGTTCAGAGCCTCAAGTCGCAGTTGATTCCCGAGGCCTTACATTTTAATGATGGGTTAAAAATTTACACTGACGGATAAAGTGCAAGAAGGGGAGAACTCTTTCGGAGCCCGCGAAGTTAATTCGATATCATGAATTATAACGACCCCCGCGAGCGGCGCGAAAGTTGCAGTAAATAACTCGGCGCCGTCGAGAGGCAGGGGGTGGGGGTGGCGGGCGGCGTTCTTCTCGAATGCTGCTTCTCTGCCTGAGCAGAGCGCGTCGCATTACCTATGGACAGGCCGTGAAGGACGAGGGCTCCGCGTGACGAAAGGTTCACCACTGCAACACTTCTTGGGGCCGAGAATTACTCGCGGGCGCTTAAAAAGATCGTGTTGGGAAGACGGGGGGAAGCTAAATGGTTGCTTTTATTTTTTTTTTTATTTACGTCGATAAACACGAGCGTAACACCTTAGCTACCAACCACCTAAACAACAAATTAAAAGCTCGTCCATAGGAACGGCCGTTAAAATGATCGAGAGTAAACAACATTTAACAATTGGTGCTTCTCTGCCTGAGCAGAGCGCGTCGCATTTCCTATGGACAGGCCGTGAAGGACGAGGGCTCCGCGTGACGAAAGGTTCACCACTGCAACACTTCTTGGGGCCGAGAATTACTCGCGGGCGCTTAAAAAGATCGTGTTGGGAAGACGGGGGGAAGCTAAATGGTTGCTTTTATTTTTTTTTTTATTTACGTCGATAAACACGAGCGTAACACCTTAGCTACCAACCACCTAAACAACAAATTAAAAGCTCGTCCATAGGAACGGCCGTTAAAATGATCGAGAGTAAACAACATTTAACAATTGGTGCTTCTCTGCCTGAGCAGAGCGCGTCGCATTTCCTACGGACAGGCCGTGAAGGACGAGGGCTCCGCGTGACGAAAGGTTCACCACTGCAACACTTCTTGGGGCCGAGAATTACTCGCGGGCGCTTAAAAAGATAGTGTTGGGAAGACGAGAGGGGAAGCTAAATGGTTGTTTTATTATTATTTTTATTTACGTCGATAAACACGAGCGTAACAACTTAGTTACCAACCACCTAAACAACAAATTAAGTGCGCGTCCATAGCAACGGCCGTTAAAATTCCAGAGAGTAAACAACATTAATTATTACAATTGGAAGAGATATGTTTAAGTTACAATTTTTGAACTTTCCATTGAATACCATATGAAGACGTGACGTTTATATCTTCGTTAATTAATTTATATAACTTCGTTAATATTAGAAGACACCGACTCTGAAATGTTTTGTAATTTTGGTCCTTCCACGTACTGCGATTAATAATTAAACACCGTTATCAAACCCCGGTAACAACAACCCTTCCTACAAACCATCGAAAGTAATGACAATTCTTAACTTCATGAAAATGGTATACATTTGTTTTCAGTAAGTGATGAACTAGAAGTTACAAAAAATATTGTATGTAACAAGTCCTCTCTATTATTATTTAAGGATTTGGCTGAAAGGTTAACCACTCTGCAACGCCACCGCTCCGCCTCACAGTTAACCTTCCGGCCTCGTCCTTAAAGACTAATTTAGTACACTTGTGACATAAATATCTGTTTTGTAAGCAGGAAACGTTCACATCCTCCCCGTGCGCTCTTGGTGACATGGCAACCTGGCGAGTATTGGCGCTCGTGACGGCGGGCTGGAGGAGCCAGTCTCTACGGAGCAGCGGCGCCTGGTGTATAAGGGCGAGCAGGCGCCACAATTATAACTATGGACGCGACATCGATAACAAACCATCGATGTTCAAAATGCGTCATTCAAAAACAATCGATGTTTTAAAGTTGCTTCAGTATCCTCTAACCTTACGTTTGTGCGCAACAAAATATAATTTAACACTAGCCGTGCACATTAATTTGTAATTAAAATTTATGTGAAAACAAAGTTAAAACGACTCTCAAAGTGCGAAATGCGTGAAAAAATGAAGGTATTAAAATCATCTCGGGCAACGGATAGTAGTCTGCTTGAAGGTAATACAAATCACTTTTGGCTCGAACACAAACACAGTAGTGTCATCAGTTACTATTTCATATTTTAGATTTTACAAATTTTTGTGATTAAGAGCCCTTTTATTCCCAAAAAGCATCTAAAACGAAAAAAACATCGATATTTTTATAGACACATCAAAGTTTTGAAAACATCGACATCGATGTCGCATCCCTAATTATGACTTGTGCTAGATGTGGCAAGGAGGTTTGCAAAATACGTATCCAACGAACAATAACCTGTAAGCTGCTTTTCAGATGGTATAATTTTGTAATTGTTTCTTAGCCATAATTCAATTAAAACCAGTCCAGAAAATGTATTATCTGTTTACACTACAGTCACACTCACCGTCAACATAAAAAACCCGGGCAATTTTTGTCTCCATTTTTTCGTACTTTTACGGATATTTTTCTATGGACCCGACTCCATTTGTTTTCTTTTTTTCTTTCATATGTGACAAAGAGTGGTGAAGGAAGTAGTGCTGGTCCCATTTTCAACACATCCTCTGTATTTTCGAAATTTGCAAAATTAATATTGCATAACCACAATATATTGAAGACGTAGATATTTTTGTCAAATGATAAATTTGTGACAAAAATGAAATTTTTGTCAAACTTGTATAACTTGTTATATTTTTACTTCTGTTTTTTCTCTCTTCATAATCGTATAGCTTCATTACCATTATCCAGACATTTTCACAGTGAAACTTGCTTGCATTTCAATTTTCTAAATACCATATTAACAAATCTAGATTGATTTACAGATCTGTTCAAATTACTAGACTCAGCATTCAGTTTTAAAATAATTATATTTGTTAACCAACAAAACATTCCAAACCGTTTATGTCCCACAACCAAATTAATTAAGAGTTGTCTTACACAGGTGCAATGGTTATAAAATATATTTCGCCAATTCAATAAATAAAAAATATATTTAAATTAAATAGTTGCATTATAACTGTAGATTGATTTCTGGCGGAATGCGACGGAACGGTGTTCCGGTACCTAGGAATAATTATTAATTGTATTGTAAATATATAAATATTTCTATTAAATTAATAATTAATTTTGGGGTTGCGTTCTAGGACCTAAAAATCTTACAAATCAAGCACTGATTATAACGTACTAGTATGTTTTTCAAGAACAATCACAAATGTTAGTATTTAGTATGGAATCCTTTATTTTTTATCAAGGAGTCCAGTTCTTGTGGCACGATTTCCATCAGAAACTGGACTTCACTTGAGTTTCAAAACGATGTTAGTACGTAATAATGAATTAATTTACTCAATCAACTGATTTTTGGTTGAAATGTTCTTTTTTAGCTTCCTGTTAGTTAAGCTCTAATGGTTTCTCATATGGTAGATGTCGAGACCGTTTATCGGATATGGACATACACTAAACTATTTTTCCATGAGGAATTTTTTGGCGAATGTAGTTTGATGACAGGGTGCTCCTTCGTGCATAAGCACGTCCGGGTTTTCATTAAACCAGGTTGCTGTGGCAGTACATCTTCGTAAGAATTTTAAAGAACTGGTTTTGTTGCGTTGTTCTCTCTATAATAACCCAGGATCCATGGAAGACATTATATTCTACACCACAAGCGATGTTGGATGTTTAACTGCTTGTTGGACACATTTGAATTTAAACGCCTCATCAAATCAACGTTGAACATATCTGGATATCTGGATTGTTTATTCTGCTTGATGCGAATTGGTTCTTAATAGTGATTGACAAGGAATTCGAATGTCTCTCAACTAAAACAGCACACACTTGTCTTCGAAAGTTCAGTGTGCGTTGGAAATCATGATAATTTATTTCTGCTTTGAAGAAATATATGTTTGTGGACATTTTAATACAATGTTTTTGAAGTTGTTCGGCAATACAATCGTGAGGAATAATGGGACATAATTTGATATTACAAGTTCAATATAGTTGCTAATAAATGGTCGTGCATGTAACTCACGATCGTTAATTTTTAATTGCTTTGTGTTTATCACTATCCCACACACACATCCTGTGCAAATCTGTTAATTTTCTGCTTCTTCTTTTCTCGATTCAAATTTATATTCAATTTTTCGAAACACGAGAAACAAAATTTACATTTCTAGGGTTAACAACGCCTGCTACAGTAGAGGTATATTCTTTCACTGATATTCCATCTTATCTTCAATATCTATTATTACTTCTTTGAAGAGAATACATGTTTTGAGGTTTCAATAGCGTATGATTTTTTCAAGCTGGAATCAACCATGATGTTAGTGATTCTGTGGTTCCTCTGTAGTCAGGAAATTTTACTACAGAAAAGGTTAGTGTTTCCTGTAGGCATGATTCTACAGGATGATTGGAGTTCGCGAATGTCTGGTTCAGTAGTAGAGACGTCAACAAAGTTTTAAACCACAAATTTTGTGTTACAATTTATTATCGGTTACATATTGTAATTGAACGTTACACCATAAAGTTACAAGAATAACACTTTTATATACTAGTTCAACTATAAGTTCAAACATTAAAAATCGACATTCAGAAATAGCTTTAGCGAACTCATCTGCTAATTTTATTTTTAAAAGATTTAGCTTTTGTCTTTCTTGATGTCTATCGTAAAATAACTTTTTAGTAGTTCTCATTATTCTTTACCATTTGTTATACGTGACAAGTTAAAGCTTGTTCCTGTGATAAAGTTATTATAAGCAAAAACTACATCGTTTTTTCAGTGACCAATCTCGTAATTTTTCCTAACTAGTTTGCTCACTTACGCTTTTGGACTCATTACACTAGCTTCATCATATAAATGCTTAGCTTTTTTGAAAGAGCTGTCAGTCTTTAACCAAGAGTCTATAATTTTTGTTATTTAATTGTTTTATTTTCGAAAAATAGCTGTCATGATTCTTCTTCTAATCTCTGAAACCATGCTCTGCTACCAGTTGTTATACTGGTAGTTTAATATTATAAATTGTTATACATTCGTAGTAAAATATATCCACTTTATTTGACACATCGCTTCATTCACTCAGAATTGTAAATCATTTATGAGTCCCATACATAGTTACAATCAAATAACCGTAAAAATAGTGTGAAACAATCTTAACAACATCGTACATTTCTTCTCAATACCTATTTTTGTTTGAAAACATTCTCCAGCACATGTCTTTACAAGACTTGAAGACCAGTTTAGGGATGTCTCCAGCTTACTGGATACGGAATACAAAAATATTTTTTCAGCAAAAATGAATAAAAAGAATCACGTTATAAAATAACATGTGATTAATAATTAATATTAGTGATGTTCGTGTTAATTTATTTTTGTTTTTGAAAAACGGAATGAGTGAAATTCATTGGTAAACTTCATTCTTTGTAATTTAACATTAGCCTACTGTCTCTTTTTCATCCAGATTTACTCTTGTAAACAGAGCTTCACTAAAAACATTCCGGTTTAGACGACTCTTTTAATCACAATCCTGATTTGATATTTTGCAATTTTAATCTTTCACAAAACCCCCTATTTCCTTACATATGTTGGTGGTAAATTATCACAATGAAAATGTAAATGCAATTTCTTTTACGTACATTTGTTTATAATTTAAAATGAAGGATATAAAAAATCAATACCATTGTATTGGTATTTTTGCAGTATTCTAGCTTTTATTAGTTGTTCATAATATCCTGTGATTGTTAATAAATTTAATTCCAACATGATTTCTGTGAGAATGAATGGAGAAATATAACCATTATGTAATATGGGAAACTACGAATAATTTTTCATAAAGCTAGATTCGTATGTTTGCCGTTGCTCTTTCGCAAAGCATCCCAGGGCAGTTTTGCCCTTTGCATTATTTTCTCTCTTCTTATTACTTTTGTTTAGATGCCCAAGCTTCGTGATACAAACTTCTCTTCAAAAACTTCACTCCGAAATAATTTTGTACTTCTGAGTACGAAAAGTTTTAATGGTGAAGTTGAGAACCGTAAAATGCGACGATGGAAGTAAAAAGAAATGAATGAAGCTGAACGCACACAAACATCAGTATTCGTAAAAATAAAAGCATGAGGCCATAAAATTTCTTCGTAATGCATCTCTAACTTAATGGATATTTTATCTTCTTGTATCATCAATAAAATCAAACTCGCTGTACAGTCTGTATTGTTTAAACAGTATTTTTAAAATTGAATAACGTGTTAGATTCAGTACTAACGAACTGAGTGTGAATCACTATTAATTATTTCAATGCATGTAGTCGTCAAAAGCAAATTGTACATCCTTTTTGTCTTTTAAAAGGTGTATATTGATTTGCTAGATAACCAGGAACTCGCGAGAAATACGAAAATAAAGAAAAAGCTTCATTTTTTACGGAACAATTCAAATTTTTTATTATGTTATTCGGCCTACGTTTTTTATAGATTTATTTATAGTCACATCAGCATCTTGATTATTAGCGACTATCCAAGTATTGTATTACATTGGGTGTGATTACAGAGTTTATGCCAAACATTGTATTACAGTTTAATCTTACAATATACTTCAACTGGGGCCTACTTTTGTGATGAGTGTATTGGATGAATAATATTACTGCTTGCATCAGAGATCATGCCATACAACGGACCTTACGGAATAGGCAGCCCACCAGTAAAATATTCACCCATGTGTTGCGTTACGGAATAGCAGTTTCTTGGTATCTAAAGAACTATTGCATTGTATTTTATCTTGGAAAACATTTTGAATGGTTTTATGCCGTAATCACATCTGCTATTAATCATAAAACAAAACGTTGTAAGTATGTACGTTAAATATTAAGGTCATTAAAATATTAAATATTGAAGAAAATTATGAAAACTGTTTGGCGTTAACGTCTAAATACTCGTATTTTTCCCGATGTTTATATTCTGAAGGCAAACTATTCCATGATAATAAATACAAAGTACAAATTATGTTCGCCCATAAAGCGGTCGGGAAACATACTGCCTTCGAAGAATGAGACTTAATCATTTTAACTATTTAACTGCCAATATGCGATTATTGTGATTTTGTGGCCGAAGATTTATATTTATTTTATATTGTCGTTCGTTTTAATTTTTTTATACAAAAAATACACTAGGAAAGAGGTTAAGGTAAAATAAATTAAATAACAATGCGGATGAACACTCGAATTCTATCCTGGTATCTGTGAAATTCACACCAACTTCTTTAACGTAAGCGCGGCTTTAGGAATAAGGTAAGCTCTCCTTACCTGCCTTCTTAAATTACAGGGAGTCAAATATTAGTATAATGTTTTTACCCTTTTGAAGTAAAGGTAATTTAATTAAATGGTTGAGGATGATGAGACGAGAAAGACTGTGAAAGCGATTTCAAGAGTCGTAGGCAATAGTCGTGCCTACAACATTGTGGTTTTGTTTGTACTGATGTGTGTGGCAAGAAAATCTGAGAATGAAAAATACTATGACTAATTTGTTCCTTAAAATTTATTATTATTATTATTATTATTATTATTATTATTATTTATGCTTTACTATTGCAGAATTTTTCTTAGAATGTAAAACAAATGTGTATTTTTTTAGGATCTTAAAAGATATCAATATAATACTTTTTTAAATATTTTGCAAACCATTTTGTAAGCTTTTGGTATCAAAAAGATAAATACTGGTTTACTTATAGATATTTACATTTCCAGAAAAATACTGATGTAAAAATTGGAAATATTATGAAATAGTTGTCATGTATCTCGCAGATAAGAGGATACCAATAACGCATAGTTCAACGTTCTTGAGAATAGGAATCCAGTTTTAAAGAACTCATCGCAACCAAGTACAAATTTTTGCTTTTTATATGTTGATGATCCTCCTAGCGTAACATCAACATTTAATACGTTTGGAACACATATGTAATTTTAGCTTTCTGCACTCCTCCGTAACTATGCCAAATCTCACTCTCCCTCGTGAATGCAAAATGCTTAAAAAGGAGTACAAATTTTTTATCTTTATTTATTAATAGAAAGATTCATTTGTGCCTCAAATCAGCTCATGAAATTTGTGCACGTGCTCTATAATTACCTTTGCCATTGTACCCTGGAGTTAGCTGTACCGTAGTTTAAAAGTTCTGGAGGAAGAGAATTTGAGTGACAAATAATTTCTTGTAGTATTATGAAGGTCAAGAAAGTAATTTTTAAATATATGAAAAGATAATACTATTTGGTAACGGTAGTATTATGTATTATGTAGTAGAACCGAGCTTTAAATTATGAATTTTGAATGTGGTGATCGTTTAAGGGCAGTGAAAAATTAAATGCTCCATTCGTGTGTATTCATAATTCAACTTGTGTACGGGTTAGGGGAGGAATCCTAGAATTTCAGAGAACGTGCACAGAATACACTTCTCCCCATAGCACGTCACATAGTTTCTGTTTTGACGTTAACTAAATGAAATAAAATAAAATAAAATGACAAAAGTGAATTATTATTAAGCTAACGTATCACAGCCTGTCTTCCCATACCAAACTCTGTGGGATATTGATGATACACAATTCGCCCAACAACAGGCCCTAGAAATTATACACATATACACATGTCATTCACGAAGGTTCTGAGATACATAAATGAAAATGATTATAGAAGATATTAAGAAAAGGATAACGAAAGAGATGCAAGTAATACGGAAAAAGTTGTGAATCTCGTCAACGAACACTTTTCTAGAATTGCCTGTGATCTCACGAAAGGACTAAAACCACAAAATTCAACATCATACGTTTCCCAAAAAATTTCCGAGGCGATTTTTATTTCCGAAACTTCTTCCAAGGAAAATCTCAGAAGTCAGTAAACTACAAAATAAATATTCATTTGGTTTAGATGAATTTCCGAATTGTTTATTAAAAACTTGTGCACATGCCTTTATATATCCGTTAACTCATATTTTCAATGCTTCTTTATGCACAGGAATGTTTTCAGATATTTTCAAAACAGAAAAAATTAAGCCACTTTTTAAAAAAGGGAACAAAATGATATTCAAAATTATCGGCCAATTTCTCTCTTGTCGGTTTTCTCAAAAAAAATATTAGAGAGGCTTTTCTACATGCGAGGCGTTTTCAGACTCACAACACGGTTTTAGAAAATCAGAATCTACGCAAAATGCCATTTTTTTTTCTTTTCTTCAAGATGTTGCTTCATCAATGGATCAAGCAGAAGTACCCGCAGAAATATTTTTAGATCTTTAGAAAGCTTTTGACATTATTGAGCGTAACATCTTGCTCTAAAAGTTACCTTCATATGGAATTCTTGGCATTGCCCTAGAATGGATAACCTCATATCTTAAACAACTAATTCAAAGAGAAGAAATAGTGTACTGGAACGAAAGGACATAATCTACTTATTTTTCCAATTCGCAAAGAGTCACATGATCGCGACCGTATCGAATAGTCCTGGCGATCTTGCGACTCCTAGTGGCACAACGAAAACGGCGCGAAATATCGTGAGATATTCCATTTTGATGACACACCCCCACACTCCAAGAAAGAAAAAACGAAGTATATGTAGCTGTTTCCAATAATACGAGAAAGTGTGTGCTGTTCTAGCTCCACTAGTTTATATTTTACTTCTCTCCTGACGTTATTTTTTTAAAAAATTCCTTCAATATTTTTCAATCTTTGCCATTTTTCGTGGAATACCTTTGAATGAGATAGTTTTCCCGCTCACCGGTGGTGGCAGAATCCGCCACATGTCGAGGGTGTGGTGAAATGTACGGAATGTAAACTGAGTTTTAGAGTTCAGTAAGTTTGTTTGTTTGTTTGCCATTTGCTATGGATTAACGTAAACGGAATACGTTGTCATTTGTTATCAGAAAGCTCAACTCTTTTTAACGGTCAGGTTTATTGAAGGGCTATCATTATTATTGCAGAAAAGGCTACAAAATTTGGCATGTGAGAGTTACTATTGTATTCCTTCACACACTTCTTTTAGAAGGAGTGTGTCCCAGCTGTTTGATTTGATATCGTTCAAGATTGTACCACTCAGAAATGAGATGTATTTGTTATACCCAGAACAATAGGGAAACCGGTTCCTTCGCACTGATTTGAGATGCTCCAAATATGAAATACGAGCCACACAATTCTTTTGTACAAGACAAACCCTTTTGACATTACTGTTCGATTATTAATTAGTGACTATCTTCCATTCATTTGCCCTGTTTCCCCCATAAAGCGGGAGATTATGCATCTATATGAACGATGAGAAAGGCGTGCTGTTATGTAGTTCGTTGGTTTCTTTTGCAAAAGTAAGTGGGTGGACATTTGAGGTTGGGTGAGAGGATGTGGAAGACAATTGTCATATTAATGAGCCTTTCGCGTAGGTGAGGGCAGGTGACATCCACCCAAGACTGAGGTATCTTTAAACAGGGAGCGGCAACTACCACTTACCAACAGTGGGTAACCAAAGCTCATCCGCCTCTCCATCGGTGTCTGGGCGAATTGCGGCGCTGTGGAGCCGAGCGCCCGTGCTCAGCATGGGGCGGGCGCTTCATAACGGACGCGACCACGCCCCCTTGTGGAGGGCGGCGTGCGTGTCGCCGCACACCTTCCAGCGGCCCCGCCCACGCTGCAAAACCTCATCTTCCTCCGGCGCCTCGACCGCCGCCTCGTCCCGAGTGGCCCCGCCCCCTCGACGCCGCGCCGCCGCCGAGCCCCGCCCGCTGCCGCCGCCAGCCCTCGCCGCCCCCGCCACGGCGCGTGCTTCGCCACGCCCCCGGTCGCCTCAGCCACCCGCACCGCCCCACCGCCGCAGTGCAGCTTCACTGTTCCACCGCTGACCGTCCCACCAGTCTAATAGTACCATCATCCACAGAAACCCACTACTGTCGCCATCCCACCACACTCACTGACTCACCATCCCACCACCACTGTGCATATCCCCTTTACTGTTCCAAGCGTCATTGTCCCACTACTCTCACGGTCCCACCGCTCTCCCTGGCTCACCTTCCCACCGTCGTAGGTCTTATCTCTCAGCGACCCACACCTTTCCCTGGCTCACTGAGCCTGCGCCTCTCTTGACTATTTCTTGTTTCCGGGCGCGTCAACTTCTGTCTTGTTCATTAGTAAGTGTGATGCATTTTAATCACGAGAGATGACAGTGCACTTCCTTCGTTGAATGGTGAGATTCGGCGCTGACATACGCGTCGGCTTACCTCCATCCAAGAACTTTCCTCCAGCGAGGCACTGTCCTTGCGGGGGCAAACTCTAAGCTCCCGACTGGTCTCCAGACATGTATGATAGTATAATACGTATACATTTTTTGTATGTGTTCTTGTATTGGGAGAGGGAATTACGTGGTAGAGGAAAGAAAAATATTGAGCGTTCAGTGACCATTTTGATAGAAGACATCTCTGGCATTCGCCTGCACTTGATTGGAGAATCCACAGAAAACTACGATCAGAGCAAGCAGTCGCTAGGATTCTCCTCCAGAGAACGGGTGAATTCGACCTATCCATCTATAGTGCGGTTTTTGTAACTTTGCTCCGCAAGGCCCGTCTTCACGATGGAATATGTCAGGTATTTCGCATCTTTCTCAGTCGTTCCGCTAGATATCGCCTGATCACGACCGTATCAAGCAGAGCTTACGATCATGCGACGTGTAGCGGCACGACCGGGAAAGACGCGAAATGCAGAGTGATAATCCATTTCAGCCATAGGGGCAGAGTTACAAAAATCGCACTATAGTGTCGAAACTTCTGCCATCGCCGGGACTCAAACTTCAAGGACATCCCGAACAAAGGCACTGCAGTGATAACAGTTGATGCACTGAGTCTCCTAAGCCAGCCTACCGCGGCAGGTCCACCCCTCTCACCGTCCAACCACTATCATCGCCTGTCCTTCCTCGCCCCCCCCCATTCCGCCCCACTCTCCCACGCCGTTTCTCCGCTACTGCCCCTCCCCCCTGTGAATTGCCGCCGTCGCTTCCGGCCGCCGCGGAGCCGGCGCAGAGCCATCGCGTCGCCCGGGCAGGCAGGCAGGGCCGCCCGCCGCGCCGGCCGCCGGGAGCTCATCAAAGGTCGGAGGGCGAACGCATGTTCAAGCAGATTAAACGCAGGAGGGTCCGGCGCCGCGGCCGCCGCACGCCGGACTCAAGTAATTGTTACGGGATGAAGCTGCCTCCGCCGGCCGCGCCCATGCCGCGCGTTTATGAGGCGGCCTCGCTCCACCTGACGCGAGTTGTTGCGAATTCTGAACAAAATTTAATTTAATTTTAACTCAAATAACTATTGATCTTAATGAACTCATTTGTTTTATTTGAATAGCAGAAAATTATTCTAGTTGAATGTCTCCGTAGTTAGTTAGGCCTGCCTAATCGTTGTTGTTAGATAAAGTTCCAAGGACAATGAGGTATCAACCACAATAGTAGATAAATTGTTTTTAATATTTAGAGAATTTAGTCATACATAGGTTTTGGGAGTGTTTTTTCCCATCATCAGTGTCACCAAGTAACACAGAGTAAACACTCGTAAGTAAATGTTAGCATAGTGCTCCGTCCAAGGATGCCGCCATCTCTATGCTAACATTTACTTATGGGTGTTTAATCTGTGTTACTTAGTGTCACTGATGATGGGAAAAACACTCCCGAAACATATGTATGACTAAATTCTCTAAATATTAAAAACAATTCATCTACTATTGTGGTTGATAGCTCATTGTCCTTGGGACTTTATCACGGATTACCACAAAATCTCCGCTGCTACCATAGAATTTAGAAGTTGTTGTTAGAATTAAAGAATCTTCGAAAACGAAATATAAATTGACATTACTAAGTAATCGAAAAGTGATTCCTATTGCTAAGTGAAACTTCCGTTTAATAAAATAGAAATTATAAAATGGTAATAAAATGTACTTGAGTGATGGCAGAGAAAGAAATATTAGACAAAATTTGCAGCATTCATTATCTGCAATTTTATTGATGTCCTGGTCTCAGAAGCAATACGGGTCGTACATTTTTAAATGTAAAAATAAATATACAGTGTGTAAACTATTTTTATTTCTTATGAAAGTCTGTGTGATTTCTAAGTAACATTCAACACGAGAAAGTAATTAACTTATGAGTCTGGGGAAAAATACCTTTCAATGATGGGACCTTACCCTGCGTCTTTTACAAAACATAAATGGCAAACACGCGCACTAAGATAAAGGAGACTAATCAGCCACAGTCTTCCGACCCTTCTTGAAACCTACATAAACAGTTACATTTTGAAAGAAACAAAACTCTGCGAAGAGGAATGGAAGTGCTGAAGCGTCATGATCGAACTGACTGAGACCGACGGCTCTGGAAAAATAATGTTCAGATGGTGCCAGGTTGATATAAAATATTCCCTTTAAGGTGCAAATCATATGCAACGTTTCTTGTAAAGAGATGTATACATTCTTTTATAGAGATGGAAATTCGAATCCTTATTTCTCATTCACGCTGGATTGTCTTACGATCGATTCAAGATAAATGCAATTGCTCAGTATCGATTAATTATAAAATGTGTGTATATTTTTTGGTAACTACACCATTCGCTCAGGATGGACCAAACCCGAAAACAAAATCTACACCAGTTCATGATCTATGGAGAATGTGAAGAAAAAATGCTTCACATACGTATGTAGATTTTATGAATCAGACTTTATATTCCGTAAACGAATTAAGTGTCACAACTTGACTCGATCAAAAGTTGAAATCGATGGGATAAAAATGTGGGGTTTGGGTTTTACGGGTGAATCCAGTTCAAGTCTAAATTTATACCGGAGAACTATCAGGGGACAAAGGTCAAATGAATGTCGGAGAGCGCACTGCTCTTAGTTTGCTTATCCCATATAAATGATTCGGAAGTAACATAGAAAAATATTTTTTTAAAGTTTGCAACTAAGTCGAATATTCAATCTACCGAATTTGAAATTTGTAGAAACAGAATAAAAAAAACTAGATTCTTAAATAACTTTAGCGTTTTCGCCACACGCCTACATTTTTGATACATAGGGGCGAACATCTCGTATTGAATGTAACAGTGTTCTGCGTGCAGTTTCAAAGGGGAAGAATATAAACTAGAGTGACGTCTCAAATCGGAAGTGATAATTAGTAGAATGAACACATGGTTCTATTTTATCTATTCTTTGACATATCAGAAAGAGTTTCTCATTTTTAGAAAAGGTTCTGCTCATGTTATTTTTTGGTTAAAGGGGCATAGAAAACAACAAAAAATTGAGTTTTCTGTTCACGAAGAATATTGTTAAAAAACCTGGTCTATTGGGTTTTGTTACTTTGTTTCAGGTTAAAGCGGTTGGAATCAATTGTACTTCATTCTTCGTTTTTATATTTGTGTTTCGAACTCTGCGTATCATATTAAGGTAGGACTGATTAGCAATAACCTGATATTTTTCATTTTCCTGCAAAATAGAAAATAATAAGATAGTAAAAAGCAGAAAATTAGTACTACAAAACAACACCTACATAATAATTGTACTTATGTTTCTTGCTTTCGATTTTTTCTCTTAGAAATTACCTTACAGCAAAACATGTATTCATTAGCAAAGACTGCTGAGCCATTTTTATTATATTTGCCGAATCTTATTCTTCCCAACTATTACATAGGTCTAATTTTGTAATTTAGATAACAGTAAATTATACAAAATTTAACTGTTAGTGAATGTACTAGAATCATTTCACAAGTATGGAAATATAGACACAATTGTACTATATAATTACTTAGAAACTTAGTGTTATTTTAAATACCTTCTGACAACACGTCAAGTCTCTAACGACTACTTTCGTTATTCCTGTTATTATTGATATTTTTACAGTCATAAATGTTATTATCCGCAGTGTTCGTGGCGTGGGGGCGAGGCGGGGCGAGGCGGGGCGAGGCGGCGCGCGCAGCGAGGCCGCTGAGGAAGCCGTTCTTTTGCTGCGCGAAAATTTAAGCCCGCCGGCGGAAGTCGCCCGCGGAAAGCCAACCCCGCGCGCCGGAAGCCCCGCCAAACAAAGGCCTCGCGACGCCCCCCACCCCCGACCCCCTCCCGGAGCCCCAGGCGCCGGTCCTCGCGGGTCGCTCCGTGCGAAGAGGCCCCGTGCGCATTGCTCGGGGCGCGCGACTTCGGCCGAGCCCACGCGGCTCCCTTCAATAACTTTGGCCTGGACGCATTTATTTATTTATTTATTTGGTTAAAAAACAGTAAAAACTGTATCTGATGTACGGGAAAAGAGATTATAAGTATCCTGCCCCACTAGATCCTCTTCATAGTTTATGAAATAATGTATATATTTAATGTGGTTAGGCGGAAGAGCAGGCCAAATGGCCTGAGCCTCGCCACTAATAAAGACAATTTATTATTATTATTATTATTATTATTATTATTATTATTATTATTATTATTATTATTATATGCGCACATTTTCTTGAGGACAGAAATTTAAAAAAAACAAACGGAATTAGCAACATTTGAAAACTACAACAAGAATTTAGAAATAAATTATTATTTTAGAAACATTTTTGTTCCCGAGTTATAGAAAATCAATTTGAACGGCAAATGAACTGCTGATTTGTTTTTTTTTTATTTTGCGTTGCTAACAAAATAGTAACGAACATCAGTTCTACTCCTACCACTTCAAGCAAAAGGAGTGCTCAACAAAACCTGCGCACAGTGAAGCTACATTTAGAAGCAAGCCAAGGGGCCATCTCAGCATTTGCTCAATGAATCAGGGAAACTGGATAAAAACGTAATCGAGATGTGTTCTTCCGTCAGCTGCGGCGAAGAGGTTGCCCGTAACAGATACAAGCAATTATCGTAAACGAATGGTTTATTTCAGTGAAAAGTAACTTTTTAGAGTCAACAAATAAAACTCCGACTGCAGCTATATATAAAAAACAGTCAAGTCTTTAGAAGGTCTGTTCCAAAAACTCTCCAAATTCCCTTGACGTATGCTAGATCTGACTCAAGCAATGCATATACTTACAGAAAATGTGATTACACTAAGATGTCAAAGAAACAAAAATCTGACTTATGTTGTTTCTGAAAAAAACAAAAAACAAACATTCAAATATACTTTCCGATTCTGTGGAGCCGTTCCTCTCCTTAAATCAAGAAAGCTTTCTTCGGATTCCCAAAGAACGTAATTGGTGGCGCAGTATTCTTGAATACTTAACTTGTTCTTGTTTTGTTGTCCGTTCCATTGAAATGTATTTCAATTTATAATGTAAATAATATCTCGTGATAAATTCAGGGATATCCAAGCAAAAATTTAAAACAGTTTAATTTTGCATATGCGACGACATTTTGCGACAAACTTACTTGTAGTTAATTATAAAAACAAAAAATCAGGTCTATGTTGAACGTGAGATTATTGCGCATGTCGGATATACTATATATTTTTATTGTTTAAAATATTATCGTTCAATTAAAAAACGAAGAGACGCCATTTGCTCAGTTAGATTTTCATACTTCCAAAGATTAATTTCAGCATGCAGTTTGTTGCCGTGGTAAGCAATCCCCTTAATACCAAGCGATTGGTAATAGCTTTTGTACGGACTTCAGGGGAAGAGAAATATCTGGAGCGAAAGCCAAGGAAATTACATATGTAATTATTACACAACGTAAGTTATTTTTATGTAATTTAAGAATTATTTCAGCCCCTCTTCATAGTAATAGGGTCAGTAAATAAACATACGATTGAAAACTAATATGACACCAATATAGATGTCCTGTACGGAATCTAGTATGGGCAATACAATCTCTCTCATTTGCACCGTGATACATGGGTTAGCGAAAAAAAATGGGACTGACTTTGCCCCACTGCGGACCCTTTGCTCGGCGTCGGTAAAAAAGGTGAATTAGTGCTGCACTGCCTTTTTGCCGTAAGCCTCCTTAAAAGCAGGCTTTCCTAGTTCTGGCGTGGCGATTCCCAGAGACTAGCGGATTCTGTGTAAACTCAGTAACTGGAGATCGCATATTCCACTCCGTGGAAGAGAGTTTCAGGACGATGAAAATCTTTGTTTTGGCTTTTTAAAACGGAGAATTACATTTGGAAGATTTTATGTGTGTTATAAATTGAAACATTTATAAAGAATGATGATATAAACACGCGATTTCGACCCTCCTCTCCCGAAAAAATTGAAACAAGATTTTTTTTCATTGAATTAAAAAACAGGAATTTCGTCCGTACTAAAATGTCTTGTTTAATCATATATCTTACATAAATGTTCAAGAAAATTTGTGATTCCTTTTGAACATAACTGAGTTAAGCATTTGATACAAATGTGGACTCAATTTGAAGCTAACAGTGTTAACTCAGTTAACTTCAATTCATTGGTTAACCCAAGTACATAGTTAGGGTGAAATATTGATATTAGAACTAGAACTATTAGATGCAATTGCTTACATCACATATTTAAATGTTTCTGTTATTTTTTGATTGATTAATTGATATGGAATTTGAGAACAATTAAGAAATTTTCCGAAAGAAATATCCCGACATCTACTGCAAATGGTGTATTATCAAACAATAATGTCCCAAGCTATTGAAATCACATATTTTCTCGAAAATATCTTCAGTAAGTTAAATATTCTTTTATGAACTTACCACGGAATAGACAACCTCAAGGTGCACGCGTCGGTTTTAGATTAATGTATATGTTCGAGGCTTATAAACAAATTTTAGTGGATCAGTGTCAGAGGTGCCCTAACTCACTGGGTTGTGAAGGCAGTTGTTTCTACAGCATGACTTTGAACTATCCGTTGAACAAGTACTAAACCTTTTTAATCCTTGTCAAATGAATGGTTTATTGGCTCAAACTGTCTGTTTGAGCCAATTCATTCATTCAGAGGGGTAAAGAATTTTGGTACTAATAGAGGATCATTCAGAGCCATACTTCATAGGAAAAAGAGACATCACGATTTGTGGGTGAGACAGTTCTCGTACTCAACCACTCATTTTTGCTTTCAAACTGCTGTTACCCAAAAGTATGGGGCCGACGCGCTTAAGACTCAACAGTTGGATTTGATCTTCTTTTGTCATGGTATGACTGATATATACGAATATCTTCGTATAAGCGTTTAATTTTTACGTATCTTTATTTGCGAAAATGAAATAGTATTTCGATATGACTTCGATTTGCTTATCCAGATCTTTGAAATCGTCGACAAGCCTGTAAAATTAATGAGTTTTGGGAACATTCTCATATAACTTGCTCCTAACATGACTGCCAGCGGAAGCTGTAATTTGCAAGAGGAAAGCATTGGTATTAACATAATATTGTGGGGCCTTGGAATGAACCATTTATTTTATTTTCTCTCTATACAATCAAAAGATGTATATTCATTCATATTATATACAATTTAAAGCTCATTTTGTAATGAAAAAATGATAAAAGGCTGGGACAAAATTCTGCAGTGCACAAATTCTGCAGGAAAAGTCCCTGTACCGCAATATGAAATGACATGAATTGAATTGCTTTGTTGTTCAATGGCGGCATAAATCCTTTGACCCGATTTACGTTTCTTTTTGACGAACGATTTCCGAGTTTAGCGAACGCGCGCGTGCACTGTGTGGCGTGTTGCTTGATTGATTAGCGATTCCGGGGCGTCAGCTGCTACGCTCATTAGTCCTGTATGTGTAGTGCTTGCCTTTCCTCGGTGGTTGGCAGTGTTTCTTGTCCCTCTGGATGGTGCTAGCGTCGGCTAGCGGGGTTATCCCCAACAGGTATCTCCCACTAGTGAGGCACTGCCCCAGTCGAGGCAAGCCCTAAACTCCCGGCCGGTTTCCCGACGGTCGTGTAGTGCATGTAGGTGTGTATGTGTGTAAGTCAGGGGTGAATGGTAGAACAAGAAAGATCGCGGACAGTCATGACCAGTTTGTTTCGGGTACTGTTCGGCCGATGCTAAGCTCCTGGTTTCCGGGCCTCGCCAGTAACTCGCCAGTAGGGCCCCTGGCGCGTCAACCATTGGGCAGGATTGGGTGAAGGAGAGTCTTCGGAATGCTCTGGAATCCACAGAGAGAAGTCCGGCGGGAACACTAATACCAACACTATGGTTGTCCAGGTTCTGGCGATACTCATGTCAATAGCCTAAAGGGTAGGCAGTGAGAAGACGGGAAGGGGGCTCCGAACCTCTCGAACTTTAGTTTGGGTGGCTCCCTGCTGGGCTCTCGGTTTCGACGTAGCCCCATACTCTGGGCAAAGAGAAGGGACTTGTCACGGCGCATGTGAGTGGCGCATTGATTCGACTCCGGTACTAGCCTGGAAAGCTAGTAGATCTAAGCTGACAGGGCGGCCTCATCCCAGGCATTGAATGGGAAGGTTGCCGTGAGGGCATACTGCATTCCGGCGGGATCCGGATACCAGCTTGTCGGCTTACTTGTGCATCGTCGGGGTGGTTAGGTTAAGAGCAAATATCCCAGGGACCAACCCCGGGAACTTGTGCCCCCTGGTAGAACAATGTAGATATTCCACATGTCTACGGAGGAGGTCCGGAGGTCCGGAATTCTCCTCCAGACAGCAACTGAATTCGACCTAGCTGTCAAGTTAGTGCCGAAAATCCTGCCACCGTCGGGATTCAAATCTAGGACCTTCCGGCCATAGGCACTGCAGTGACAGTGGTTGCAGTGTGGCTTGTGTTCTGAGGTTCAGGAATCTGCATCAGGTCCGTGATTTGCTGATGCGAGTTCCGTGGAAGACGTACTTTTGCAATGTGGTAATGGTCTTCTAAATCGAAAACTGGTTTGAAGGATCGTGCACACACCGTTCCCGAGTTACGTATGGCATGACGGTCACGCGTGTCAATTGCACGAACGCCTGCAGAGTTGAAGTTAATATTTCGTTATTATTAAGGTGGTAGATAAATGCTAAATTTATGAATTTGTCACACAATTCTTTGACATTGTTGACATATTTGACACACATTTCTTGAGAGTGCTCCTTTCACATTTTATTCATCTAACGTCATCATAATCTTCTTTTCGTCTTTAAAACAGCCACATGTCCATCATCCAGTGATGACTGACACTGTAATTACCTGCCCTGCAAGTAAGATATTCAGGCATCATTCCTCCGTCACCTGCACTCAGATATAGGTATGGCACTCACATGTGATGGTTAATATTTTTCAGCTGAGACTGCCACCGCTTAATTTAGGTGTCATGGAGGTCCTAGGTTCGAGGTTCGGTGGCGGATTTTTTACTCTTGCTAAGTACCTAGGTTGAATTTAGTCGCTGTCAGGATGCGAATTCTAGCGGACGGCTGCTGTGATTGGTACATTTCTTTCCATCAACACCATTCTAATGCCGGAGCAGTGCCCTAACACACAGGCCAAGATCGCGTGCAACCTTTTCTTCCCCTTTCTTCACCCTTCCTCTGCCCTTCCTTACAGCTATTTGCAATACAATACCACATATAACGAAGGAGCCTTGATGGGGAAATACTCCGAAAAAGTCGCAAGCCTGGGGAAATACCTTGATGGGAATACTCCGCAAGTCGACGTGTAGGTTGAACCCGAATCCCTGCATTCAGTGGGGGGACGAATGCAGTAACCTTCAGTGATAAAACATTCACTACACTAACGGGACTAATGACCATTGCTGTTGACGTGCCCTGAAATATCAATCAATCAACCGAATCTCCCGTTCGTTCATTTTCCCCCACCCGCAAGTCTTCCGAAGCAAATACGTCCTTCCGCACCTCTCTTTATTCCTCGCTATACGACGCTTCTATTCCATTTTCCGCTCCGAATAACGCACCGCGAAGCGCGTCGAGAGTTAATCTTCTCCGTGTGAATTTCGCTGTGAAGAGTCTTTCAAACGTCTGCGCGGGTTTTCCCCTAATTTAACGCGAATCACATCCCATCGGGCCCTCTTTCACTCGCTGAACGCGTCACGAGCGAGTGAGTGCTTGTTAATGCCGGCGGCGGTTCGGCTCGATTTAGAAATGCACGCGGACTACTATATTCCTCCCCCCTGCCCGCATTTCCGTCCGCACTATTGTGGATCGCAGCCCGTTGTGCAAATATGCGAGGTGGGGACTGCCGATTGTGCAGTGTGGAGGAGCGACCTGCAAAAAAAAAAAAAAAAAAAAAAGAAAACCCCACTGCGCGTTTGTGAGAGGGAGGTCACTGATTATGTGTATGAGTTGATGCAGGGCTAGCCCGTGTGCGTCGACCACTCTCTTCCGCTGTGTGTTTTTGCGGAATTTTTAGTCATCGGCGCTGCGAGCTGTGTTGGTCGTACGTGCGGGCGTATATGTGGGAAGGTGGAAATGCGTGAAAAATATTCACCCCCTTTTTTCTGAGTGCAGGGAAGGGGTGGGTTGTTTGCGGTGCAAAATCGCGCAGCTCGCCCTCCCGTGTTTGGGGTGGGCGAAACATTTCCGGGGGGATTGCAGGCAGGTGTTTCTGAATGGATTTTGCTTCGTGGGTGTTGGAATAAGTTACGATGCGGAAAATGCTGGTTCAAACACAAAGATGCGTGCTGATTCATACTACACTAAACGTGAAAGCTTGCATCTTCCCTTAAGTAGAATTGCAGAAACGTTAGCCATTGGTTTCTACGTTTAAACATCTTGGCGATTTAATTCATAATTTTACTATTCATTTTTTTCTTCCTCCAGAACTTACTGATAAGACAGTTAGGTCATTGTTCAAAAAACCAATCTCGAGATTAAATATTCGTTTTGGGGGTATCAATGATTTTCCAACGCCTGTCAGTTGATTGTTACTAGTAACCAATGCATTGAATATTGAAGCTAGATATTCTTAACAGACTTTAGTATAAGTTCTTTAAGTCATTGCTTCTATCGATTTTTCGGCAAAATGAACATTGAGAATATATTTCAAGTGTCGTCTTGCTGAGTTGGGTTGCGCGATGCAGGCATGCGTTGCGCGATGACAACTAAGATGGTTGCGCGATGCCATGATTGAAGGTCTGAAGTTCCAAATCTGTTCGCACTTTTTTTCAAAATTCTTAAAGCATCAAGACCATTAGCATGAATTAAGTGCCATTATATTTTATTTTTTTTCAACCTCTCCGTGCTCGTTTCGTAAAGTGTTTTTTTAAGAGAACAGGGAAGTGTTAGGAGGTATTGACATATTATAACAACTACGTAACAGCTTCCATTTGTTCCAGAAATTACGTGCTATCTTCACTCTTTTGTAAACGGCTCTCTATGAACTCAGTTGAATTTTTAAATTTCATTAAAAATCCCTGCGAGCGTGCTGTTGTTATGTAATCATTTTAATGAACATTTCTAAACACTTCAAAAAACTAGTAATTCATGTTGTGTTAATAATTTGAATGTTTGTTACAATGTTTTGTGCCTGAAAATAAAAAAATGTAAACATTGTTCAGAGTTGAATATGTAAATCAAAATTGTTTAATCGCACAACACATTCTTCTCGCATGTTTGCATGTATAAAAAATAAAAATATAATATTCATCTGCAAAATGAATTCAATTCATTTTCAAAATATTTTATATATTGTAATTGACGTTTGCGCAGGGTCAGCTCCGTGGCTTGAACAATTATGAAATCACAGTGTTTTAAAAAATTCTAATGTCTTTAAAATTAATATTGGTTTTCTAAAGCCAAAGTAGTCATGAATGTATCAAGAACATTTTATTTGAATTCATTAAAAAATAACACTGAGAAATATGTTGAAGTATAAGAGTGAAATATAAGATCCATTATTTTAAATCTCCCTATTTGGTTGCGCTTCTATTCACAGATGTTAACATATTTAAAGTATCTCTCATAACAAACTTATTAGCATTCGCTATTGAGGAGAACTTGTGAAATTTTGATTTCTCTCTTTTCTAAAGGAATCTGTACACTATTATTATCAATGTCGGTCCTCAAGGAGTAATGATTTTATTTTTGTTTTTAGGACGAATCAATTATGCAGTGTCAGAATAATTCGAATTTACGGTTATACTAAATGTGACTTACACAAAAAAATAGTGGTGTAGTGGTATGCTCGTCACCCAAATTTTTTGACTGGTTCATTCAGTCCCCTTTATGCTCGAATGCTCTTTGCGTTGCTTCGTAAATCAGTCTTGCAAAATGCGCTTAGTTTTGAGCCTTGATTACTCAACAAATGTTAAAAATGCTCTCCGGGAGCTTGAAAGCGCGCATGCCCACCGTGTCTGCAATGGTGTCGGCAGTCCCTCGCGCTGCCCCCGACGGGGGGCGGGCATCGCAGCAACGACAGCCATCGCTGCACACGATCCGCCCTTTCGCTCACAAAGGCGTCGCGCCGCCCCGCCCTCTGCGCCCCGACGCTGTGGGGGCGGCGACGCGTCCGTCCCTCACTTCCACGCGCCAAATCGCCTCGCCTCGCCCCGTCGTGCACCACTCCGTCCCGCGCCGCCCCTGCCCCGCCCCTGCCCCGCGCCATCCTCTTTCGCCCCCCCCCCCACACCCACCCGTCCTGCCCCGCAGCGGTGATGTGTTCCCAGATTCCTCATTGCATTGTTCGCAACACTCGCCTATATCGTCCCATTTTAAGGCAATCTAGGAAGAAACAATTAACAAATGTCAATGTTGTTTTTATGTAAAAACTGGTATTTTATTTTCAAGTGAATAATATATTACACAATTTCTGTTATACGTTTGTTTTTATGATGCTACTCTTTACGTTTTTTTGGTGTCCATTAATTCATAAATACAACATATTATTTATTTACATACATTGAATTTTCCTTTTCACACCTATTCCTTCTATCTTCTCTTAGTACACCAAACCATTTCTTTGTTTTTCTCTTCTGGCTACGCGAAAACATTTTAGCTCACACCGTATTAAAACCTTTCAAAATATTAAAACTACAGAAAAGAAGATTTCGTGTTACTAAAGAGGGCATTTTGACCTCGCGGCGGCACTCGTCTCCCAATCCTGTGCCTCCTACTCCGCCCTGTGAGAACTTCTTTTCTGAGCTGATATTGGAGTACTCGTACAAATTCTAATCTTTAAAAAACTTTTTTGGGTCGGTAAAATGGCC